>OZ005744.1:172358625-172719479 GCA_963930735.1 Dioctria linearis | reverse complement strand
AAGCCGACATGATATCACTCTTTTCATATTTCTCCATCGTTTTCCCCAACTGTCCAAGTACTTATGTAAGAGTATTGCGAATAGAGAGTGAGGAGTTTTAATCGGAGAAAACGAAATTGCTCATCTCCCAAGGATCTCCAACCCTCCGGAATACAGAATTTAGCCCTGGACTGTCTTCTCTTAAATTTCTACTTAAATTTTTACACTTTTTATTTATGGAGTAACCTCGATCCTTCCTAAACAGGGTAATTCAGTGGTGATGATGTTCAATTGATTTTTTTAACGATGTCAGATAAGAGGATGATACGAATTATTTGCAAAATTATAAAGAAAAAAGGAGCTACTTCAGTAACCTTCAAGGTTACTTACCTTTTTTTAACGCTTGGTTTACCAAGGGGTCATTTTGACCCCTGTCAGCACACTTTTCATTAATTTTCTACAACACAATTCATTTACATATAGGATGCATATGCATCCAAAAGATATTTCGAATTTATTGCCTGAAATGAATACGTCATTAGACACGCTAGCAATTATTAACAAGATCAAGATAGACAATAAATAATAAAAGCAGAGCCTGGTAATCAAGCGATCTTACCAAGAGGGATGCACAAAGATGCCGCCGCGACAAGCTAATAAATATAAACTGGGAAAATGACATGATCACTCCTCGGGAAAAGCCCACCCGAGTAATAATTAGCTCTGACCTGTACTCGACTCGCTTGTTTGAGGATGAGAACCCAGATTAAACGTTTTGGTTTTGTCATTCTAGTTTTGGGCGAACTAGCGAGTAGAGTGTTAATACTACAAACATTCAGCGTGTGCCGTCAGAACTCTATGGATAGGTTATACTTAGACGAGCAAAAAATTATACGTTGCGAGATAACGGGACTTGTATGTTTTTATAGATCACCCCGTAACTTCTGAACGTTACACCCTATGATGATGATTCAAGCTTTAGTAGATAGATGGTATATAAATTTTTTCCTCCTCCTATCTATTTTGAAATTATGGCTCAACAAATTTGAAATTTCGGAATTTTTAGTCTATTTTTTTTTTTATTAATTACTATTTTTATTAAAAATTAGGTCATCAGTACCAATTTTTCATATTGGATTTAAGAGGAATTAGTACTGAGCAAAAGTTTCAATTTAGATACCAGCCAGCCTGCCTGTAGGCAATAAAATTTACTATACGCAGGTTTGTGTCCTGAAAGTGAGAAAATTCATATAAAATTAGCCTAGACCTAGACCTAGGACCAATAGCACATCAGAGACATCTAGCGTAAAAGACAGACACCCAACATGCGATAATTTAAGATGAAAAATGAAAATTTGTAGTTCAAAGAAATTGAAAATTTTTAACGAGAATTAACTCTCCTAAATTTTTTTTGCACATAATTGTTAAATATACTATTTTCCTTTGTACTTCAACCACTTTCAACGAAATATTGCAATTTCTAGTCGGTGAAATATCGGGAGAAAAAACAAGTACTATTAGAGTCAAATAATTAAAAAATAACCTCACTAAAAATGAAAAAAACTCGACGTTATTTGCTAGATCTAGGCTTTATCTTCCCAAAATAGACACAATCTAAAGAAATGAGAATACCCACTAACAGGAATTTGATTTGAAAAACTTCAGTTTTTACAATTTTTTACAAGTTTCCGATTTCTCCATTCCAATACACCGTTTTTAATTTTTCCCGACGTTATTTACTAGACTTCTTCGTTACCTTTAATTTAAGATATAAATCATTATTCTCCTACAAAATTTCGCCAGAAATTCGCATTGCAAAATGTATGAAACTTGCAAATCTTGGTACTGACTCCTCTTAAGAAGCCCAAAAGCGTAGCTTTAAAATTACCCAAAATGTAAAACTTTCTGTTTTTTTTTGCACTTTTTCTTAAACATATCTAGCGAAAATGGCTGAAAAAGGTCATTTCCAAAAACTAATTGCCTACTTGTGGCACTTACTGAGCTTCTTTAGGCCATTTTTGTTAGATATGCTTAAGAAAAAGTGCAAAAAACGCAGAAAGGGTTACATTTTGGCAGAGTATGATAGATCATTTTAAAGTTAAGCTTTTGGTCTTCTTAAATCCAATATGAAAAATTGTATTGATGAAGTGTTTTTTGATAAAAAAAAAAGTAGTTAAATGAAAACAAAATCGATTAAAAGTTCGGAAATTTTAACTTTGTTGAGCCGTAACTTCAAAACAGAGAGGAAGACGATTATCTATCTACCGAAGTTTAAACCATCATCATAGGGTGTAACGCTCATGCCCCCCCCCCCCCCCCCCCCAACAATTTTTTGCTTGTCTAACCATAGTCTTCGGGTATCATACCACTTACGAGAGACCCTGATGTAAATTAAAATTATTCAGATATTAAGTAAGTATTTTAAAATCAGCATGAATTGTTTTGTAGAAAACTAATAAAAAGATCAAAATGACTCCTTTGTAAACCTAGTGTTAAATGGACCGCGAAACTTTTTTAGTCACCCTATTTGTAAAACTCGATAAAACAAACAACTTTTCTACAAGTATATCACTCACCTATCTGATAAATTTTTAGGGAAAATTAACTAAACGTCACTAATGAATCATTACCGGTCTATGTAGTATTAAAAAAAAAATATATATATATATATTACACAATCAACGAAATTCGAACCTACACTACAAACTAGTCTAAAAGTACATTATCCAATATTCTCCGTTTAACTTTTTACCTTTATTGATGAACAAAAAAAAAACTCAATAACCTCATGTTACGTGAGCTGAATATTGCTTCTTTTCTTGCTTTCAAACTCCCTTAAAGTCCTTATGAGATATGGGATTAAAAGAAGAAAACCTAAATAATTTTCTTGACAAGACCTAAAATTAAACCTACAAATTTATATCAGCTCCTAACCACCTACACATATAAAACTTGTGTCATCCCCAATACCTTTGTAGTACATAATCTGTTGTCAATAGAACTATTCAACATTTAGTGAGCACTGCGCCATGCCAGTGAATCTCGTACATAAACCCTTACAAAATATGACAGTGGTATTAACCATTACACCGCCATCTGTAAATTGACAGAACATATATAATTTTCTTAACCCCTTCAAAATCAATAACTTAACTTAATAACTTGCATGGCATCTAGCTATTTATTATCTTAAGAAGCTGTCTCAAAATTACTAATTTGTCAACTGAGTCATTCCAATGGGGTTCAATCAATATCAACACGGTTATTACTGCGTTGTATCTAACGAAAACCTTTTTCATAATAAATTGGGTCGACACTTCGTATCTACCAGGTAATTTTTGAGAATTAATAAGCCTACCTGATCGATACGTTTCTCTTATACTTGTGTATGTTATAAACCCCCAAGCAAAATCAATTAATTTTGACAAGAAAGAATTTTATGTGGAAACCCTCGTTATTCTTTATTCTACCATGTCATTTTTGTAGTATCTATCAAACAGTGTCCCTTTTATTATGAATCTTGTAAGCTCTAATTATGACAGTAATATTACTTTTGTAACCCTTGTTCTCATAATTGGCGTTAAGAAATCACTGAAATAATGGGCCGTATGAGTAATAAAAATTATCATAAGCTTATACTTAACTTTTTTGGAACAAATCCGCGAGGCTCTACATACATATGAACAAATCTGAGCAATTCTTATGCTCTAAACTGGAGGATGAGCATCAGCTTATAGAGTATAAGTTACTAAATATGAATAAAGAGGAGCAAATGCTCACAATTGTAAGCAGATGTTTCAAAAAAGATAAGTCTGGTTAGTAGCAAACTCATGTTTGAAGATAGCACAAGTTCTCTCAAATTTACGGTGCGAAAAAGTATACAAAACTCGTTCAGTACCAAATTTTTAAGATGAGGACTATAAGTTGTCTCTTTCGGATTTCGGACCCAAATGTTATACGGATAAGTAATTATTTTCTGGGGGAATGTGGTGAAGTACATTTTTCTATGCTATGTTGCAAATATAGGGTTTCAGTCACGTTTAGCAGAAGTGAAGCAAATTCATCAAAGTACTGTAAAAGTTAAGTGATCTGTTTGGTCATTTAACTATCTTAAAACAGATATGTTTCGAGCAAATGATGACAATATCTGATATAATCACACCCATGCTGGATTTTGTAAGACCATTCGACTGGTTTTAAGAGACTGACAACAATGGCGTACCACCAAACCAGCCTTTCAACAAGAATCGATAGTATAATATACAGAAGATTCAAAAACGAACATTGGAGTCGGACTTGGTTTATACGGCCCCAGATGCCATATACCAAAGGACGTGGGCTCTACCACTACCGTATTTCAGGCTGAGGTATTACCCATAGAAGAGTGCACCAATCCCTGCATTAAAGAGCCATAAATTGTTCAACCATTAAATCCTCTCGCGCAGCCAACCTCACTCAAGGCTTTAAAATCCTACACTATCAAGTCAAGGATAGTCTGGGAGTACCTGAACATGAGGGCCTTAAAGGCAATGAAATTGCTGACGGCCTGCACAGTAAAAAAAACATCCCTACATTTGTGCCACAAGTTCTAGGTATGTTTTTATAAAATAAAGGGATTGCTCCACTTCAGAAGTAGGGATAGGAGGTAATTTAAAAAAGGTGTGTGAATTATATTAACGAAAATATTGTTACGTGCTACAAAGTGACACAAGCGACATCTGTTGGCTATGGAAGCAACTTTAGGCTAGTGACATCTTACTAAACCTTGGGTTCGGAAAACATATGATAGTAAACAATAAAGTTAAATAAAGAAAGAACTTTTGAATTATATCTGAAATATTGTGTTTAAAATAACGAACCAAGGCCACGCTCGTAACAACTGGTGTCAGAAGTAAAATAAAATCGCGAAATAAAGTGGTGGCATTTGACTTTGAAATTCAAATAGTGATTAATTTGTGAAATCGCGTGTAAAAATTTCGAAGGATAATTTTATATTAATTTTATATTAAACAGGAATTCAAAGTGGAGTTGGGGAAGCGGTCATTGCAAACGACTGACCTAAAGAATGATCAAGTCGAGTGTCTTAGACAAGCTTTGATAGAGGAAGAAAAGAATCCTGAAACATTCGTTTTCGAAAAAGAACCAGAAATTGAAGAAGAGCCTACAATGAACATAGAACAGCTTTTAAGTACTTTAATGGGCAAAATGGAAGCCAGTTTTGATGAACAAAAGAATTCTCTCGAGGAACACAAGAGATCTATGGAAATCCATTTGGACGAACAAAAGAGTTCTCTTCAGGAACAAAAGAATTCTCTCGAGGAACACAAGAAATCTATGGAAACCCGTTTAGACGAACAAAAGAATTCTATGGAATCCCGTTTAGATGAGCAGAATAATACTTTGGATAAACAAAAGAACTCCATGGAATCCCGTTTAGATGAACAGAAGAAATCACTGGAAACCCGTTTGGATGAACAAAAGAGTTCTCTGGAGAATTGTCTAGAAACTCGTTTAGAGGAACAGAAGAATTTCCTGAAAAACTCGTTAGACGAACAAAATTTAAAAATTGAAGGAATCGAGCAGGAAGTGGCGGAAGTTCAACAAAAAGTAACCGAACAGCTTGACAACTTTAAAGCAGATTTGGAGAGGATGAAACATCAACAACCACGGCACGAAAGAATTGAAATATCCAATGCAGGCAGAATGAAACCTCCAATATTTGATGGACAAAATTCGTGGCATATTTTCAAGAGGCAATTCGAGGCTGCTTCCGAAGTAAACGGATGGAATGATGCAGACAAAGCTACAGCTCTGGTATTAGCACTTCGAGGTTCTGCATCACAGCTAATACAAACTATACCGATAGATGAACACATGCAGCAAGTATATCGCCTACAGCTACGCAAGAGGATTTAAAAGCATAGCGAATCACTACAACAACTGCAGGCTGATGTAGAAAGATTAGTCTCTCATACTCCAGCGTAAATGCGGATTTTCTTAATGAAGTGGCAACAGAAGATTTGTGAACGCTATTGCAGATCGAAATTTACAACAAGCGTTAAGGCTAGCAGGAGAGAAATCAACAGCAGAAGCACTAGCCTATGCACTAGCGTATGAATCTGCCAGGCAAGCTTCTCGAAGTGCAGTACGAGTGAGAGAAATTTCGGTGGAGGAATGTCCTTCAACAGAATGCAGTCATCACAGAGCACATCTTCGAGCTGGGTAAAGATATCGCGCTAGGCAGCAGACTCACAGCAGAATACTGTCATCAGAGACCACTCTTTCGCGTGGTCTCATTCGATGCTTGAAATGTAGTAGGCTGGGTCACCTGCAAAACAACTGTAGGAAACGAGGACGAATGCAAACAACAGAAGAAGAAGGGAGAAAATGGTGAGCTAGAGAGCAAGCTTTCCGTGGAGAGACTAGACTGCAACCTCATGACTTTGAAATCCCATACCACAAAGGACGTATCAACGGAAATGCAGAAGCCTTTTCACAACGTCCATACAATCCTGAATGGAAACATTGCAGACAGATGGAAGAAAAAGATGACGATGACTACGATGACGATAACGAAAGTCGAAAGAAGAAAGGAAAGAAATCCAAGAGCGAGGACAATGCAAGAAAGAAAAAGACGAAAAGTAAAGGGTCTAAAGATGCTGATAATGACGATGATAAGGGTATAATGAAGATCGGAAAAGGTAAAGACAAAGATTCAGACGATAATGATAATAACAAGCGCAAAGGCGGCAATGAAAAGGGTGACAACGGCGATCAAAAGGGCAAGAAATTTGAGGACAAACGAATCAAAGACAATGATGATGAAGGTGATAAGAGACGAAAGAAAAATAAAAGCATGGAAGTGTGTTTCAACAGAACATTAATCGAACATCTCAGGAAGGTCTTCAACTATCATCAGCGCGATTGGGATCAACATATTCCTATATTTCTAATGGCTTATATATCAGCGACCAGACAAAGCCCATGTAAGGCCATGTTCGGAAAGGAAATGCGATTACCTAGCGACCTCAAGCTTGGTATACCCAGAGGCGAACAAAAAGTTACCAGAAGACTACGTAACAAAACTCAAACAACGATTAGCTGATGTGCACGAGGCCACGAGACGTTCTCCAAAGTTACCACAACACCGGCAGGGACCGTATGCAGTTGAAACTAGAATTAATAAGATGGCATACAAGAATCCGCGCGGTACAAGATGCAAAAGAAAAATCGTTCATCTAAATCGTTTGGGTCAATACGGAAAGCATCAAGACCGTGGACCATCTATTGTTCGGGACGAACAAATTTTAAGAAGGGGGCAGTGTTACGTGCTACAAACTGACACAAGCGACATCTGTTGGAAATGGAAACAACTTTAGGCTAGTGACATCTTACCTCAACCTTAAGTTCGGAAAACGGAATACTCAGGAAGGTTCTAGTATAATTTGTAGAGTATAAATACGGCGCTACACACATCCAGGAGGCGGAGTCTTATTTCAGACAGTGAAGTAAACGAAGCAAACTATTTGGATTGTGATTATTAGAAGTGCAGTACTAGCGATAACTAAAGAGTAGATTTGATAATTGTTTGTGAATTGTGATAGTAAACAATAAAGTTAAATAAAGAAAGAACTTTTGAATTATATCTGAAATATTGTGTTTAAAATAACGAACCAAGGCCACGCTCGTAACAATATATTTGTAAGTGTTACATAAAAATTTAGAATAATACCTAATTTATTGAATGTTCTCTTCTTTTTATCCGAGAAAGCATAACATTAATGGGAGATTACCGTTCATGACGGTGAAAAATTCTATTTGTTTTTTTTTTTACATAATTATTATCCTTAAAGTGTTTAGTATACGCGCGTAAAAGGCACAATATAAAGATAACAAGGATGGCCAATTCAAGAGGAATATTTTGTGTTACTACGTCATGAGGTGACAATGCCATTTCCAGAAAATTTGTTTTGAGTTTTTCGTACTTTATTTACTGAAATAAGTTTTGAATATATTAAAATATTAAACACAACATTAGTTTCTTCGTTTAAAACATTTCGGGTAAAATGGGAAAGCAAATTCCAAATAGAAAATTTTTTTCACGACTGAAATTGAGACGAACAAATTTGTGAAAATAGTCGCCAAATGGCGCAACTAACCAATTGACAAATAAATCGGCCGTACCTTGTTAATCTTTGTGTTATGGGTAAAAGGATATTTCGATATCTAAAGTATTTTGGAATTCACAGCCTGTTGAGAGAGGAACCGTCCGCCGGCTGGAAAACAGGTGTAGCTGAGGCGCTCGAAGCGCGCTTTCTGTGGAGATCTTTTCTCACTGAGATACGCTCATAAATTTCGGGAAACCGCTAATCTTCAGATTCAGCACAATCAGTTCTTGGAGGAAAAAGAAGGGCCTTTGTATGGTGCTGGAATAGCTTAAGTAAGCAGTCAAAGTTTTTCTATAACATTAAACTTTATATGAGTTTTTGTGGGAGCAACATTTTCAGTGCGCGGGACGCTCTATATCTTCAACGAATGAACCGATTCACACAAATCTCTCCGCAATTAAAAGAATTGAAAGAAACTTCAATTTTCGGGCCCATAGGAAGTGATTTTTGTCAAACGTTGATTTAGAAATAGTTTTTTCGTCCGTTGAAGCAAAAAAACAACTGGGCAAAAAAATGGGTTTCTTTTTCAAGCTGGCACTTTGTTATTTTGAGGTTTTTTTGAAAACAAAAACCACTAAGGGGCCCCAAATTTTATCTACTTTAATCATTTTCAACCCTAGTTGTCTTGGATGAACTGGCAGAGCTGTGGAGCGCCTTACGCAGATGGGAGCTGGAGCCGCTATTTGCATATTTTTTTTATAAATAAATTTGGAATTTACTCTCCATTGATAGAAGAATAGAATAAAATACGTTAAAACCCATTTCCATAAGTATTTTATGTAAAAAAAAATTTCCAAAGTTCATGCATTTTTCATCCCTCTCAACGGTAACCTCCCCTTAAGGAAATTTTACATACTAGATAGGTTTTCTGGTGCCAAATACCTAAAGTCATGGAATGTTGCATTGAATTAGGGAAATTAAACTGCTTTTGCCTTTCTATCACAAAAAATGACAATTATTTTTAGGAAAAATCTAAATTTTCGGAATTGTCCTACTTTTTTGTATAGTGTAGCCAAGAGAAGATCACAGAAACTCCCTTTGTCCGACCAGACTTATTTTGTGGCACTTCAAAGATAACCTAATAAGTAGATAGGAATCAGCCAAACAAAATTGGAAATTTCTCGTATTTTTTAGAAGAGAAAGCAAATAATTTCATATACCTTCGTCTTTTGTGTGAATGGGCGAAAAGAACTTGGCTATTCATTATTGCGGTGCGATTGGGACAACAAGTTAAAAGCACAAATCGACAAAACGTAGGATTACCCGAACAACAAAATCTTCTTTAAAATCTCTAAAATCCTTTCAAACTATTCATAATAATATACACCGGGTCACACTACCTCAATTTTTTTTTTTTAAAGACGAATTTCGCTTTGGCCAAGATACTGAAAGGAAATGTAAGATTCCTCTCAAATAAAATTCTCATTTGCATGAGTTTCTCCCACTTAGTCTCCTGTGAGCAAAACAAATGTAAGCAGAAGCACGTGCGTTCAAATATCATAGATTATATCAACAACTTTGGAACATAACATACAATTAGAACAACAACTTCGGAACAAACTCTCTCAATATTTCAGAAAAACCGGCTTTCACAAAAGAGTGGGAGAATTTTATGAGCGTACGTAAAATCTAAAAACTTCGCCCCTTCTCATTTATTTACGAAAATAAATCATTTGCCATTCAGTTTCGTTGCATGTAATCTGCTCTTTCACACTTTTTCTCTTTGTTCGTAAAAATTTTAAAGAGAGTTTGATTTTTTGTTATTTTTTATTAATCTCTCTTTCCTTTTCTAGCAGTTTATAAATTTTAAATGTAAAACAGTCTTATATCTCGCCTGTGTCCTATCTTATTATTAGATTATCTTTGCCCCAGAGCTACACTGAAGAACACACAAAAATTGCTTTATTAGGAAAGGCTAAACAAGGACTTTGCCAGGCAAAAGAGTTTATTGATACCTCTGGCGGAAAACCCTTAGGAGAATAGAACAGAGCTCAAAATAATTATAGATCTCTTCTCGGGCCATTTCCTCTGAGGTATCACCTAAACAAGATGGGCTTGGCTAAGACTTCATCTTGCCGTTTCTGTCGGGATATTCATGAAACCTCGGAGCACCTGCTTTGCAACTGTGAAGCCAAGGTATATAGAATACAAGGTATTCATATTACGACCCATGTTCCCTTATTAGGTGACGTAATATTGAAAAATGTATAGGGAAGTACGGCACAGAGAACACAATACTCCCTCTCCTCTCTCTGTCTTTCCTATAAAAATGTAAATACATTAGTCACAGAATTACGTCATAGACTATCAGCTGCAATGTGTCAACATTTTAGTGGGAATACCTTGTCGTCCATATACTTTGCTGTGAAGCTTTGGCACTTACTCCACCTCAAACTTTTCCCCACCAAAAAACGTATGTAATCTCAATCCCAGAATAGTTCCAGATTATATTAACAATCTAAACCTATAAAGGGAGTAAATTGAATGGGTACAATAAATCTTTCAGGTCGCAGTGAATGCCAGGCTAACCCCTGCACAACCCTCCACAAATCTAATCTAAGTACCGTAAGTAGGACAATGATATATTACATATATCTGGAGAAATAATTAAGAAAGTTAAGTTCTGGGTCAAGTTTCCTGCTTCTGTTCAAGGTGTGTGACGGAGATTAAGGAAGGAATTCCCAATGTATATTGAAACATTGGATTGCTTTTACGTAAAAATACAAAAAATCCAGTCCACCACATGGTGATGAGAGCATCTAAAATACAAAAATCTAATCTAAGCCGCAAAACCTTTGCAAGTATAAATATACAGGCCACTTAAAATACCCGATAAATATTCACAAAGGTAAATGGAAGCTCACCTGGAAGTGTACATGATTCCAGAATATGAAAGAGCTCATCTGTTCAGCAAAAAATAATTACATTAAACATCGGTGCATATATTAATAGCAATTTCAGGATATGGTACTGAGCCGTGATGGAAAATACCCCAAAGAAAATAAACAGAACGTTTTTAACCAAGTATTGAAAATTGAAACCGTCATTATCAGATTAAGAGACGATTCTCTATTTTGGAAAACCTTACAAGAAAAAAATTAGACAGAGTTCCAACTGTAATCATTTGCTGCTTCGCCCTACATAATATTGCCAAATACCTTGAGGATGAGGATTTTTCAATGATGTACAATGATGATTAAAAGAAAACTAAAGACTAGCTAGGCGGATGGAAGATGTTGTCTCTGAACATGACAACTTGGGGATTCTCATGAGTATAAGCATATGTAAATACAGAGTATGAGCATAGAGTATAAGGTAAAGGTTATCCATATAAGGATTGGATCAACTGCTTATACATCCAACTTTTTCTTATGAGCAAATGCTTACCTACACTCCACGCTTATACTCACAAGCAATTCCTCTTGTTTTATGCATACGTCAAGGTTTTTCCGTATTCAACATGAGCACTAAAGAGCAAAAGGATTAGAAAAACAACATGAATTTCTACGCTGACGACAACAACATTCGTTACGTCAAATAAATATAAATTAACCCCTAAGAACAAGACTTTTGTACTAAATAAGTACCTACCTAATTATGTAGAATGTAGATGTATTTATTACCCCTAAACTGCAGATAACTAAAAAAAATTTATCAAATAAAATCAAAATAATGGACCATCACAGAAGATGAAGTTAGAAGAAGCAGAATGTCGCACAATATTTCACATGTCCAATTACGAGGCAGGCTTTGATCTAAATTCTAGCGTTTCACATTATTATCCTCATTGCGATTCAAGTCTCCATTTATTTTCATGATAATGCGACAAATGCATCATTCCTGTCTGAAACAATAGGATTATATGAAGGCTTTTGTGAAAAGGATTTTCTGCGTAGGTAAGTAGGTACATATGTATACGTATACCTCTACATATATTCATTTTTCTTTATAACAAAAAAAAATGTCTGTTCTCTGCACAACAAAAGATAAAAACGTGTCTACTTTCATAATATGCATTTACAATTCGTTTTCTATGACAAAATGTTACTGATCGAGTGACGGATGAAAGAGTCGAGTAAAGAAAAGTAAAGTCAAATGGCAGACTGCATCAATTCAAATAAATACTATGGCTTTCATACCTGTACCGTAACTGTAGCTGGTTATTTCATCACACTAGCGAGGTAAAAAAAAAAAAGAGGAATGCTTTAAAACAAAAAGCCATGTATAGTAGAAGATCACGAACTCATAAACTTTCTACTAAACAACTACTCCCTTATACGACGGAACAAAAGGTTAAAAAACACGTGCATGATGCAAACACATTTGCTTTGAAGTCTCAAAACAGAAGCAAATTTTTTTGCACTAGATGTGACTTCTTGAAGTTGAATACATTCTTTGATAAAAACGCGTCCACACATATGTTTTTGACGTAACTTTTTGTCTACACCGTGTGTCATCATATTACTGCGATTTTTTATTTATTATGGAGCAGATGAGAAAATACGTTCATTGATGTTTAAGCTTTAGATCGCAAAAAAAAACAGCCTATAAATATATTCAAAGATTCAGCAAGCATCAGGAAGCAAACATAAAGCATCTGATGCTGATCTCCTCGATATATGCAAGTCGAATTACACTAAGAGCACAGCAAACAAAAACATCATCAAGATGCAGGTGTACAACTTTAAATTTTGCTTTCACATTACTGGTACTGTTGCGATACTACTGGGGAATTAAGCATCAAAATTAGAAATTTGTCTAAAGTGTGTAGCAGAAATTATTTGATTATCTCTTCCACAAATGCGGAAGCCTTAATAAGTTTTTCATTGCATAACATTGAAATTGTTACCTGATAAGAAATCTTTTTTTTATGACTATTAGAACCAGCTTAACACAAGCTCGCTGCATGGACACGTTCAACAAAATACTCAGCCAAATTATTAACAGCAATGCACATGCGATTAATACGTTCATACATGCCAAAGTTAGACCTTGAGGATTTCACACGCAATAGAGGTAGCCTTCTTAAATTGTGCCTATTATCTCGGAAAGAGATTTTGTCAAGTAACAACGGGGAATCAACATTCGCGTTTAAGAGTTGGTAAACAAAAGTTACATCGGAAACCATGCGACGGTTCTCAAGTGAGTGCATGTTCAAAAGCTTCAAGCGATCCTCATAGGGTGGAAGAATTAAAGAATTATTCCAGGGTAGGTGCCTGAGAGCAAATCGTAAAAAGTTTCTCTGAACAGACTCGATGCGCTCGATGTGTGTACCGTAAAAAGGAGACCAGACCTAGCTAGCGTATTCAAGAAGTGGTCTCACAAAGCAAGTGTACAAATGCAATGTAATGGTAGGATTAGAAAACTCTCGGGACAAACGTTTTATAAAACCCAGCATAGAACTACTCTTTGATACCACGTAGTTTATAAGGAAGATAAAATTCAATCTGTGGTCACATTTGACACCCAAGTTATAGACAGAGTCCACCCAGCGAATCGAGGAATCCGAGAACTCATAATCATAAGTGACTGGTGTCTGATTTCTATGGAAAGTCATAACCTCACATTTGTCGATATGGAGTACTAAATTATTGCTCTCGCACCAATAGTACAATTTTTCAAGGTCACCTTGTACCTGTTCACAATCGTGAACAGATTTAATCTGAGCGAAAAGCTTAATATCGTCAGCTTAAATCAAGACCTTACAGTAGCTCACAACAGAGACAATGTCGTCAATAGACAGAATAAAGAACAACGGGCCCAAATGACTCCCTTGAAGTACGCCAGACAAAGCCTTCAAGACTCTAGGGATGGAATGGCGAAATAAGATTTGATATGTTCTGTTATCTAAATAAGACTTACTCCATTTTAGAAATATTGAGGGAAACCCATAGTTTTCCATTTTAAGAAGTATCACGTAGTGAGATAACTTGTCGAACGCTCTGTATAAATACAATCCAGCAAGTTAGTAATTGTAGACCTACCCAAAATAAAACCATATTAGTTTGAAGAGAGAAAATTCTTACAGGAAGTTGATAGTTGACAGTAAATGATAGATTCGAATAATTTGGGCATTCAAGATAATTTTGCAATAGGCCTATAGTTAGAAATTTCATTTTTACTACCTTTTTTGTGGATAGGTATGATAAAAGAATTTTTCTATAGCTGGGGGATACAACCACTATCGAGCGATTTTTGGAAAATAATTCTCAGCGGAGCAACCACTGCAAGGCAGCATGACTTAAAGAAGGCAGGAGGGATCCCATTAGGACAAGTTGTGAAGTTATTTGGAAGCCCATTAGTATGATCGAGTATATCCTCTTCTGAAATTGAAGGGATATTGAATGAAACGTTACGATAGTCGTTCATATGACTGAAGATGCTATTTCGAGGCTGAAAATTTGACGAGGTAAAGGCATTTTCAAAAATAGAAGAACCATTATTGCTAGACAGTAATGTGTTGAAGTCAATAGACGTAAGTCTACTGGAAATTTCCGAAAAGTTAGGCTTGCTAAAATTGGAAAATTATTGTGTTTCATCACAATTTGTTAAGTTTTCGGTTTCATAGCAATATGTAATTAGTAGAGGGGGTGATAGATATTTATCAAGAGTAGACATTCTCACTGCGCTAGGCTCAACTATGAAGTCTCCCGTGTCAGTAGAAAATACCAGGTCTAACTGCCTTCCCATGTCATTCTTAACATTACTGATTTGGCTGAGACCAAGAGATGAAATACTGTCAAGGAATAATGACTCCTTTGTTGTCAAGTTATTTAGTGGAAGATAGTCATCGTCAACTTCATTTAATACCCATTGAATAATGGGTAAGTTAATATCATCAATTAGTAGTAATTCGTCAAGAGGATCCATCTTACCATGGATAAAATTAGATGTTGAAATGAGTAGGTCGTAATTATTCTGACCTTTGTCATCGACAATATTTATGCAGTCTGGAGAAATATAGCAACAGATAATGTATAAGTCAGATTTTGAAAGAGATAACTTAAGAGCAAGAATTTCGATGCCAAGAGTGTTGGATCATCGCGAAAACCGTGATACAGCCAAGTTTCAGTGAAAGCAACTATGTCGAAACAAGTCGCAGCAGAGGCTTTGAAAATTTGTGTGGTTTTTGTACGAATCCCCCTTACGTTTTGGTTTGGGTTTGGGTTTTGGTAAAGGGAGAGTGATTTGAGTTTTTTGGAGTATCGCTGCTTATTTTTGATGCATTTCTAGGTTGGCGCCCGGAAGGTACAAACAATTTAGTAAACTTGCCAGAGGGCCAAAATATGGGACCCAATAACTTGTCCCGAACATCTTCTGAGACGGTTAAAACAAAGGATGCAACCGGTTTAGAACTTTTACTAATCTTACGACAAGGAATACCATCAGCTGCGATATTTTTGGACTTAAGATACTTCAATATGTCCTCACACAACGTTTCTGGGGAGAAACGGGTGACGAAAACACTCGAAGGTTTTGGTACAATACCATTACCTACAATACCTACGACACAGATGAAGTATCATTCAATACCACGGAAACAGATGCAGGTCTTAGAATGATGTTATCAGAGCTTTGACTCTCACCGTTACCTACGGCCAGAACAGCTGAGGCGCTCTTACTGGGAGTAGCAGCGGGCAGGTGCAAATTGGATCGCTTCCTCCAGCGCGGTTGTTGCTTGCGACGAGGCTTGGAGGAAGGCGGCTGAGTAGGTGGCACATCTGCTGACAGCGAAGAAGCATCAGTACTAGGCGTATGTCCTTTCACAGAAGTCGTCACGTCAGGAGAAGAACAAATGTTCAAGTTTTCAGACGTGACACACTTAATGTCCGAGGCGATAGCGCCAATAAGCAGGGAGTCCTTAGCAGCAGAAGCAGACCAACCCGCAAGATCATTCGTGACCAGCCGGATATTGTGCTGAATATCTTTAAAGATTGGGTCGATACCAGGCGGTGATAGAGGCGCGTTAAAATTGTTCGGTGGGGTACGAAAATCATCAACAGTTGACGTCAGACATTCGAGACTAGTAGAGAGAGCATGCGACTTATTAAGTAAGAGGGATGAGTTTGAACACATCACATCTCTCTCATCTTTTCTTTAAAGCCAAGGACAGGGCATACCCTATTATTCAAAGCACAGCATGGCAGGAAGGAGATAGGGAAAGGAGGTCCCGATGAATTTCGCCCTTAAACTTTCACAGATTGTATGCCGGAGGAAAGACAGAAGATGGTAAACGGTACCCACAGTTCGGGAGTTTTACTGATCAGTCGAAAGTAATTTGAAGGGTAACAGTATGTGTGCAGGAATAATTCTACAATGGATCAGGCTAGATATTTCATCAGAACATTGACCATGCATTTAGTGATAAAGGAGCGAAAGACATCCAACATTGCGGCGGGGCCAGTCGATATGACAAGTAATTGCTACACGCCAATGAGCTACTGAAAGCTCTCTATTGGACAATATCGAATCAAACTAAGGCTGTGCGACCAACCCCAACCCATATATGAAAATTGTATTCTATGCTAGATTTAACGGGCTGAAATATTTCTTCCACCTTGTCAAAAATTTAGGGCATTTCGATGGTAATTTGGCAACAGAGAAGATATGATCTGCCCAGCTTAATTTGTTGGATATATAAATGCCAAGATTGCTTACTGACGGTGAATCAGAAATAAATGCTCTCTCAAAAGAAAGTTAGTTAGGATATTATCAAGATCGTTATTCAATGATCTTATCATGAAATCTCATTTAATACATGCAACATTCCCTCTGGATTTTGCAAGAGTATCAAAGTAGTAAGAGAAGTTAAGAGTACTGCCATCAGCAAAACTATGGATGTGATTGAAAATTAGGAGGCACACCGGCATTTATAGGATGGTTAAGATGTAACGCCATCTACTACAACACATATTAGGCAACTAGATAGAAAATTTTCAATCCATAATAGGAGAGGAGAAGAAAGACCAAGTGCTTTAAATTTGGCTATCAAAGGCCATTGAAATATCCAGGCAACGATTTTGGACTCACCAAAATTGTGGAGACTTTCGTTGCAACGTTCAGTAAGAAAACTCAGCAAATCTCCAGATTAGCGTTCAGTCCGAACGCCATATTGGACATCTTTGATGAGCCGATTGATTTCTAGATACTTCATTAATTTGCACTTAATGATGGACTCAAAAACCTTTAAAAGAATTGAAGTGATTAGAATTGGTCGATAATTTGAGAGCGCTACCCCCTTCCTTTTCGAAGAATTGACTAAAGTGAGCTCGTTTCCAAGCAGTTAGAAAAATTCCTGTCGAATAAGACAAGTAGAATAGTTTGGGCAGAGGTTTAACCAAAGATGAGGCGCAGCTTTTAATTAAAAGGGACGAGAAACCATTAGGACCTACTACTTTGGGGACGTTGATCCCCTTAACATTCTGGTCTTTCACTAAGGATTTTAAGATACATTTCCTAAAGAAGTTTATTACGATGGTTGTACAGTTAATTCCCCTGTAGAGATATGCAAAACGTTTGCAGCTTATTTCAAGTCAGTTTACAATGATGACTCATACATTCCGAATAGTATACCAGGTAATGGTTTTGATTCAATATATATCGCCTCATTTTAGGTCGAAGATATCAAAGCCGTGTTTAATTCGTTGGACATCAGTAAAAACGCAGGTCCCGACGGTATTCGTAATAATTTTTTTCAAGAAGCTCCCATTTGTGAACTATTTAACCTTTCAATATCTGAAGGCTTTTATCCAGATCTTTTGTGCTTCCTATATTTAAAGCTGGTGACAAAAAACTATGTGATTAATAATTGTCCGATAATAATATCCAATAGTCTTACTTTAATATTTGAGCGTCTCATTTATAACAATCTTCTCACGCAAATAAAGTCTATAATTGACATTCATCAACACAGCTTTTCTCCTGGTCATTCCACTGTCACCAACTGAGCTATATTTACTGATCAAATGGCAATGGCTCTTGATAGTAGTAAGCAAGTGGAACGTATTTTATTCTGATATATCCAAAGGTTTTGATTCCATTAATCATACACTGACTCTTGACAAGATGAAAAATATAGGATTTAGTGCCTTAACCTGGAAGTAGTTTGAATAGTATTTATCTGATCGTTAGCTGGTGGTTGAGGTGGATGGCTATAAATCTATATCATTTACTTAAACCTCTGGTGTACCTCAAGGGACAATTCTTGGTCCTCTTATATTTATATTGTATACAAATGACTTACCAACTTTTATTGATTCCCCTTGCCTAATATATGCCGATGACAGTAAGGTATATAGAGTTATCGATATAGCTGATGACTGCAATAATCTGCAACCGGATATTGTAAAATTTTTAGACTGGTGTGAGAAAAACTTTCAATCCGTGAAAATAAACATATATAAATGCGTCTCATTTTCTAGAAAACGAAATACAATCATCTTTAATTATAAATTTGGTAGCTTCCCCGTAGAGAGAGTTTCTGAAATAAAAGACTTGGATGTAATCTTCGACAGCAAACTCTTATTTGATTCTCATATTAGTTATATAACCAATAAATCCTTTAAGATGCTTGGATTTATCATTAGATGTACTAAATCATTCAAAAGTGTATTCATATTTAAAACGTTATATTATTCGTTAGTACGAAGTCTACTTGAGTACGCGTCCGTCATTTGGAACCCTTTCTACTCAGTATACATCGATAATATTGGAAAGAGTTCAGAAGCGATTTACACGTTTTCTACTTTTCAAAACGGATGGAGTTAATAGAAGCCTAAATTATATGGAAAGGCTACAGAGGTACTCAATGCTTTCGTTGGAAAGCCCGCCGTGGCTATCTTGACGAAATATTTTTATACAACGCATTGTAAACAGTCTAATTAATAGTCCAATAATCCTTAGAAAAATTTATTTCAATTTTCCATCGCATAACACTAGAGAAGTTTTTACTTTTAGGCCTCAATTAGGACGAACAAATTAATTTAATAATGAAATCACCCATTGTAAGAATCCAAAAAAAAACATAATGAGCTGTGTTATGACATTGAATCTCTTGTCATTGTCCTGAATCAATTACAATTTTAATTAGCTCCTCCAATTAATCTGGACAATATTTTCAACCTTGTCACCATTTTATTCTTTTTCCTTTAATTTAATTAGTATCCTTTACCTTTTAGTTAGTATTTTTGATTTCTTTAATATTTTTTTAGTTTATCTTTATTTTTTATTTGTATGCTTCTAGTATGTATGTTTAGTAGTGTTAGTAGTTTGCTTAGTTTAGTTTAGATGGGTTAGTTTTGTATCACTGTGTAAATTGCTGAGTATAGTAGCTATATTTCACATTCAAATTATGGATTTAACTTTTGTAATACATAATTTTTCTTCTTAAAATTTTGAATTTAAGCTTTTTGTGTTCAAACATGTAAACCGGTAGTAAATAAGTGGAATTTTCTGTTTACTTTCGCATGAATTTCTTTAGTATATAAATAAATAAATAAATAAGGACTATGAACACATTCTCGTATGGATGTGTATAGGCTCTTGTACAGGGGCGGAACAAGCTAAGGGGCGTGCCCCCCCCCCCCCCCCAAGCACACTGAAAAAAAATTTCGGCAGATCTTCTGAATTATTTTCTAACAAAATGATTCACATCTATTCTACTGCACCTTTTCTAAAAACCGTAACAATTTCTGTAAGCGTTCAATATGATACATTTAGAAACGCAGAGCCCTAGCTAGCACCTTGGTCTTCGGTCATGGTTGTTGAAGCCTATAGAGAAAACAGGAAGCGTCGCTTTGCTCGGGGTGTTTGAATCAAGACAGAGCCTATTCATGTTATCGCGATGGAAGGTTTGTTTTAATTGAAAACAGCTGCCAGAGGGTCTTTGATAATCCTACCATGTAAAGACGGCTTCTTAGAACATTATCGGTGTGACGTGGTAAAACAAACATTTAAAGCAGTAATTATAACTTGTAATTGGAGGAATTCAGCGAAATTACACAACGGCGAACAAGTCATTAAGAGATTAATTTTTAAATAATTTTTTTTATTATTTCGTAAAATGCAATGGTTTTTATTGAATACTTAGCCCAAACGTTAAATAAAAACAAAATAAATCTGCAAATTGGGAAAGTCTCAATCAGTATCCTAGAGAATTTGATTGGTCGGTCTGTTTTGCTTCAAGGGATGTTGATGAATGCACAGTTGAATTTAGTATAATTTTAAACCTAGGCATGAGTGAATACATTCGGTAGTAACACAGCAGATCTTAACAATAGCAAAATCGCTTTTGGTTTAACGATAAGTACAACCAAGTAATAAAAGCGAAATAGTCTGCTTGTCGCACCTATCAATTGCATCCATGTTCAGAACTAAAAGACTATCCAAAGAGAAAAATTTGTTTTTGACCAGAACGTTAGAATATTGGCAAGACGCAAAGGTAGCAAAGGAGCAACTTCAGCAGTTCCTCTATTCCTTCACTACTTTACAATGAAGTGATTGTTGTCTCCCTGAATTAAACTCATACTTAGGCTGTTAGATTCACTTCAAATTCTCCTTTTCCACCCACTTTACATCTCCCTTGTACAAGAGCCAATACACATCCATACGAGAGATATGTTCAAGGTCCTTAAGGAGATCAACGTCTCCATAGCTGCAGGTCCTGATAGTTTCAAGCCCCCGTTTAAAAAAAACCTGTACCTCATTGTTGGCTAAGGTTCTGCGAAGACTATTCTACTTGTCTTATTCAACAGGAAAATTTACAATTGCTTGAAAAACTAGCTCACGTTAAACGTATTCCCTAGAAAGAAAAGGGTAGCGATCCCTCAAATTATCGACCAATTGCAATCACTTCGATTCTTTCAAAGGTTTGTGAATCTATTATTAACTCCAAATTAATGAAGCATCTAGAAACTAATCAAACCGTCAACGATCGTCAATATGGCTTTTCTTATCTGACTTTTCATAGGGAACGTTGAAGCCTTAGTCTTCTCAATTTTGGGGAGTCCAAAATCGATGCCCTAGATATTTCAAAGGCCTATCATAGTGTCTGGAGTTCAGCCCTTTTAGCCAAACTTAAAGCACTGGGCCTCTCTCGTCCTCTTCAATTATGAATGGCGTTACATCTCAATCTCAGCCACTAAATGCCGGGGTGCCTCAAGGCTCTGCAATCTCTCCATCTTTTTTCTCAATTTTCATTAATGATCTGCTTTCCCTTACTTTCAATCCCATCCATTGTTTTGCCGATGACAGTACCCTTGGTTTCGCTTACTCCCTTGGATCCCTTGGGAAACGACGTCACATTCTGTCAAACTAGGCTGCATGGTTACATCCTTAATTAACCACCATGATAGTATCCTCGCTTGGAGCAAACCGAATCGCATCGAATTCAATACATCTAAGTTCTAAAGCTGTCCCATCTCTTTAACACAAGATCATAATTTTTCCATTCCCGTTTCTTTTGGTGGAGCAGTGCTTGACGACACACCGTCATGCATTCTTGCAGTATTTTAAGCTTATACGAGCACCGCCGCAATGTTGGTTGTCTTTCGCTCCTATATTGCTACATGCATGATCAATGTTCTCTAGAAATACTCACACTGCAAGCCGCGCACATCCTTTTATCCTTCAAAATACTTTCAGTCGTGTGCGAACGTGGAACAGTCTCCAACTTCTGTCTTTTCTCCGGTATGCAATCTGAGAAAGTTTAAGGGTGACATACATCAGCACCTTCGCCACCCTTCTCACGATCCCTAATTTCTTTTTTGATCACCTTGTGGCCATGCTGTGCTTTGCATCATAGTTCATGGGATATCTCCTGAGGTTGGATTAATAATACAAAAAAACAAAAGAAGTCACACTTTCTTAACTTGCCGACGAAGTTATATACGTACAAGGTGTGTATTGCATCTATTCTGTGACTGCTATTTTAAATAAATGTAAATTTTTAATTCCTGTATTTTACAAAGATACAATTTATGATGATTCGTGAATATGAATAAAATACCTTTCCCTAGTTTTACTAACTAAAATGCATGATTGAGAAGTTTTACACTTTCACCCAAACCAAAACAAAATGAATAATCTAACATTCCCTTTGACTTTTCGGAGTGGCAAAGAGCCTTGAGCAACTTTCTTCATTGCGAGTGGTAGCCACTTGCTAATCTGTTCGACTCGTATCTTTTAAATGGTAAATTTTGTGCATTTGACATTTGCGAGTGGTGGCGAGTGTTTTCAAACTTTTGTTCAGTTTTCAGCATATACGATTTTTAAACCGTAGTGCCCCCCCCCCCCCCCCCACGGGACATGAAAAACAGGTGTCTGTGAAGTGAGCGGAAGACGAGAATTTGAAGCGAATCCAGCAAACAAAATATTAGCCTTATCCAGGGAGTCAACTGCGATATTACCATATTTAAGTAGTGAATGTATAGGGTAAGTTGTGAAGTTGTTCCTAATAGTTTTAACGGGAGACTACCTTTGCGGCTTGTGAAGACTCTTTGTATAATACTCTGATCAAAAAGAATGTTCTCTCTCTGGATAATGGACTTCCATGTGTTGCATGCAGTCTTGTAGACTTATTTCAGTTCTGGACATTGATGCAATTGATGGGTGTGAAACCCAGACTCTTTCGCTTTTATTTCTTAGTTACTCTTAGAATATTACTAAGCTCTAATGTGCATAAACAGACCCACCAATCAATTTCTCGAAGATATTGATTGAGACTTTCTCAATCATTCTTATAGTGCCAGAGAAGCCTATTTGTAGGTGGAGATTTAGGATGGCACGAAAGTTTTGGTTATGTGATTGTAAAAAGGCGATTACTTTTCATATGAAATAAAAAAAACTTACACAAATTATAAAAGCGTCTCTACGATAATAGGGCTAGATAATTGGTTCGGGTTGTATGAGTTTGTTTTCTGTCTAAAGTGATTTCTTTGTATCGTTACGACATCAGTCTCGTTTATAGTTTATATAGCTATATATAAATTTTGTCTAGTGTTATTCATTTGCAGAGCGTTTTTGACTCGAGTTTTTAGACTTTTGTTCTTATATTCCGATTTCAAATTTATAACCCTCCGATATGGCAAATATCAATCAAAATTACAGTGACGCTGAAAGTAGTGAAGATGAATTGGAATTTGTAGTTCACCAATGAAAATAATAATAACAGTATAGACCTTTATAGCCGTTGTAACGCACACAGTATTGAACTGAAATATGATAGAGATAGTGATTGTGATACAGTGCCTGTTATGCGACGAAACATACCGAAAATTGAACGTAATATTGCAGGGAGTGAAAGTGATAGGGGAGCAAATATAATAAAACTCTATTCTATTGAGAAATCTTTACACGAGATATGTTTCAACAAATTTTTTTGATGCTTCATTTACATAAAAATGCACCAGGAATAACTAGAAATAGTTTGATAAGGACCCGCACTCAAAAGGTCAATAATTTTTTAGAATAAATCAACTTAAAATGTTCCGAATATTTTATATCTGATATATCGATTTTGCGTTGATGAATTCATTATAAAATCCAAAGGGAAAATAGCTTTCATAACGTATAACCCTAAATGTGGAATAAGAATTTACCTAAACCCACTAAATGTGGAACAAAAATTTACCTTCTGACAGACTCGAATACTGGATATGTGTATTCCATTCTGCTTTATTACGGCAGCATTATAACTGAAAATCTGATAAGGTCGAATTTACCTGTCAGTTCCAGAATTCCCAAACAATTGCATTAAAAATTATTGGGCAACATCCCTGTTACTGAAGGTTATCACATGTATACCGACAGGTATTATACGAGTATGCCCCTCGCAGAAGAATTGGTAAAGATGAAGTGTTTTCTTTCCGGCACCATGAAAACAAAAAAGAAATATTTCTCAATGGTAATAAAAAAAACCGAAATTTGTAAGGGACAAGAAAACAATAGCCCACAAGAAAGACAAAACCCTAGTCCTCGCTTGGAAGGACAAAAGGATTGTAATTTTGTTAAGGACCTGTAATGTAGCGGGTTTAGGCGGTAGATAGAAGAGTACGTGGTAGTCAGTAGCGTATTTAAGATGGAGCGGAGGGGTGTTCCGCCCCGGGCGGCACATATTTTGGGGCGGCATTTTTAGAAAGAAATTAGTAGAAATTAGAATTGCTAAGAAAGTACTTTTAAAAACGGGAGTCGGATTAAAAATTTCAAACGCGTAACTCGCGTAGCACGCGTTGACATTTAATATCGAATGTATGCTTTTTGTATAGGGAGTGTTAGATTACAACCGCACGCGATGTTCGTGAAGCAAAAATTAGGCGAATTTCTACTTTTGATCGCAAACGCGATGAACTTAACCTCACATTTGGGAGATTTTATCTACTGCTGCTGGATTTATTTAAGATTTTTTTTTTATTTCCAGGCATAAAAATAATTTCGTGAAAGGTTGATTGATAAAGTGGAAAAGCGAACTAATTTATAACAAAACATTTACAACAAATTTGACGAATCTCAAATGTCAACGCATTCAATCTGACAGCATATTTTTTTTTCAACTCGAACGCGATCCTAACCATTTGTCGAAAATACCACCTATCTTAAAAGACCAATGGTTTCAAGAGAATTATTGCAATGCTGAAAGTAGATGTATCTAATACCTAATACAAACTGCTATATTATAGGTAGATCTTCGTAATTCTTAATAACTTTTGTCATTCTTAATAACTTTTGTCATTTACAACTTTACAGAACTCGTTTTTACACTAAGCACAAATGTCGGTATAAAAACGTGTGCATAAACAAACATCAGCTGTTAATACTTTCTTTAGTGCCAATAGTAAATAGTAATAGTGAATTATTACGCGAATCATTGCTCGCAGGGTTGCCTACGGCACTAATAAAGGCCCCTCGCTCATACACCACACATTCCCTAACATCTGCGCGTACATTTTTAGAACTTAAGATTATATTGTTAAAATTTGCTGTTGTTTTCATTTCAGAAGCATGACATCTGCAGTGTGCAAAATTTGTACACTCCAGAGTCGAAATAGACGCTCCTATTATTTCATAAATATCGTTAATTGGTGAAAATGGCTTCAAAGAAGAGAAGTTAATGCGATAGTTAATGCGTTTATGTATTTAAAATTTGTAAATTTAAAAAAATCTCTGTTATACACTCAAAACCACTATCTTCTATTTGTTTTTCGAATATTTTCTATCTCAGTATTAAAACTTTGTTAGCATCATGATGCACACACGCTGAATAAAACCAGATGGGCAATAGTGTACGTGGATGGACAAAATCACACAGGAAAACCGTACGGTTTACCAAATGGTATTGTACAGAGTTAAGTATGGCACGTGTCGTTGCCCATACACATACGGACTTTCCGTTATAATCTAGGACTATCTTTGATAATTTCACGAATAAAGACAAAAAATTTGAAACCATAATGACGAAGAGCAGTTCCATATCAAAACGGAAAAGAACAAGAATTTTATGTCTGTACCTCCTCTATAAGAGCAAGCAAAACGTTGGGAAACCGGGCAAGGGCCTCTTGAACTTTTATTCATTAAATAAAAAGTTAGATCAGTCTAAGACCAATTCTTATGATACCACAGATGAATACACGTATGTAATTTGGTATGGTCATTAATCAGTGCAAGTTTCATTGTTGTAATGTTTTTCTCATGCACATATCTACATATGTATTTCTACATCGAATGGTTCGTGGAACAGTGAAAATGCTTATAACCAATTTCTTAGGATTAAATATTCTGAAGAACTTTTCATTACATTAAAAACATCTAGGACTGATCGTTTTCAAAAAATACGTAACAATTCTATTTTTATATCGCAACACCAAGAAATGTGAGATCTAGTCTCGGACGTGGGAGGGAGTGCCGGTTTGTAAATGACAACTCAGTCGTTTAAAAGTTCAAAATATAAAATTTAATTCAAAATAAATGCTTAAAACTATATCACAAAATTCATTTAACCTTAAAAGACTTCGACTATAAAAATTCAATAAAAAAAAACTTCAAATAAAACAAATTAACATTAAAAGAGACGTTTGCGTCTGCTTGCGTCAAATGAAACCGCCTGTCTCCTTCGGTCCTTTAGTTCTGAAAAAACACAGACGACCAGAATTGATTATCTGTTATCAGAATAAAATAAAAAGAAAATGTTGATGCTGCTAGTGCGTGAGGGCACAAGGGCAGCAAAATGCTTCTATAGAAAAACTAATTCAGATTAGTCTTTTCAGTCTTCAGTCTATTCAGCGCTTGCGTAGAAGTGTAGCAATATGCTACTATAAAAAAAAACAGATTAGTCTCTGCATCAGAATTATTTGTCTGTAAATATGAGCAGGAGAGCTTCAGATTAATCTCTGCAGCAGAATTATTATTCTGCTTAGATGTGGGCAGGAGATGTTGCAGATTAATCTCTGCGCAGAATTATTCTTCTGCTTGGGTGTGTCCAGGAAGGGTGGAAATGATAGGAATTTTCAGATTAATCTTCTATAATGAGGTTGGGAATATTCTTCTTATTACTCGGATTAGTCTCCGAATCAGATGAACTTTGAACCAAGAATGATTTTGCGCTGCAGCTCGTCGGCTTTATATAGCCGCCGCATCCAGTTATGAGTTCTCGCCTTTTGGCGTTGCCCTAGCAACGATTGATGCGATGTCTGAATGTACCACAGACAGCTGGCTGACGTAATGTTATTTGCTGTCATCAAAAATGTAAATATTAGGAGGTACGTATACCTTGCTGCATTTTGATATACATAATTTGTTTTATTTAATTGATTAATTTTGATTTATGTTCTAGATAATCGAGTTGTGATAAATTGACAGCAGTTGCAGTTTTGGAACATTCCGAATTCTTTAGAATTTAGAAGTTTTAGATGTGTATTCTGTGATAGTTAACTTTTTACTTTGTGGTTCCTTGTTTATATTTTTTAGGAAAAGGTTCCTTTGAGGGATTACTGGTCTGGAGATATGTTAGAGGAACATTGTTGATTATTAATATCAACTCATCAAGGAATTATGCTTGTAGGTGGACCGAACAAAGGTGTTGCCCGATTTAGCCCATTTTTTAAATTATATTTACTATTTGTTGACATTGACGCGTTTTCAGGCAGTGTCCAAATATATAGTGAAAAATGAATTTTTGCATGGCAACCCTATGAAGGAGTTAACCGATTTGTCCCATTTTCGAACGTAATTGCACTTTTTTCTAAAAAAAAACCTATCTGAAATTTTTCAGCTCTCTGAGTACACGTGTTCATCAGTTATCGTGAAGATGGACAGACAGACAGACAGACTTAAGGACGGTCGAACGGACAAACGGACATGCAAAAGTCCAAATAACTTTTAATATTATGTGTGGGTGTCCAATCCATTTTACTTCTACTATCGATATTTCTGTGCGTTACAAACGAAATGACAAACTTAGTATACCCTACAGATTTCATCTAGGATATAAAAATATAGATTGAAAAACTGTGCTCCCAATATAGTAATATTGTTAAGAATTTTTTTAACAATAGCAATCAGTGTAGCTAGTAGTGAACAGAGCTTTTCCAAATTAAAATTAATTTAAAATTATCTTCTTTGAGTGATTTAAGATTGCAAAATCTAGCTATACTCTCCATAGAAAAACAACTAACAGAAGCTATAAGTTTTGACAATGTTATTCAAGACTTTTCTAATAAAAAAGTAAGCAAAATAAATATATAAACACGTTTACATTACATCATTATGTATATACAATCTGTTTAAACAAAAGAAATATTGTTTATTTATTCATTTATGTTCCGTAATTGTCAATCAACACTCTAAATTTTGATTGACATAGAAAGGGCAGCAAATTGGGAAACGCCCCAAGCGGCAAAAGCTCTAGGTACGTCACTGGTGATGGTGCATTAGAAAAGATACAAAAATCTAAAATATGCGTGGAGTAAATCAGGTAAAACAAATGTCACATTTGAAACTCGTAAAATTGTTGGTGAACAAACTGGTTGGGAGTTTTCACCAAGGCAGCACATTTCGAGACCCCACTTACACACAAAATACGTAGAACAGGCTCAACAACCAACTACAACACATCACACGTTCTGCAATTCCAAGAGACATTGTGTATTGTGTGTGAATAGAAAAAATCCGGGAGGGAAGCGGCATTTTTGTGATACCTGTAGAGAAAAGCCAAGATTACATATTGACGATTGCTTCGAAAAGTATCAAACATTTGAGCATTACAAATTATAAAAGTTTGTCATTATCTATGATCTATGATCAATAAAAAAATGCTACTATGACTTTTCTTTTTATGTGCATATCATTTATATATATGTGAAAATGTTTCTCCCATTGAAATTGCTTCGAGTTGCTGGTATAGGTGAAAAAAAAACCTTCGAGTGCAAAGTTAAAGAATGAATTTTCCTTAATAAGCTGAAGCACTTATTTGCCTGCCCGGTCTATAAATAGGGTGATAAAGAGAATGTTAGAAACGACCGACCTTGTCTCCGTGTCAATGTCAATTGCTTTAACCTTTATGTTTTGAAAAATTCATATAAACAATATTATATGTATGTATGTACATACATGTATCCACAACTCAAGTCGCAGATATAAAATAACCAATATTCTTTCTTATGTGGTCGGTCCACCACTTAGATCTTATAGCAAATAGGATAGGCTATGGGGAAGAAAACCCTAAGAATTTTTCTTCATCCAGTATAACCACATCGATATGCTCATTTAATATTATCAGTAGGAAACTACGATATTTTCTGAATAGGTACATAATTTAGTGGCTCAAACTTTATTTAATATTGAATAAATTTAATATAATAGATCCCATTATATCGCAAAATTTTAAATTAATTTCTAAGTTTACAATTTTATAATTTTTTATAACGTCTTAAGAATTTTTCTAGTGCCCCATTTATTTTTGGATAATATTTCTTGGCTTTGCTTCCATATGGCTGACATCATATAGAGGGTGATTCTGATCAAGATACCTTCCGGTATACCACGCGATTCCTTGAGGTAAGCAGATCAAAAAATTGTTCCACATACCCCCCGCTAGAAACCTTCCCTTAGGAGTTGTGGCCAGTTGAAGATTTCGCCACTATTAAACCAATAATCACAGGTAGGTACGTAGGGTCTTTTATGACTGCACCCACAATTGCTTTGGTTATAATTTTCTGAAGATAGTGGTACTCTTATTTAGTATTTAAGCAGGGTAATGCGGCGGAGCGCCAACGCGCATAAAGTACAACTCGCTCCTAACGGAAAGCGGAATATACTCATCCAACATGCCTTCTAAATCATGTTTTAAAAAAGAAAATTATAGCCAAAGCAATTGTGGGTCCAGTCATAAAAGACCCTACGTACCTACCTGTGATTATTGGTTTAATGCAATTTTATGATCTGGCTTCAATCTGCCAATAAACCTCCAGTGCTAAACCTGATTCAGGTATTGGAATGCGGTTTATTTCCAGTGATAGAGGGTAGTAGGAGCATTAATAAGAAGAATTAAATTTGGGTTACATGGAAGAAAGTTTTTGAAATAAATAACGGTATTTATGAAATTTGTGTGTAAAAAAAATCAAAATTTTGGAAATATTTGAGAATAATTTAAAGATGCTTAATTAACAAATACAGAGGAATAAACTTTTCGACAGCTACTATTCTTGGCTATTTAATAAGCCAACAATAACCAAAATCTATAGAGTGGTTCAAAAGTTATACTCATTTATTCCCATCAGGGTTCACGAATATTGGCGAAATCTTCAACTGGCCACAACTCCTAAAGGAAGGTTTCTAGAGGGGGGTATGCGGAACAATTTTTTGATTTGCTTACCTCAAGGAATCGCGTGGTATACCGGAAGGTATCTTGATCAGAATCACCCGTATGTTAGTAAGCAATCGGAAGACTTCCGTCAACTAACAATGACAATTCATTTGTAAACAACGAAATCGGCTTTGTTGGAAAATCTTCAATTTTATTTTGATAACTATTTTACTTCTATGTTATTTAAGATACTATAATTTATTATTGAAATAATTAAACTTGAGTGAGAAATGATTTCCTACGACATTAGGTCCCGTTGTTTCTCCAGCACAGCACAGCGCACTCCACCATAATAATTCAAGACACCGGAGACTCGATTATATAAAATGTCTTCCACAAAACAATGTTTCACTATCGTTTCTCACTATTATATTATAATCACACTTATTTATGACAAAAACACGAAAAGAACACCGGACCTGTATTCGTAAATTCAGAAATGTTAGAAATGAGCAGAAATATCGAACTGACAACAAATAAACACCTAGCACTTTTGTCATTCCCTTTCCACCCCGCCACTTTTATAAAACAAAACGCTTATCACACGTACACGAATTTTACACAGCATAGCCTATCCTGTTTGCTATATAATCTAAAAGGTCCACCACAGTCACTAATGTATCTATATTCACTGATGCTATTACTGTAAGAGAGAATAAGAGAGAATAAATTGATAAAATGAACATATACGTAATTAAAGTCACGTACCTAAGGCAAACCCGCCCTTTAAATTCAACAGAGGTACCCAAAATAACCTTAAGCGTGCGTTTAAATGTCAAAGTACAGTAAGGGTTGCTGTTTACGTACAAACGCGTCTGTTTAAATTCATTTTAAGAAAGTTTACTAACGTACAATCAATTAAATCAATTTCCATTGGTTAATTTTTTTTTCCTTTTTGCACTTTTTAAAATATAAAATATTAAGATAATAACCCTTACGGAATCTGACGTTTATTTAGGGCAAATTTCAATTTCGTATGGTGTTGTAACGATCTTTACGTCTATTTTGGACCAGCCTTAAGGCTTACGCCAAGTTCAATCATTTTCTATTGTGCTTAAAAATATGTTTAACATGGGTTTTGATAACCATGCTGTTGAATTGTTTGAGTCTGAGTCGTTGTCATACTTAATTAATCTTTGCTTAAGAGTGGTAATTAAGGTTTTAAATCAGAATCGTTTACCCAATTTTCTGGAGTCTCATAAGGCACTATACTTGGACCTCTAGTATTCTTAATATATAATAATTATCTACCAGATGTAATTAACTCATCTTGATAATCATTAAAGAGCCCGAAGATTTCATTCAGTAGACAGTTGCTTAACTGGTGTAGACAAAATTTCCTTTTATGCAAATATATTACCTTTACTAGAAAGATGAATTTTATGCAATGAAGTAAAATTACTGAAATTTTTGATCATGGTGTATTCTTTTATGACAAGCTTCTGTTTGATAAGCATATTAATAGTACCATTGAAAAGACTTGCAAATCTCTTGATGTTATTTTACGATGTACGAAGTCTTTTAACAGGTACAATCGATCAAAGTCCTTTAGGTTAGTCGTGTAAAGAGTATTTTAGGATATGCATTCCTTATATAGAACTCTTGTTATATATGTGTATGTAACATATAAAATTGAAGGCGCTCAGAGACATTTTATTCGGTTTATACTTTTCAAATTGTATCAGTCCAATTGCGATAGATTAAGTAGACTGCCTATGATAACTTTACTTAATTGACTGACGTTCGTATTTTGATAAGTTATTTTTATTATAGTTGCTTAATAATGAAATTGATTGCTCTAATATTCTATCAAAAATTCGCATTAATACTCCATCGCGTCCTACATGGCAACTATAAATATTTAATACTGAATCACATTGCACAAATATAAGATTTGAAATCTCCTATCGTTAGAATTTACAGGTCTCATAATGATTATATTAATGATCTTGACCTTTTCCATTTTAAGAGCGGTATGCTATTAACAAGGAATTCGGTCAAGAAATTTTTCTACTTATTTCTTAAAGAAAAATTTACATTAAATCAAAAAATTTTTGACCATTTAGATTTGACAATTGTATGTATTTCAAAATAATTAAAGAAATATTTATTTAATTTTATTTTAGTTTGTTTTATTTATAAATATAGAGATTTCTCCTAAAATTTTTTTACCGGGGCAAACTTATATTTGTTCAAGAAGGCATTTTTTTGGATCCTCCAGTATATAACAAAAGATAAAACAAATGTTATATGTTATTTCATCACACAACCAGTTTTACTTTTGGTGACAAGTTTCAAGTCATGGTTTTGACTCATCAACAGGTCCCAAATAGCGAAATTGAGTGAAATGAAAAACAAATGAAAAATAGAAGAAAAAAAAAAAGAAATTAAAAAATGAAAAAAAAACAAAAAAAAATTTTTTTCTATTTTTCTCAATTTTTCTGTTTTTTTTCATTTGTTTTCTTTGTTCTATTTTTGATTACAATTCATCCGATTTGAGTCGTCATTCTCCTAATTGCTGAAGTCTTCATCTGTACAATAACTGACTACAGGACGAGCAATTATTTTCTCATCAGGACAAGGCTCATTTTCAGCTAAATCTTCAAGAACTGCTAAAAATTCCACAACGGAAACCTTCCTGTTTTGAAATGGTGATTTTCAAAGAGAGACAAAAAAACCCATCTAATGCATTTTCGTAACCATCAATAGAAAACAGTCAGAAAAATCTAATTAACCTCCAATAATGATCAGGGCGTTAAAAATACAACTAAACTAAAGAACTTCGAATAGGAAGAATATACTAAAATTGTTTTACATAAAAAAAAAGTAAGACTAACCAGGCAGCCATTCACAACTGATTTCAGAGCAAAGTGCACTTGCAGTTACGTTCTCGTGGTCACGGAAGAATAACTTACGGATCTGGTGCATTTTTGAATCAGAGCGCATAAGTGTAAAATCAAATACAAAACTCATTGTAAATATCTACATATAAATTTATATATTTCTTATACATACTTACTTTTTGTAAAAATATCCTCTTTGTAGGTATTTATACCATCTTACAAGAGAAGATAAAATTTAAGAGGATTTTCTTGTAACAATTTTCCTACACTAAAGAAAAGCTATTTTCCCATAGCATTTCGTAACTTGCTTAAATCTCCGTGAAATTACTTTACTTCAAAAGCACTTTCATTTACAACTAAAGTCGTATTTCATATTATCCGGTCAAATTCTCTTTCTTTGCAGTTTCATGATGTTCAGACAAACATATTAGTAAAGTACCTCCCACCCCCCCCCCCCCCACCACTCTCTCCGCAACTATACTAAATATTATTAAAATTCGACAAATATTCTGCAGTGAAGTATACAAAGTGAAAAGTCTCATTATCGCTCTCCTTAAATTTATGTTCATACATATATATTTAGCATTTCGCTGTAGTAACTCAAGAATGAACTTGCCAATTTCTTAAACCTTACTCATGATTTAAACATTTTTAATCTCATAAAAGTGTGGTTTTATATAACCAGAACTAATTTGCAATATACTTATAATTGACTTTAAGAAACAATGTTGCAAATAATAATTTTGCAGTTCGCTCTTATTAAATTTCTCCTGTAGTACCTACCTGAAACTGAACTGAAATTTTTATGAATGTGGAAGGCGACAAATAATACCCTAAGGTGTTCCAGGCATGTATGAATGTGTGTTATTAAAACGTACATACATATGTACGTGGGACTCTCACCTTAATATCAGCTAAATGAATTTTGTTTTTCTTAGGACTAACAGCTTAGCAGAGAGTCATGGAATGGCTTCTGATTTTATGTGCAACATATGTATGTAACTATGTATGTACGTACATGTACAATCATAACAAAGTTGACTGAGAAAATGTTGAAATTAATTTTTGTGATTTTAAGTACCTACACACATTTACCAAGTGATTTTGAAAGCTTTTAACAGCGAAAAAATTCATAAGCCCTTCCCGAGGGAGCATTTTTTTTTTTTTTAGATGATTAAAAAAGATTAAATTAGTTTTAGGGATTTAAGGATTATTATATACATATTTGCAAAAACCCTTGTATATTATAAAACAAAAACGAAGAACTTATTTTTTTGAATTTTCGGAATGGGTGTGTCAATTCTGATTTCGTCAGAAATTCTTAAAGGTGCCCAGAAATTTCCGGGCTACAAATCTATATCTAAATTTTTAAAGGTTATTTTTACATATCGAAGTATTTGAAGTCCCAAAATATTGCGACTGATGGTATTTCTTGTCGAAAAATCAGCAAAAGCTCTAAACCGGTAGCATCATTTCTCCTAACTGTTTCAGCAGATATGCAGGACAAGTTATTAGACCCCTTACTTTGGCCTCATGGCGCTTTTACTAAAATATTTGTACCGTCTGAGCGCCTACCTAGAAATGAAGCTAAAATAAACAACGTTGATCCAAAAAACTGAAGTCGCTTTCCCTTTACTATCAAAATGTAAGGCGGATTCGGACAAAAACCGCACATATCTTCAAACTTAGCTGCATCATGGTATTCGCGATGCTGAAATCCTTGACAATTCTTATCAAACTTTTAGAAGAGATAGACATACTGTTTCGGATGCTCGTGGCGGTGGCGTACTTCTCGCCTGCAAAAATAAGTTCAATTGCAGCAAAATTGAACTTCCTTGTTTCTCCAACACCCTCGATATTTAGCTCACAGCTCTTAAGCTGTCTCTCCTAAAATATGACTTATACATAATATGTTGCTATATTCCTCCAGACTCCATAAATATTGTCGATTACAAAGGTTTAAATATTTACGACCTACTTACTTTAACATCTAATTTTATCCATGGTAAGATGGAACCTATTGACGAATTCCTACATATTGGTGATTTTAACTTACCCAATATTCAATGGGTACTTAATGAAGATGACGAGGACTATTTTCTACTTAATAACTTGACAACAAGGGAATCACGTTTCCTTGACACCATTTCATTTATTGGTCTCAGCCAAATCAGTAATGTTAAGAATGTCATGGGTAGGCAGCTAGACCTGGTATTTTCTACTGACGCGGGGAACTTATTAGTTGAACCAAGCTCAGTTATAATGTCTACTCTTGACAAATATCACCCCCCTCCCCCCTCTACTAATTACATATTGCCACGAAACCGAAAATTGAGACGAAACACAATACTTTTTCAATTTTAGAAAAGCTGACTTTTTGGAAATTTCTAGTAGACTTACCTTTATTGATTTTAACACATTGCTGTCTTTCAATAGTGCTGATGAAGATGTTTCTAAGTTTTACATAATTCTTTTCGATTTATTCGCTTCTCATGTTCCCCGTGAGCGCCAGTGGAGCTGAAACGCCTTCAAAATAGAAAGAATAAACTGTGGAAAGGATATTTGCGGAACAAGGACATTATAAGTCACAGCAACTTCCTCACATCCTATAATGAGTTCAACGAACTTTCCTCTTCACTCTATGATGAGTATATTCAAAGTGCGAAATTATTTAGTGACCCACGTAACTTTTTTAGGTTTATTAATATGAAAAAAAAAACCAACAACTACCCCAATACCATGAGGTACAAAGATTCTGCTAGTGACGTTTCTTCTGAAATTTGCGATAAGTTTGCTTAATTTTTTGAAAATGGATTTTCCTCTTCAAATTTCCAACCTCGTAATAGCAACTTTAGTTATATGAACGATTCTCATAACGTTTCATTCACTATCCCTACAGGCTACAATTACACATGAGGATACACTTGATCATATTAATGAGCTTCCAAATGACTTCACAACGGGTCCCGATGGGATTCCTCCAGCCTTTCTGAAGTCATGTTGCCTCTCCCTAGTAGCCCCGCTGAGAATTATTTTACAAAAATCGCTCGATAGTGGTTGTTTTCCGCAGCTGTGGAAAAATTCCTTTATCATACCTATCCACAAAACTGGTAGTAAAAATGATATTTCTAACTATAGGCCTATTGCGAAATTATCTTGCATGCCCAAATTATTTGAATCAATCATTTACTCTCAGCTATTATTTTCCAGTAAGTATTTGCTTTCTTCAAATCAACATGGGCTTATTTCGGGCAGGTCTACAACCACCAACTTATTAGAATTCATCTCGGATACTAATAGCGGGTTTGCAAAAGGCTTTTAGACAGATTGTAATTATACTGACTTTAGTAAAGCTTTCGACAAGTCATCTCACTCCGTGATATTGTTTAGAATGGAAAAGTATGGGTTTCCCCTGACATTCCTAAAATGGACGGAGTCAAATTTAGATAACAGAACATACCAAATCTATTTCCGCCATTCCATCTCTAGAGTCTTGAAAGCTTCGTCCGGCGTACCTCAAGGGAGTCACCTGGGCCCGTTGCTCTTTATTCTATCGATTGACGACATTGTATCTGTTGTGAAGCACTGCAAAGTCTTGATTTATGCTGACAATATTAAACTTTTCGCTCAGATTAAATCTTTTAACGATTGTGAACATGTACAGCGTGATCTCCACAAATTTTACGACTGGTGCAAAAGCAATAATTTGGTACTCAATATCGACAAATGTGAGGTTATGACTTTCCACGGGAATCAGAATCCAATCACTTATGATTATGAATTCTCGAATTCCTCGATTCGCCGTGTTAGTTCTGTCTGTGACTTGGGTGTCAAATGTGACCAAAATTGAATTTCGTCTCCCATATAAACTTCATGGTATCAAAGAGTAGTTCTATGCTGGGTTTTATAAAACGTTGCTCCCGAGAGTTTTCGAATCCTACCATAACATTGCGTTTGTACACTTGCTTTGTGAGACCACTTCTTGAATACGATAGCCAGGTCTGGTCTCCTTTTTACGGTACAGACATCGAGCGCATCGAGTCTGTTCAGTGGAACTTCTTACGATTTTCTCTCAGGCACCTACCCTGCGATAATTCATTAATTCTTCCACCCTATGAGGATCGTTTGAAGCTTTTAAATATGCACTCGCTTGAGAAACGTCGCATGGTCGGCGATGTAGCTTGTGTGCCTCAACTCTTTGTTACTTAACAAAATCTCTTTCCGTGATAGTAGGCACAATTTAAGAAGGCTACTTTTGTTGCATGTTAGCACCTCAAGGTCTAACTTTAGCAAGTATGAACCTGTTAATCGGATGTGTATTACTGTTAATAATACGGCTGAGCATTTTGTTCTCGACGTTTCTAAACATGTTTTAAAAAAACGTCTATATAATGTTTAATCAAATTTTTTTTTTATGTTTTATGCATGTAATTTCATCTGGTGTTTGGTTTATGTTTAGTGTAACATACTAATACTAACACTAACTAAGTGATGAAACGCATGTATTGTTGACCGTTTATTTATTAAACGTGTCCATGCAGCGAGCTTCTGTTAAGCTGGTTCTGATAGTAAATTAGATAGTTCTTTCGATTGGACTAACAGAGTTAGCTTACTTTTGAGCTAGCTCAGCAGTTCGAGCAAGCCCAATTTGATGAACTAGATCACTAATAAAAAGAGCTAGACTAAGCAGCAGCTTTTACAATCCTGGTGCTCATTTCCTTAACTGATTTTTTATCTAGCTCCTGAAGACTAATTTGAAAAAGGCCAATTGACGTAAATATAAAAAAAAATATTAAGTGAAAATTTTCAGCTGTAATATAAAAAAAAAATACATTTAATGATTTTCTCTCCAATTTAAATTAGATCATTTCTGAACTAGCAAGGTCACTTTTGAACTAGCTCATAAGTACAAACTAGCACACCAATTCAAGCTAATTAAGTTTAAAATAGCTCACCCATACACCACCTATACATATTCACCAAGTTTTAGATAGTTCAACATGAAAATGTGCTGAGCTAATAGGTTAAGTTCGGAGCTTTCGCATCCCTGATAGGTCGATATCTTCTACATCAAGACATTTGTGCATACATGGTCACATCCATGTTTTCAAATCGTCTCATTAGAAATCCCCACCGAAGACAGAATAGCATTCCTAGCATTAGTTAAGGAAATTCAGTGGGTGCCCTTTAAGTAATATTCCTGTAATTTTGGATATTTAAAAAAAGCATGGGGACAGATCTAGACAACTGTAAAGTAGGACAATTAAAATTTCCCAGCGAAATTTCCTTCAAAATTCCTTAAACTTGTCCTTTGTTGGTCCATTCTAGTATAGTAGAACAAAATTCTTTGGTGAAGTTTTTCAGATTTTTTGTTTTGGCAAATCCAGCTTTGCTTTCATCAATACATCTGCATAATATTTTGAGATATGCTCCACTTCCTGAAAAACTGCCAGAATCAATCCTTTCAGAAAACAATTGCAATCACTTTTCCGATCGACCTTTAAGCTTTGAATTTTATTTATTTATTTATTTTTCCTCTATGGTCCTCTTTGTGACCATTCACTGGACTGTATTTTGCTTTCTGGGTCATACTGATTAACCCACTTTTAATCCCCTGTGATACTTAAAACTCTTCTGACTTCTCTTGGCACCCCCGGGCACGAAAAAAACTTCGGCAGACTTAAATGATCAGTGAGAATTACCTAAGCTGATCCAAATGAAACGCGAGCAATTTCGGCCGATTCTTCAATACTCACCCATAATTTTCCATCGTTGATTGACACTCGATATACTTACACAGTGAGGATCATCTCTCAGGCTTCCCTCATTTGAATATAAACTTGATTTTAAATTTAATTACCTAATTATCGAGAGATTGTGTTAAGCTTGGAAAAAAAATGAAATTAAAGTGAATTATAGACGAAAAGAACACAACAAAATGAGAAATTTGAGGAGAAACCCAACTTGGCAGGTATTTTAATAAATAAAAAAAAAATATTGAGATAGATAAAATTCAAATAAAAATTCAAACTAAGCAAATACTTTGTGTGATTGATAAAAAACGCTATTCTACAAATTAGTGTTGGTAAATCTTTTAAAAGCAGCGACGGAGATAGTAAGTCGAGCAGGAACTGGAAAGGTTTTCCATAAAGGGGGGATCTGAACTAAGAATAAACTCAGAAAAACAATGCGAGAGAAGAGAGAATTGAGGAGTCAGTATCATATCGGATGCCGTTGAGATTGTAAAACTTGAAGGTTATCGAAAAGATATCGCGCGACTGCAGAAGTTTAAAAAAGAACATAAGTGCCCTCCGTTTAAGATAGGAATCCAGTGATGGTTGAAAAAGAGAGTTTCTAAGATATGAAACATGGTCAAACCGACGTAGACCATAAGTGAAATGAATACAGTGGTCTAAACCTATATCCATAGCCTTTTTGAGAACCTACTGTCCATCTTAGGAAAAATTTCACAGGATCAGTGTTATAGAAGGTTATACAGTGCGATTTAGTCAAATTCAGAATAAGACCATTACGTAAAGATCACAATGGTATGCTGGCAAGGTCCAGATTGAAACGTTCAATGTAATCTTCTTAGTAAAATATTGACCGAGTAAGATACAGTTGAAACTTACCTGGAATTCACATCTATCCAGAGTGACGGATAGAGCGGTGCGATCTCTCTACACGTGTCGTCACTTCATTGACAGAACATGGGGTATGAATCCAAAAACGGATGTACACCGCGGTTGTTAGACCCATGGTCACCTATTCAGCCCTCGCATGGTCGCCAAAAACAAATCATAAAACAGCTGAGGCTCTGCTTCAAAAAACACAGCGGCTTGCCTGTTTACGAATAACTGGCCATAATGATTTGTCCTATATCAGCACTGAAAAGGAAGCGCTCTTCAGTGCTATCAGAATGCAAAAGGAAAACAGTTAAAGCCAGCCGATGTGGCTAGTCATTCAAGTATCTTAAAACAGATATATTTCGAGCAAATGGCGACTATATCTGATATAATCACACCTGAGGTGGATTTTGTAAGACCATTCGACGTGGTTTTGGGAGACCGAGAACAATAGCGTTCCACTAAGCCATCCTCCAACAAGGATCGCTGGTGTGGTATACAGACGGTTCAAGAACGAACAATGGAGGCGGGCTGAGCGTATACGGCCCCAAATGCCATATACCTATCAAAGGCTCTGAGCTCTCCTACAACCGTATTCCAAGCCGAGGTATTGGCCATGATAGAATGTGCCGTAAATGGCTCAACCATCAATATCATGTCAAATCAGGGATAGTCTGGGAATGTCGACAAATCCTCAAAAACTTATCAAAGAGAAACAAAATTATCCTCATGTGGGTACATAGACATGAGGGCAACAAAGGCAATGAAATTGCTGATGGCCTAGCCAAAAGAGGAGCAGACCTCAGAGCTGCCATAAACGACTGGGAGAATAAACAAAAATCCCTGTATTTGGAAATGCTACAAGGACTTCGTCAGGCAAAAAAGTATATCGACACCTCTGGCGGAAAAACAAAAGAACTCCTACTCCTTAGAAGAACAGAGCTCAAAATGATTACTGAGCTCTCTCAGGCCTTGCCCATTGCCCAAGCTGGGCTTGGCTGCGACTTCATCCTGCCGTTTCTGTCAGGATGCTCACGAAACCTCGGAGCGCTTGCTCTGCAACTACGAAGCATTGGCCAGGCGTAGACTACTGCACCTCGAACATACTTTTCCTCTACCAACCTACGTGTGGAACCTCAATCCCAGAACGGTTCTAGACTTTATTAACAGCCTGAACCTAGAAAGGGAGTAAATGCAATGAGGGCTCACAATAGATCTTTCAGGTCGCAGTGACAGCGAGGCTAACGCCTACACACCCCTTCACAAATCTAATCTAATCTAAGATACAGCTGCACTTCATAAGCATATTAATAATATCAACATCCTTAATGATGTAGCAAAGATAATTGATATATAACAAGAAGAGAAAATGACCCACTATGGAGCCCTGACTGGTGAGAGGCTTGAGAGCTGATTATTAACCTTCAACTGCTGAAGTTGGAATTTATTGAGGAGATTCGAGTTAAAGGTGTGCTCAATATACTGTCTTAAAGCTGTTTAAACCTTCTAGGCTACTATAATCACAATTAGGATTGCTTTTGCCATAGACGAGTTTTCAACAAGTTTTGGATAGTAATTCAGGCTTAAGTTTTGAATGATAATATAACCTCTTGGAATTACTAACCATAGTGGTAACAAGAATACGTATAGCGGAAAAGCAAGCGCTAGCGTGGTCAGTTCTTATGGCCGGTTTCACAGTCCAGGCTTAAACCAGAGCTCAGCTAACCACGGGTGTGGCTTAAGCCCAACGCATAAACCTCTTCTGTTTCACAGTACTTTGTAAGCTGATGAACAATTTTAAGTTGTTAGCACTGCAGTTATTGTAAATTTTCTGAAGGAAAATTGCCATTGGAATTAGCAATGTTTTGGGCACCTTCTTAAAAAAAATTTCTCATCTGACTCCTTAGGATATTAAAATGTGTTTTTCTCTTCACTCATGTCCAAGAAAGGATTGCCCGACTTAGTCAAATTTTTGAAATTATATTTACTATTTTTATGAAAACACTATGTACAAAATTTCAACGCTCTACGTTGACGGGTTCTCAGGCAGTGTTCAAATATATAGTGAAAAACAAACGAAATTTTTGTATGGCAACCCTACGTAAGAGTTACCCGATTTGTCCCATTTTCGAACTTAATTTTACTTTTTTTTTAAAGCGCATGTGTAAAATTTCAGCTCTCTAAGTACACGTATTCTCGAGTTATCGTAAGGACGATAGACGGACGGACAGATGGACGGACAGACGGACGGATGGACCGACGGACGGACAGACAGACAGACATGCAAAAATCAAATAACTTTTAATATTATGCGTGGGAGTCCAATCCATTTTGCTCTACCGTCATTATTTCTAGGTGTAACAAACGCCTTTAGATTTCATCTAGGGTATAATAAGAAAACTTTTGCACCTGAATACCATCTTCCAATTGGCAATATTGTATAATGTCAACAACCGCTAACTAGATAACTGAAGCTTAAGCCCCCAAAATTCAGAGCTTAAGTTAAATAACTTAATCCTTAACTGCTAACAGTAAACAAATTTTAGCCTTGGCTAGAGCTATATCAATAGCTTAAACCTGAACTGTGAAACAGGTCATAAATCGTTTGGATGGTACAGATCCGTTTGATAATACGCGATTTAATTGATTGATTGATTGAAACTCGTCACTTGCTCTCAAACTGATGAACTTTCGAGGATCCGAATCCGATGTTAGGGTATAGGGTGTCGCTCTTAAGAAGTAAGTGCGTTTAAGTCAATATTTTAAAATCTCTCTAGAAAAACTTTGAATAGGGGAGTGGGGCGTCACATTAGAAAATTGAGTTGAAATTAAAGTATTCGTAGAAATTCCAAATTTTGATTCATAGTGTAGTAAGAAATTTTTGTATTGCAACTTATTTCGAATACAAATAACCGAAATTCTTCAAAACATCAAATTTTATATTTAATTTTTGCAAATATCTTTATAACCACCCTTAAAATGTACCACCTTTCAGAAGTACCTACATCCTTCTACACATATTTTATATATTACATATCCCTACCTTAAGTGTATACGCATATTTTATTGTCACATACCAGAAATTTATGACAGCTTAGAACTGACACATTTCATGAACGTCTTTGACATTCTGAAATATATTCATGGACTTAGTCGCACACTCAATGTGTGCACCACCTTTAACTTGTTAACCTTTATGTTCATCGGCGGGAGGCAGTTTTGAATATAACCTCAAATGACTTCTCTGCGTGTTCATCATCTTGTCTTGATTCAGAACAGGTATTCATAAATGCACATATATCCGTAATGTACAACCATACATAACTTTATGTAGAGTAGCGACATACATATATTTATATAAAATGTTCTATACACCAACATATTGTCGTCGAGTACACTTGGAAGCGAGTGCTAGCGTAAAATTTACCTTAAAGCTTATACTACGTATGAGTACCTACTACAAAAAAAGTCCTGGTAATATTCTGCAAGTGCTCAAGCGAATGAAAATTTTCATATTCCCAGGACTGCATAGAGTGAGTGAGTGGCTTTTGTGTGTTACCGGGAGTGTTCATATTTTTTATAGTTTAAATTTAACATTTATGTATTCATACCTTTACTGTTGGTAAATGCACTTCTCTATCCTGGACTCGCTTATATTCGGTACACGACAGGCTTTTATCCCAACTAGTGGAAAGAATTTTTTATTCTGGCTGTGTGCCAAATGATTTTTTAATTAGTGAACGTTAATCCTTTTTCCAACTGGGCACTATAAGGCTGCCTTTCTTTGTGTCTCACAGTCTCATAGAGATTTCATGTGTGTACTTAAAATAAGCTGTATACTGAAAGAAGTTTTAGTCTTTTGTAGGTATGAAGACTTAATTTTGCTGAGCTTTGCGAAATGGTTTTCTCAATCTTTTTTTTCCATTTCACTTTAGTTAGAGTTAGGATTTGACTTAACTAAGATTTCTTTTAATTATGAATATAAATTGTAATTTTTAAAAATATATTCAACTGCAGTCAATATATATAGAACTAGGCTATTTGATATATTTAAGAAGGTTTGAGAAAGCCTTAATATATATTTTTCTTCATATACATATATGCCTTTTTGAGGCCAGCCCGCGTCCCTTTAACTCGTACACGAATTTGTCTGTCTGTATATTTCTTTTTTACTATTTTCGACACTCTCGTAGACCCACTTTACGTCATCACAGCAAGCAGAAATTTGGCACAAAGGTTCATGTCGCGTGACAATTGAATCTATCAAAATTTGAACCGGAAATTTCCATGGAAAACCCGGAAAATCGGGAAAAATCATTTGAAAATTTGGTACAAATTTGATTAGTGATAAATCCGTTTCAGGAAAAATGCAGAGTTTTCCGATTTTTCGGAAAAAAATTTCCGGAATTTTCCGACTTATCCGGATGGATCAAGTTCCCTATAAACTGGCATCATGACTTTCTCTCCGACAATGGTGAAAACTTGCAGAAAAAATCGAGGAAAATTCATGTAAAACGCTTTTCCGGAGTTTTTCGGACCAAGGAAACGTTTGAGCGTTTTGCAACCTAAGACAAAGTTGTAGAGCGAAATGAGTTGTGGAAAACTCCGTGGATAACCCGGAAAAGCGGGAAAATCATCGGACAAATTTTCATCGATATGATTAGTGATAAATCTGTTTCAGGAAAAGTGCAGAATTTTCCAATTTTTCTGAAATTTCCAGAATTTTCCAACTTTTCCGGAAAATTTTCCGACAAAAAAGTTTTATAAGCTATGCGGAATCATTTTTTTCCGTCCTGCTGGCGTCAATACTTTCTCTTCAACAATCATTAAAACTTTCATGAAAGATCGAGGAAAATTCATGTAAATTTTTAAAAAACATTTCATAGTAATAGGAAAAGTCTGTGGAAAACATGGAAAATCGGGAAAATTCAGTAAATCGGGGTCTTTTCAGCCGTTATAAAATTGTTTTAAAATATCTCCATGCAGCACGTAATAACAATTTAGTTAACGTGAAAAAGGCAGAAAATAAAATTAGTAAAAAACGAGTTTTCAAACAAAACTGAGGCCAAGCCGCATGAAAAAGTAGAAAATAAACTTTTCTTCACACACAGAGGTGGACTCAGATTTTATTCGCTGACAATCACCGATATATTTCAGTATGATCAATTAGAGGTAATAAGTGATTTGATTCATGAAGAGAAAGAATATTCAAGAGAAATGTCCCAATCAAAAAATCTGAGTCCACCTCTGTGTGTGAAAAAAAGTTTATTTTCTACTTTTTCAAGCGGCTTGGCCTCAGTTTTGTTTGAAAACTCGTTTTTTACTTATTTTAATTCAACTAATTTCATTTCTTTCGACAAATTTCAGAAATACTTCAACATTCAACAAAAAATCAAACTTACATAAATCGATCAGAAAATTTTAACTTAAATTCAACACATTTTTCAAAACTAAATCTACAATTTTTAAATTTAATTCAACATTTTTCTAGATAAAGATCAACGAATTCTTTATTCTATTAAAAGAATTCACCAATATTATTAAGTAATTGACGGACCTGCGACTGCTATATTTAAATTTGATCTCATGGAGTATGAAATTCCGAGAATCACATTGAGTGATAACATTGAGGATGTCGTTAATGATATTGCAGTAAAAATAACCGAACTTGAAATATCATCAATTTCAGAGAAATATTGACCTTGTTATAAATCAATACCACTGTTGCAATTTTGTACTCCAGATAACAAAATTTAAATACAACCATTGCAGGGTGTCTATTAACTTAATAATTCTTGAATTTCTTGAAATAATTTAACCAAATTAAATTTTTAGAATTAAGCTTGCGATCGTTTGATTTATTTGTCAAAATAAAGCCAGGGATACATTGACCGGGTGGGTAAGCATTGACCAAATCCGGAGAAAAGAATTGGCTTCTCTTTTTATTGCGTTGCTTAATGTGTATCTATTAGCATTTACAATTCGGCTTAGTTTTGCGATCGACGTGAGTATTAATTCGGCGTGGTCTGTGAATAAACATTTTCATATGAAAATTTTTATTGTGAAAATTCTCTTCGTACAGACTTTTTAAATAGAGTTGCACTCAAAGAGCTTGTGAAAGGTAATAATATTGTGCCTTATTTACATCGTTAGTTACGAAAATTTAGATGCGAATAGTTTTTAGTGTTATTTTTTTGGTATTTTATTTTTTACATGAAATTTCACATAATATTGGGATATTTTGACTGACTGGTTAACATATCCCACCTATATTTTTTTTAATGAGTTTTGTATTACCTAGATACATACCTACTTATTTTATTGTCATTTCTATGGAAGTGTACAAAATAAAAGTCAAAATGCCTCGGAAATACGTATCAAAACTTGGATCACGCAAATATGGGTATTGTGAAAATGATATGCAATTAGCTATCAATGACGTCAATCAAGGTTGGGTTTGTCGAGATTTTTATGAAATTTTAGTTTCTAAAACAAATAAAATATTTAAAGGTTGCCTTTCTATTACAAAAGCCACTGCAAAATACAAAATTTCTAAAGGATCACTTGTAAATAGGCTTAAAGGGAGAAACATTAAAAAATGCGGCTGTCCATTAGCATTCACCGATGAAGAAGAAAACGTTTTCGTAAGCCACATAATTGAAGTTGCAAATTGGGGTTTTCCATTTGAAACTACCGACCTTCGTCAACTTGCAAAAATGTATTTGGATAAAGCTGGAAAAAAAATAAAAGAATTTGGTAGGAACAATCTTCATAGCAAGGAATGGGCTTGGAGATTTATGCAACGACATAAAAATAAAATTTCTAATTGTATGTGTCAAAATATTGTTAGAGCAAAAGCCGCTGTAACACCCGAACAATTTAATGCTTATTTCGACAGTCTAAAAGAGACTTTAAATGAAATTTCCGATGATGGAGCTGATAAATACGTTCCTCCTGAACGTATATATAACTATGATGAAACAAACTTATCAGGCGACCCTGGTGTGAAAAAGTGCATATTTAAGAGATGCCGATCGAATTAAAGACACATCGAAAACATCAATTTCTGTAATGTATTGTGGCTCCGCAAGTGGAAATTTATTACCGCCATATGTTGTTTATAAGTCAGCGCATCTATGACAAACATGGATGGAAAATGGTCCATCAACTACGTTCTATAATAGAAGCTTAAAGTGCTGATTACATAGCGCCCGTTCCATTCCGTCACGTAAAGCTGTCAAATTTGAACTTACCCAATGCTGTGTAATTGCTCGCATTGTGAGAAATGGATCAGAACGGGATGGAGAAATTGAGCAAATTTCAATTTCGACGGAAGACATAACCTCCAAAATTTGGAATTTGTTTGCTTACAAATGTAGACTGTGGTGCTACTTGATTAAATTAAAATTAAATAACTTAACTTATAATTTAAAAGTGAGCATAACATATATAAAATGGACAAAATGGGTAATATCATATACATACATATATCTAGTATGATATTTCTGATGGTGCTATTGCCCATTTTAAAGCCCGATGATAAAAATAAGTCTCACACATTGGGATAAAATGTTGTAATACGATAATGCCAGTCTGCATTCGAAATCTTTGTGGGCCGAATTAAGAATCTTGTTAATTGTGACTTTTATTTTCTTCAGCCTTTGGTGTGTTGCTACGAAATACCCAGAAATATACCTTTCCATGTTTAGTGGTTTTACCCACCGTCTTCTCCTTCTGACACCCAAAAAGTTTTTATGTTCAATTTAGAATTTGAAATAAGGCAAATAAATCCTCCATTTAGCTGATACCATTTCACAAACTTCTTTTAAAACAACGTGAAGATAACAGTCCAATAACGTGACGGTCCGGGGCGTTGTGATCACTTCATAGTTGAGTCGAAAAGGGCCGAAACGGAACGGACGCTATGTAATCAGCACTTAAGTGGTTGGTTTGATTTAGTAGTATTTCAGGATTGATTTGAAAACTTTTTTATTCCCCACACAAGAAAACTTAACGGAAAAGTAGTGCTTATTGGAGACAATTTATCAAGCCATTTTTCAAAGCGCGTGATCGAACTAGCTCACTTGCATAATGTCTCATTTGTATGTATTCCGCCTCACTCGACTCATATCGCTCAACCGCTAGATGTGGCGTTTTATGCACCACTGGCGGAAGATACTTGATAACTGCAAATCAACGCAAAAAAGAACAGCTCAAGTGTTGTCAAAGGAAGCCTTTCTGTCTTTATTGAAGGAACTTCATTTCAAAATTGCTGACCAAAATAATGTGTCTTGTAAGCTCGTGAGTTGGTTTAGAAAATGCGGTATTTTTCCATTCGAACCAAACGAAGTTATAAGTCGACTAACACAAAATGATAATCAGAATATAGTAAATGAGGAAAATGTAGCAAAACATGTGTCGGAGGCAGTATTAGAAATGCTAGAGAAGAGCCGAAGTAACACTCCTTATCGTCCACTAGTTAAACGCCGAAAAGTGTACCAGGAAAAGGAATAACGCTTGAAGAACTACAGACCCAACCATTTACAATAAAGGATAAGAATTCACTTGCCGAAAGCAATTCTATGCCAACAACATCTAATGTTAATAAACCATCCAAGCAACTAAAAAAGTCGTCGCTGCCCGAGAAGAACTCAGTTGGACAAGAAAATATTCCATCAAAATCAAAGGGAAAAAGCGAACGTTTAAGAAGCTTTAAACACACAAATTCTGATTCTGATGCATCGTTAACTTCTGTGAATATACCCTATATGGACACTTCAGAAGGTGAAGATAGGTGGGAATTCTCCGATGAAGAGCTCTATCAGCACTACCTGTCGAAAGACTTAGAAAGATAAGTTATTTGTGACCTAGCCGCAAAGCCATATTCCTGCACCATAGAAAATATGTTACGTTACTTTCTACATTTTATATTTTATTTTTTATTACGAAGTTAAATAAATACGAGTATGGGCTTACTTTTGATTGTTTAAGTTAACTATTAATTAGGAAGTATAGTAAGCTTACTAGATTAAATTTTTCTCGAAATATTACCGAAATGAGTTGATACTAGAGAGCAGGTAAGTTAAAGACGCATTTTTCTCGCTTAAAACCTTATATAAAGCTATAAAAGTTTACCCACTTGGACAATATTTTGACTAGTGGATCTAAAACAGAAGTTGAGTCAAAGTATCCCAATTTGTACGTTACTTTGACCAGATGGCAAATTGTTATATATATGCTTTCAAAACATGGCCTACGAAGACACATTTTTGTATACATGCTTATTGTCACACAGCCCCAAATGCTACATATGATTGCAAAGTTCATAATCGAAAGTAAATTAGTGATACGTAAAATTAAATTTAAATCGTACCAAAGTATCCCTGGTTTACTACGTTAATCTTGTGATATTGGTGAATTATTTTAATAGAATAAGGAATACGTTTATCTATGTTAGAAGAAATTTCTTGATCGATTTGTGCAAGTTGTTAATTTTTTGTAAAATATTGTTGAAGTATTGCTGAAATCTATTGAAAAGGAATGAAATTAGTTGAATTAAATTAAAAAAAGGTATATATGCATAAAACTTTCTAAAGCGCTAAAGTTTCTAGGTCTCTTATTCTCGATCACAAACTAATATGGAACCAAAATTTGGCGACGGTTATACAGAAAGCCACCGCAGCTTTCTACAGGAAAGCAATAGATAATAAAATAAAATCGTACAGGTTTTGAGAATTTCTAAGCAAATTGGAACAAGCGCTTTCGTAAAAGAATCAAGTCAATCAAATTATTTCATCTCTACTTTAAAGTGATAAAAAGTGTGCACTTTTACGCAGAGAGAATCAAACTAATTAAGTACATTTTTTTAATAATTACCTACTGTCTCACTTCCATTATACCTAATACTTACAAATTTGTATTAACATTAATTTTGTAAAGGTAATGCTAGGAATTAAAGCGAAGTAATAGAACGTAATTGAATCTTAGTAATAAAGTAATTTTTATTACTTTTAATTACTTTTATTTAAGTACTTTAAAAGTACTTATTTTGTACTCCTAATATTTTATTTTACCTTGGATTGGATGGATTGAAAGAGGTTGGGGCCCGAAGAGGTCTCTGGAACGTGGACTACTTGATCATAGGTCCCAATCGGTTGCTCTTATAAAGCTCTGCTTAGTGCAGTTTGCTCAGGAGGTGTGAACCAAGGAGTTTGTAATGCTTTCCTGAGAGAGCCGGATAGTGACAAAGAAAGTGAGTCACCGTTTCGAATTTTTTCCCGCAACCTTTGGATATAAGATCGTCAACAAGAGTGACTCCTGAGAAAAAGTACCTAGTAAGAATTAACACGAGGGTTCTCAGAGTTGACTTGTTTAGTCCCAAAAGCTTATCCGTTAGATTTGGGCTTTGATTTATTGCACAGTTCCTTTTTAGTTATTCCCAAAGTGTCATCTAACCAAAGGTTACTGTGCTGGTGGTCGGCCCATACCAAAATATTAAAGGTAAGGTGTTTTAATGCAATCCTGATTGTGGAGCAAGCTCGTCCACATTTTCGTTTCTCCTGATATCGCTGTGCCCTTGCATCCAAAGAACGAGTACCCTGTTATTCCGAGAGAGGGAACTCATAGTGGTTTGACACTCCAATACTAGTTTGGAGGTTGTTAAGGGTTTTGATAAAGCTTTGACAGCTGCTTGGATATCCGACCAGATGGCAATCTCAATGCTCTCAGTGTCTGAGTTAAGTAGATACCTTCCCACTTCAAGGATAGTCTTGACTTCCGCCTGGAAGACCGTGACATGACTTTCAAGGAGTATGGCAATTTTAGTATGAGGCTGTTAATGGCTGAAACACAGAATGTGATTCCCATTCTGCACTGAATGGAATCCTACATTTGAAGTTGCTTTTCAGCATAGTCTCGAGGACGTTCAAAGATGGATTCGTGTGGAACTATCATTCCAGTGTGAATCCAGCTCTGGTTAAAATGCGGGCTCAGAACTGTGATTGAAGCCCCCTTCTCGATGTGTATTTGCACGGGGTGTATGTTGAGAATAAATTCAAGAGCCCGAGTGCTGGTTGTCTTGAGAGCGCTACTTGCACTGTGGAGGCACATTCTCTGAATATTTTCCAATATCTTACGATGATTGGCAATCGGATGATGCTGGTGTATATCCAAGGGATCTTTCCAGGTTTGAGTGCCTCACTTTTTCCCTAAGAGCTCTAAGTGTTTTTTTCGCTCCAACTTCAAGGTGTGGTTTCCAGTTTGGATTTTTATCTAGTATGATGCCTAGATATTTTACTCTGTCATTTAACTTCAAACGAGTGGAACCAATAAAAGGCAAATTCAATCTAGGGATGTTTGTTTTCTTAGTAAAGAGTCATGCATTAGAATTCCGTGTATTGATGGAGAGTCCGAAATCCATAGCCCAGTCTCTCATTTTGCACTATTCCGTAGAGTCTGAACTTATAACTACCGGTGACTAAGATCTCCAGGTCGTCCGCGTAACATACCGTTTTGTACCTCATTCAAGCTAGTGTTAGCGAAAGATCATTCATAATGATTACCCATAATAAAGATGATAAGATAATGCTTTGCGGGGTGCCCATATGTACTCCTTTAACTCTGCTTACTCCGTGTTATGTCCTCCCGCCGTGCTTACCTATATGAAGGGGAAGAGCGGGTAGGCGGAGAATTGGATGTGCGCGATTCAATACAAATAATTAATACACAATTTTATTTTATTTCTATAAAATTCTTCTTTATTTCTTTATTTAAAATAGATTGCTTTTGTTCATTTGAACTTAACAAGAATCAAAATTTAATCAAGACGAGACTCGAGACGATCCGACGCGCGCAAGTATATATCCAAAACTCGAAATACTTTTCTATAGTGCCCGTTTAGGTACCTATGACGCCTTTAGCGTAGCGTCAGCATTTTTCCACTTTGCCCGTTCTGTCACGTAGGCCATCGCAACTTTGTACGTCTGAAATATAATATGCCACTTGTGTGCACTTACCTTTTAGTAAAATTCTGTTTACGTTGCTTTAATCGTTATGAATATTTAGATTTCAGGACGGCGATAAGTGACAAATGGAGCATGGGAAAATGAAAGTGCTTGAATAAGCGAAATAATTTATGGGATACATATGTGAGGGTTATGAGGCACCATCATAACACCATCCCCCAAAAAAGAAGGAAACTAATATCCTGAAGGGATCATGAGTTTTCTTTGTACAGCATCGTCTAGAGTCCCTCTCTATATTTTGGAAAGTTAACCTATTTATTTTATTTTTATGTTATCGTACATCGTAGTACCTAAATTTAAAGAATGAAACAAATTAATACTAATACGTAATTAATTAATATATGCTATTATCTATGTTATAACAAAGAAAATGAAATAAAAGATTAAAAATTACTAATGCATACAAAAAAAAATTATGCGTTTGAATAAATGATTACGAAATATTAATGCGTAATCTGCCAACCTATGTTATTGGTTATCATATTAGGTTTTTTTTTTTTTTTTTTTTTTTAAGAATTAGAAGGATTTAATGATACAAAAGGTAAGTTATTCGTTTACTTCTCTCTCCCTTTTTTTTATAAAATAATATTTTTTTTTTTTAATTATATACATATTTTTTTTTCTATAGTATATAAAATTGACAAAACTTATGCCTATTCACTACAATACAATACGTATATAAAGTTGAGGAAATTCAAATAAGAACTTTAAATTGTACATTTTTGATCGCATCTTTTTGATGATTTAATCTCTAATTAAGGAAAATCTAACCTCACCTGGTTCTCTTTCGGTCATTTCTTGCTCGTCTTCGGTTTGGATTTCTTCACCATTCTCAACGGTTTCGGCAACGTCAGTTTTGCATTTACACGAGAGGAGTCTTAATACGCGTTTATAGTTTCGATAAAGAGCATATATCAAAATGATTAGTAGCACGGCGTAACCCAATGCATAATGGTGTATCTCATGGGTGTCTAGAGCTTTAAGTCCAACATTCTCTTCGATCTTCAATATGTTAATTTGTTTTGACAGCTCTTCTAGATCTTTATCAGATGTGTATTTGACAAAATTTGTGGCATTGTTGCCTACAAGGGGGTAGGATCTCGTTTGATTCACCATATACGAGATGTTTAAAGGGGGTACGAAAAATTTCTTTAATTTATTTACTTTGGAGGTGTAAGCTTGAATAGTGAAATCTCTTGTCCTGAGATAACAAGAGTCCGTTAACTCTACGATTCCAGTACCAGTGAGTATGTGCGGGTATATTTTATCTTGGCAGACTACATCGACTGTCATATTAAATCGGGTTGAATATAGCCATTTATTAACTTGCGATAGTTGGATCCAAAAGGATTTTTCAGAAGATTCTCGTAGACTGCACGTGCTTGGGACATTACTTTCTCTTCGGAGAAGTGCCAGTTCGCACATGTTGTTGCTGGCTTGATAATTGAAAATTGGGTGCACTAATCGGCACAAAAACAGGTCATGATTTTCTGTTAGACAGCTGGCAAGCTCTGTTTGGGACATATCGTAATAGTGTTCTCTATTATAGTCAACTACTAGATAGTCCGTGGTAGGTTGTATAAAAACGAATTTTTCTCCAACAGGTGTGGGCAAAGGGATAGCTTTATATAATTGATAGTTCTCTCTGAATGGCAGAGGTATTTTCAATTCATATATGATTTTGTCATTTAGCACACCGGCTTTCATTTCACTTATGTGATATAATGGTAAGAGGCTGTTGCCTTTTAGATGTTCGGATAATCTGACATTACTTGTCAATTCTTTACGTATGGTAGTAAGAATGTTTTCTAACTGATTGGGTGTAATGATATTAGGGTGTAGCTTGCCATGACGAACGTCGGTAACTAAATCGATGATAATGTTAAATGTGTTTTGATAACGCATTATTACAAGAATTGTAAGGGAGGTTAAAGATTCTAACTCATTAATGACACGGTTATCCATAGTCATATCATAAATTTCACCAATCATCATTTTGACCGTTCGTAACTTTGTATTTAGAGTTACTAACTGTGATTCCATAGCGCTCTGGGTTTTATTAAGAATATTAATAGTTGTATCTAAAATAGTAGTTTGGTTTCTAATTAATGTTAATAGGTGCTCCTCATTTTCTTTTAAGGTGTTTATTTGTTTGTCGTAGAATACAGCGTCTTCTGAATTCAATGTGCCAAACAATGATTTGCTTATAGTGCCTATAATATCAAAAGGTGATCGCTTCTGTCTAGACCCTTCGTGCAAAAGACTGCTTTTATGGGTTAGTTCCAGCATCAAGTGAGTCATCTCCATGACTGTACTATTGCACAACTGTACAAAACTACTTTCGGCACTTAAAGAGTAACACAGACTACTTATTTCGTTTACAAGCCTGCCCAAGTCCACCAAAGCAGCTTTCAAGTGGTACAAGTCGTAGAATATTATTACTTTCCACTCATTTGCATAAAGCTCAACCTTGCCAATCTCCTCAAAGTAAATCCCTGGGTTGTGACCAAGGTTGGTAATGTTGATTCCATCCCCATATACTGGCATGGCGAATAACATGCTCAGAAGGAGAATTCTGAGGGAATTCATTGCCTGAAAAGGGAATGTGTTAGTTCAAGGTGGCTACAAAACTCATATTAGTAATTGGTCTAATTAGGTTTGATACGTATTTATATATTTGTGTTTAAAAATTTGTTTAATAAAAGAAAAGGAAATGACTTCAATCAAGACGTCATGGGTATTTATTTTGCTAATCGATGAAAGGTTTGAGTTCATTGTTGTGAACTACTTTATGTTTGCTACCCATCCTTATCTTTGAGTTTTCGGGAGAGATCACTTCGATTATTTCGTACGGACCCTCCCAAAGCGATGATAGCTTTCCCTTGAGTAGACGATTTTTAAGAAGGATTTTGTCTCCTACATTGAAACACTTTGCTTCTGATTTCTTGTCGTAATAGACCTTGGATTTTTTCTTTTGTTTGAGTATGGACTCCCTTGCCAGTTTATGCGCATATTGAAGGCGAGTCCTAAGCTCATTCGCGTAGTTATCATAATTATAGCATATTTTCGGTGATTTCTTTAGTGAGCTTGGGATAAACGGTTGAAATCCATATAAAAGTTCGTAAAGTGAGTAGTTGGTAGAGGTATGTGGTGTAGTATTATATACATACATCGCGTAAGGTAACCATGTATCCCATGTGAGTGGGTCATTGTTAATATAGTGTCGTAGGTATTCCGCAAGAGTTCGGTGGCTTCGCTCTAGCGCACCGTTACTTTGTGGGTGGTATGGGGTAGTCTGTATTTTTTTTATCTTTAGTAAATTACAGACTTCAGTGAAGAGAAGACTGAGAAAGTTACTACCTTGATCAGTTAGCAAGGATTCGGGTACACCGTGACGACATACTATTTGTTGTACAAAAGTTTCCGCAACCGTGCGCGCTTCCATATTTTTAAGAGGAAATCCTTCAGAAAACTTTGTGAGGTCATCTTGGAATGTGAGTATGTACTTATTACCTTCATAACTCACAGGTAGAGGCCCCACGATATCCAAAGCCACTCTCTCGTAAGGTCTAGAGCTCGTGGTAGTAATCTTCATTGGAGTCGCTGAGTGTTTTCTGAGTTTATTCTTTTGACAAGATGGACATTTACGAATAAATTCCTTCACGTCCTTTAACATGTTATGCCAATAATACCCCATCTTTAATCTCTTAATGGTTCTGGATATCCCCTGGTGTCCTCCGGTACCTGAATTATGGTATTCATGGAGCACTTTTTGTATGTCTTCCGGGTTTCTTAATCTCACTCTTGTATCACTGTATAATATTATTAATATGCCGGTCCCTTTAAAAGCATCTGCTATAAGATCTTTGAGTTCAATTCGGTCTTTGGTTTCCAAGGCAGGAATCGATAAATGTGCTTTCTTTAAGTTATTTTCTTGCAAGAATAAGAGAGTTTCATTTAATATGAATGTTAAGTTCTCGCGATCCTTTCCGGAACGTACAGGAATGAAAGTTTTTATTAAAAGGTAGGTGTTTTTGTTATCATGACTCACCTTAAGTTTTCCTATTTCTAGATGTGGAATTTTTAACTTTTCGCACAGTCTAGTTTCTTCAGCGCTATCTACTAGCGGAAAGATAAATATTTTATAGTTAACTTCACTATTATTCAGAAGAGATTCTGATTTATCTATTATCCTCACATGGTCGTTTATTCCAACTAATTCTTCTTCATTGCTAACGGAGTCATCCTTTTCCTGAGGTGCCCGTGTTTGACTGCGAGTAATCATCCTAATGTTTTCCGGCGTTTTTTGAAGTTTTTGCTCTTCACAGATTCGACTTAAAGCGTCGGCGTTAGTATTCAGTTTGCCTGGTTTGTATTTTATTTCATATTCAAATTCTTCAAGTTGAATCTTCCATCTCATCAGTCTTGAAGATGGTTCCTTACAGTTCATTAGCCATTGTAACGGCTTATGATCTGTTACGATGATAAACTTTCTGCCATAAATGTACGGTCTAAACTGCTTCGTGGCGTAAATGATGGCTAGTAACTCTTTTTCTGTTGTAGAGTATCTTGTCTCTGCCGGATTCATTGTACGACTTGCATAGCATATGGGTTTATCACTCCCTATTTCGCCTTGTGACAATACGGCTCCGACGGCGAGATCACTAGCGTCCGTCGTTACAATAAAGTCCTTATTAAAGTCTGGATAAATTAGAATTGGAGTTCTTATAAGCTTCTCTTTGAGCTGTTGGAACGCTTCGTCACAAAAAGCGTCCCATTTAAATAATACATGTTTTTTTTGTAAATTTGTGAGGGGTTTCGCAATTTTAGAGAAATTCGGTATGAAGCGACGATAATAGCCAACGAATCCCAGAAAAGATTTTACGTCCCTTTCCTTCTTGGGAGTTGGATAGGATTTGACGACTTGTATCTTTGCTGGATCGGGACTTACCCCATTCTCCGAGATAATGTGTCCTAAATAGGCTAGCTCCCTTTTTATGAAATTACATTTTTCTAATTGTAGCTTTAAGTTGTGCTTTCGTAGTCTATCAAGCACCTTAATCAGCTTTCGATTGTGATCATGAAGATCATACCCATAAATTACCATATCATCAACGTATACGAAACAATGAGTACCATGGAGTCCCATCAGTACGTTGTTCATAAGACGCTGGAAAGTGGCTGGCGCGTTCTTCAATCCAAAAGGCATACGTTTATATTCGAAATGGCCGAAAGGAGTGCTGAACGCAGTTTTTTTCCTATCATTCTGGTCAACCAGTATTTGGTGGAAACCACTTGCCAGATCTAACGTACTGAAATATTTTGCTCTACCTAGTTGATCTAGGATATCCGTAATGTTTGGCAATGGGTATGCATCACCCACGGTAATTTCATTAACCTTACGGAAATCTCCCACCACTCTCCAACGTTTTTGACCAGTGACGTCTGCCTTTTTAGGCACAAGCAGCAATGGAGAATTCCATGGGCTAAAACTATGCTCAACAATATTATTTTCGAGCATTTCGTTAACTTGCCTGTGGATTTCCGCTTTCTGTGTGTCGGGCAATCGATATGGTCGTACAAATATTGGGGCTTTATTGGACTCGGTTTGAATTTTGTGTGTTATTGCATCAGTAAAAGTCAAGTGATCTCCTTCTAAATGGAAGACACCATTATATTCGCGACAGATCTTCAAAATTGATGTGCTTTCTTCCGCATTACAGTGCTCAAGATTTAATGCATCTTCTATTTTCTGAAGGCGTTTCCTTATTAAATTACCGTATTCATTACCCTGTACAATATCATAGGAGTTCAAATCCTCCCATTCTAATTTTAAGTTTTCCCTATTTAATTGGGTTTTGCTTTCGTTTGTGTTTATTATGAGGACCTTTGCTATGGAATTTTCGGGTTTTATTATAGTATTACCAATGTAAACTCCTGGCGCAAGCTCTTTATTTTTTAAAACTACCTCTTTATTCACATTAACTGGTACGGTTATCACCGTTTCGCATCTTGCTGGAATTTCGATTATTTTCATAGCTTTAGCGACTTCATCATTGCCGTCATTAAAGCTCAGGCTTATAGTCCTTTCTTTCACATTACCACCTCCCGTACCACTGGAAACAAATTCCGGAAGACCTGGTTCTGAAATGATTATATCATTTCCCTTAAAATTTTCCGTTATGAATTGTTCGGTTATTGGTTTGATTTCAAGTACATCGTGTTCGTAATCAATTCTACACTTGTGTTTTCTTAAAAAATCGTTTCCGATTAAGCCATCGTATGCAAAATTAGCGTTACAGTCCAACAAATAGAATGTGTGGGTTAATTTGTAAGGGTATTTCGTGTCGTCAAAGATGAGAGTGCCATTAATGCTACCTTGGGTTAAGACAGGTTTCCCAAACATTGTGGATATGGAACACTGATGCCCAACATAAGCATTGGTTTGGCTTGTCTCGACTGTTCTTATCAGACTTACTTCGGCACCGGTATCTATAAGAAACACTAAGTTAGTTTTTAATGAAGGAAAAAAAGGCAAACAGATTGTTGCCCCGTGTTTAGTAACATTTAATGAAATTTTAATAAGAAAATCTGAGTTAGAACTTGCGGATAGGCTTAGCATTCGTGGACATCGGCTGTTACTTGAATACGGGATGGATTGCCGATTACTTCCACCCGGGACGTCTCGTTTCCCGAATGCTGCATATTATCCCTTGCATTGGAGTTCATTTGACTGTTATTGGAATTTGGACCTTTACGGTTTTGAGTTCCACTGGGGATGTGATGCACATTGTTTGTTCTTCTACCGTCAGGATACTTTTCTTGATTATCATACTTTCGATAACCAGTGTTTCGATTAGCATTTGCCCTTTGGTTATTGTGAGTTAAATGGAAATTTCTTCTGTCTGACGAGTTAGGAATGCCTGGTTCTTTGTATCGTTGTTGGGTGTTTTGTGCAAGCCGTAGGCGACAATGATTATACGAATGGTTTGGTTTTTGGCAAAAAGAGCACATCAAATGTTGTACTTCGGCCTTCACCTGGCGAGGTACAAAATTGGGAACCGTTATATTTCGGTAACAGGTTTCGATTGTATGGCCCCTTTTGTTGCACCTTTGACACACTGGAATGGGTCCTGGTACCGGTTGAACAACATTTTGTTGAAAATTTCGAACGGAGCTTAAACGAGAGCCTTGGTCTACAGCGTAAGCAACCGAATCTTTCAAGGCAGTTTTGTTGTGAGCTTTCACAAGGATTTTCAAATTGGGATTTCGTAATCCGTCCTCAAATGCTTGGACAGTTAGTTTGTTATTCTCTTCGACAAGGAATTTTCGTATATTCTCGTCTTCAACGTTATTATACGTTGCTTGATTTAATGAAGACAATAAGTGTGTAAGTCTTTGGCCATATTCTTTTACTGTTTCTCTAGGGCCTTGTGACGCGTTCCGTATTTCATTTTGGACAGTAGAGCGTGATATTTCCTCCTTGAAATTCCCTTTTAAGTCTTCGGCCAATTCTTCCCATGAACTATAAATCTTATGTTCGATGAGTTCGAAGGCAGGACCTTCGAGTTTGGTTCTCACTATCTCTAGGAAGAGCTTTTTCTCTTCAGCGGTTTTAGCAGATTTAAAAATTATTCCACCACAAGAAATGAATTTGTTAAGTTCTGACGGGTTCCCGTCGAAAACTGGTACTAAATTATATATATCGGTTATTTGAACCTTAATGTCCATGTTCTGTTCGTTAAAATAGTTAGGCAGTTCTTCGAATAAAAGTGCGGTAACTGTCTCTGTGCGTGCCTGGCTTCGAGTAATTACCTTAGGATTTGGGGAGGGTGACTGTTGCGTAATCAGTTTCGTATTCTCGTTACCACCTAGTTCCTTGGTTTCACTATTCATTTAGTGTATCACAATCCCAAAATAAGAAGTTTTACGACACTATTATTAATACACAAGATATAAGATAGTCTATGTAGGCAAGAATTATTCTTCCATACCTCAAAGGATTTATTAAACTTTCTAGGTTTGTATCATTCTCAAAAAACGTGGAATTGGAAAGTTTGTGGATACCAAAATATCGGGCTCTCACCAGTAGGTAACCAAATTCAGCACAACGTCGTTTATACTAAAGAGATTTAATCGTTGTAAGCTTTATCTGCTTCTTTTCAAAATTATTAAGCGTTTCGCTTTCACTAATTAGAACACTATTAGACTTATTCACGGGGTTAAATTACTGATAGGGCGAAGGCGAACTAGATTTCATATTATTATTCATTCATAAACGTGATGCAAGAGTTACGTTTATTTCCTTTTTTAAAACAAAAATTTCGTAAAACCTTACATGTGCTTAGTAGCAAAATTAGAAAGTAAAAGGCCTAATTCAATGGTCTCTAAGTTGACGAGTACTTTCAATTTCGGATAACATAATTCAGGTACATCTGTAGCTGATTTGTATGAAATTATTATTTTTTCTCTATTTTTATATACGTATATTCAACACAAGGATATAAGAGATTTCATTGGAAGTGCAAGCAATGTAGAATAAGTTATCAAAGAGTAATCACAAAAATTATCGCGGATAACTAAGTCACTACTTCACTTCACTATTCTCTTCAGAACTATATTGCGGTAAAAATGGAAAGATATCGTTGAAAATAAAAGTCATGCAAATCCAAGTATTCGAAGAGCAACATAAGAAATGACTCGAGAGAGGCTTTTGTTACCAATTTTCTTAATAATTACACCTGTTAACACTCAATAAATTTTAACTATTTATATCGATTCTAAGAAAATTAATTACTAATATTAAGACTGTATATATTCATTTAGCAGGTTACTGTTGAAATTTCGTAATCACTTACGGGTTATATCTTTCGATATTAAGGGGCTGCCCGTCCCTTTCAGGATCTCACCAGTGATGGGTCGAGACCGTCCGTCCACCGACCTTTGACTTTTATGTTTTTTATATATTTTTCGTAATATTACGTCTCCATTTATTTATAAACGTTTTGTTAAAATTTTCTTAATTTAAGCTTTTTACTAGAGCTCTATTTATTTTCGACCTTTAGTTTAGAAAAGTTTATTTATATAAACTTTTGTAAAATTTACTGATTTTAGGTTTATAAAAAAAAATTATTTATTTAAGACTTGTGGAGAAATTTATTTATTCAAAATTTTAGAAAAATTTATTTAAAATTGCAGCTTCTTGAAAAGTTTATTTATTTAATATTTTAGATAAATAAAAAGATTAATCTTTTGGACTTTTTGACTTCTTGAGCAAAATTAATATTTTACTTGTTTACTTTGTTTTTACTTTACTTGTTTAATACGTTTTTAGCAGGGTTGTATTTATTTACAATATTAGGCAAATTTATTTAAAATCCTTAGAAAATTTATTTTATTTCAACTTTTTAGAAAATTTGTTTATTTAAAATTTTAGAGAAATTTCATTTAGTTTTAAACGTTTTTTTTTTTGCAAACTTTATTTATTTCTTCTCGAAAAATTTATTTATTCAGTATTTTAGAAAACCGTATTTAGTTATTTAATGCAGAATTTTATTTGTTCACAATATTTTAAGGAAAAGTAATTTGAAATCTTTAGAAAATTTATTTGTATGAAACTTTTTTTTTTTTTTAGTAACATTTATTTAACTTTTAGGAAAAATTTAACACTTTTTAAACTTGCTTTGCGCGTCGTTGCAACTTAAATCGTGATCCCACCGCTGCCACCAGTGTTATGTCCTCCCGCCGTGCTTACCTATATGAAGGGGAAGAGCGGGTAGGCGGAGAATTGGATGTGCGCGATTCAATACAAATAATTAATACACAATTTTATTTTATTTCTATAAAATTCTTCTTTATTTCTTTATTTAAAATAGATTGCTTTTGTTCATTTGAACTTAACAAGAATCAAAATTTAATCAAGACGAGACTCGAGACGATCCGACGCGCGCAAGTATATATCCAAAACTCGAAATACTTTTCTATAGTGCCCGTTTAGGTACCTATGACGCCTTTAGCGTAGCGTCAGCATTTTTCCACTTTGCCCGTTCTGTCACGTAGGCCATCGCAACTTTGTACGTCTGAAATATAATATGCCACTTGTGTGCACTTACCTTTTAGTAAAATTCTGTTTACGTTGCTTTAATCGTTATGAATATTTAGATTTCAGGACGGCGATAAGTGACAAATGGAGCATGGGAAAATGAAAGTGCTTGAATAAGCGAAATAATTTATGGGATACATATGTGAGGGTTATGAGGCACCATCATAACATCCGCCCAGATCAGCAAAGACAGTTCTATTGTTCAACATGAGTGCGATCCAGTGTTTTAAGGTCTGGTTCACTCCATGTTTTGTTAGCATTTCAGGTAACTAAGAATTAAATTAAATTTCTACTAGTAATGGGTAGTCGAAATTAATAATTACTTATACCAAGTAAAATACGTAATGGTAATAGTAATGACAAATTATAATTGCAATGTAATTGTACTGCACTGGTAATAAAATAGTTTTAAATGAAGATATGGACTGGCCTTCAGGATCTATATTAGAATCAGTGAACGGTTGCACGAAACATTAAAATCTTGAAATGCAGCAAAATTTTTCCTTACAGACCAAGGATAATGTTCATGGACTTTCTTTTAGGACTGAAAGGAGAGACATATTGAACTTCATCAAACAAATAGAAGAAAGTAAAGACTGTACTTGTAAATCCATCTGCTTTGATTTGCACATCAATCTTGATTCCCAATCTAAAAACTCATTGAAAAGCTACTTTACTAACATGATATACTTAGTTACAACTTTTATAGGGGTACAAAAAACATATTATGCAATAAATAATTTCAAAATAACAAAAAAAGAAATTCTCAAATAACCCAATTAGATATTTTTCCTGGTTATATTTTACATTTTCCATCATAAAACAGAAAAACAAGGAACCTTCATATATTTTGTCCTCTTTTGTCCTCAGAAATTTATAATGTCGGCGGGGATATTCGATAGCCTTATCCAGTAAATACGTAAGAAGATTACTGTTACAAAAAAAAAAAAAAAAAAAAAAACAAGCATAAGCAACATACCCAAACAGATCTATAGAGATAAATTCTAAATACACCCGCATTAAACCGGTGTATCTTTTTATCATCCTACCCCACGTGGTTATTCCAAAGAAGACAATCCTCTCAGTATTTATACGAATTTTTGCGGTTGTTTTTATTTTATACGGGTGGGAAAAAAAAACCCAAAAATTATATCAACTGAAAAAAGTTTGTTTTCGGATTTTATTTTGTATTTTTCAAAATTATTATTATCAAAGTTTTCTGGGCAAAGTAACCCCGGCCCATATTAGCTACTGGCAACTGGAGACCACTTTGCATTTTAGATACAGAGAAACAACAAAACTTAAGGAACTCAACTCTGCAAAGGGACCTTTGTACATTTTATTTGCAGAGCTCTTTAACTCTGTGCAAAATTGAAATGAAAACCTTGTCGTCGTGTTGGAAACAGATTCTTTGGATTAACTTTCTCTTGTTTATCTGATTTTTTTTTTTCAAAGCACTGATACGATCCAATAAGACATTAGGCTTCCTGTATTTTTGAAATTTTGCATGGGAAAGGAGAAGTCTGTTTGCTCTGAGTACAGTAACAATTAGATTTAAGAGAATTCCTTGACAAGGGTATAGTCTTGTTGGATTTGGGATGTTATTTACAATTAATGGCCTCTTTTAAAATTAAGTTGATATTTATATTTGTCTCTTTCGTAAATTAAGTGGACACTCAACGTTATAATTTACGTCTACATAGGAGAGGGGATTCTTTTGTTATGCGCATTAAGGACATATCATTACAATTTTCCATTTCAGTAAATTCTCTTTATAGAATTCTTTAACTTTTCGTTCAACCACAATTTCAACTTATCCTTAATTTGTTTTTTACTCGAGCATAAAATTTGCATGTTCTGCAGGTAAATTTTCTGCAGTTAAATAACTACCGAAAGTACGTACACTAACTTTTAAATTAAATGCAAATTGCAAAATGTTTTCCGCAAATGTAATTAATTATGCACAAGCATTGCTATCCATACTGTGACAATTATAAAACGGACAGTATGTACTTACTTCTGTCCCATACTGCTGCACACTTCAGAGTAAACAAAATATTTTGCCAAGCGCTATGTTAAAATTGCAATCAACCACCACCCTCTTTTTCTATGATCCTGAATTCCTGACATGAGAAAGTCTGTCTTTTGATAGAAAAAACAGTCATATAATGATAAGAGAGTGAGTAGCGGTGGTAGTGGTGTGTGTGTGTGTGTGTTGTATACGTTGTGTTCGACACTAGAAACAGCAACAAAACGCAGTACGTAGGTATACTCCACTTAAATTTTCTGCCTGTCACATTTATAATTGCACTTGACCTGATTTTTTTTTTTTGTAATTATTATGCGGAAATGTATGCCGACATTTGCTTTCCTGATTTAGGGAAAGTTGAAGGCCTTCGCAAAAGTTACTTTATTTGAGGCTCTCTTAAACAAATTGTTGAGAGATTGTTGTACTACTATTACTTATGGGTAAGTTATTGTAAGAACTTAAGTTGCAGAACAGAAAGTTGGCTTTTAATTGAAATTTTTGTGGTACTATAATTAAGATTTTGGGTCAGGGTCGAGGACCGACTGTAAAGATATAATAATCGGATATGTTACCATATACAGAAATATCCTAGATTTCCATACAAAAGTATTTTAGTAGTGCGCTGACACTATTCATAGTTTTTTTCTGTGATAGGCAAGTAAGCAACAAGCTCCTGTAGTTAAAGGATAGCGATCTACTTTCGTAAATATATGTCCTATGAACAATGAGAAGATGTTTTAGAAATCGGTTTGCAATAACTGGCGACGTCCTGCAATAGGTGATTTATAGTAATTGACCCTAGCATTTTTCTGTTGAAGGCCACACCAACAAATGCCAGTACTCAATGTTCTCAGTACCTACTACAGGGGCGCACCGAGAGGAAGGACGAAAGGGACCGGTCCCCCACCAGAATGTCAGTTTTCTGAACATAATTTACAAAGACCGATAAAATAAAATAAAACCTTTTAATCTACAATAGCAGTCCTTAAGTGCTCAGATGGGTGCAGGACGCGACTTTAGGGCCCTATTTTTCAGACTCGTTAGGACTTGGGACACAATCTCTAGCGCAACTGCTTTTTTGTTGAGTTTTAAAGCACGTGAAGAACTGTCAAAGCCTGTGCCGCACTCACGCATCAAGGCAGAACCTTAGACAAACTAATAACATACAAATAAGACTGGGCAAGTAGAACAAAAATCAGTAACGTCTCGATCGAATATAAAATCGACGATGCCTCGACTTGATGACATAACCACTGACATGTATAATATGGACTGACTGCGTTCATAGAAATATACTGCAGAAAGTGGGCTCACTTCTATATTGCTGACTCTTTCGATATAAGCACCAAGTACCAACTGAGAGAGAACTGAAAACAACAAATAAATTAGTGGATTTGTCGAAATGCTACTGATAGATAGATCCTCAATAGAAATTCGAAAGGTTTTATTAAAATCACTTTTCGAGCTGCGAGCTCACTTTTTCAACTTCCCGCCAATGATTTTTTCAATGTTGGCACCGACGTAAGAACTCTTTTTAATACAAGCAATTGTGCTCACGTGAAATAGAAAAGTAAGCAGTCCATATTATATTCGTCAGTGGACATAACCAAGGGAAAGCAAGCAATGCCTCGCTCCAATAAAAAATCAACGATGCCTCGACCTGATGTAGGCAAGGCCTCATTTTTTTCTTAGAAATTTACTGGAAATTCTTTCCTTAGAATTGATATGCATTATTAGAGGATAATAGGTGCTTGGGTGGACCTCTAATAGTTTTTATGAGTGTAGCAATGAGAGGTGAAAGTTTTACTCTACCTGCAGCGCCGAAATCTATAAAAAACTATAAATGGTAGCCACTGGGTTACTATTTATATTATAGTTTTCAAAAGGTATTTCTTTATTAATATCTATTAACTGAACTCGATAAACTTCATTATATTACTGTCAACGTAGAAAGATTCTAAAGAAGTTCTGTAAAAAGTACTTCAAAAAGCACTTTTCATACATCCGGTACTTGTACTTACGCTGAAGTACTCAGGCCTTCGGTACTTGTACTTAAGTACATTTTCTTTGGTACTTGCCCAGCTCTGACAGAATGGACGCGGCACGGAAGCGAGAAAAGTTAAGGATGGATTTTTGGTTGGCAGCACGAAGCTGACGCAAAAATTCACTGCAACTTTTACAAATTAATTCAAAATAGGAGCGCGTAAATATTTAAGAAAATAAAAGATATTTTAATTACATTTTTGCCAATTTTGTTATTGACAATTAAAGGTTATGTAAAATTTTAATATGCCTTTTTTTTTTAATTAAAAAAGTTTATTTTTATACTAATTCGATATACGGTTTACTACAATAAATATCTAGAATATCTGCTCTTTTCACTATGAGTTGAAGCCGACATTATCCCGGGGTTTGCTTGGCTAAATTTATATACATATGGATGCATATTGATGATTATCCTAACTAACTTAACATATACATTCAAAGCGTCAGAGATATCATTGGTTTCCAATTAAACTGTTATGAAGTCAAGTTTAAATCTAAACCAGATTACTAGTCGTATAAAAGACGGACGGAATTTTTAGCTTGAGGTGAAATGATTTTTTCAATTATTTTCATAAAAAAGGGAGAAATGGGTCGATATTCAGAGGAATTATTTGGATAATTTTAGATAATTTTAAACAATTTTAAGAAAACGCAATGAAATAAAACCCGTGTTATATCATAAAAACAAAAACAGAGCCAGGTAAATAAAATCAGTGCCAATAAATCACAATTTTAAACTTTGAAACCGAAAATTCCTTTAGACTTTGAAAATAAAATAATTCTCTTTCACAAAATTTTAAGAACTATACAGGGTGTCCCGGAAGTGGTGTGAAACCCGAAGGTTATGGATATGTTCAAGAGAAAATGCAAAACACGCAGAAAGTGTTACATTTTGGGTATAGAATGTAATAGGTCATTTTAAAAACCTAATGAAAAATTTGTGTTGATGACTTGTTTTTTTATAAAAATAGTAATTAAATAAAAAAAACGACTTAAAATTCCGAAATTTTAAATTTGTTGAACCATAACCTCGAAACGGAGAGGAGAAGGAGAAAAGTTTGTAGACCATTGGAAAGGTCCAAAGATTACCAATCTAACAAATTTTAAAATTTTCGTAGGATGTAACGTTCAGAAGTTACAGCGTGATCTATAAAAATATACCCAAAAATTTCTATAAGTCCCGCTATCTCGAACCCGTGTGATGAATTCTCCGCGAAATATATTGGCAAAACAAAAAGATAAACAAAACCTAGATTTTCAGGACCGAAACACAAGAAGCCTAAATCGGATCTCTCAAAACATCTTGCTATAGAAAATCATAGTACAAACATCAACAACCTAACTCTATTACATAATTTAAGCAATGGTCCTATACTTGAAAAATTTAAAATTTTCGAAATTAGACGAGTTCTGGCTAATGGAAATGTATTAGTGAACGCAATCTGATAGATATCTCTAACAGAAATGCGCTACTTAAACCAGGCCTATTTTTATAGTCATTCGAGTTACTTTTCAGTCAATAGCCAGCCCTTGATAATGCCCCAATAAGGCAAAACGTGTCGGACTTTTTGTAATTTTTAACATTTTTAACGAAAATACATATATCTGCTAAACAAGTGTTTTGCTTTCCTTTAGCCCTAATTACAAATGAGGGTTTTACATAATTTTTTTGCTTATTTTGAAAAACTCAAGTTGTTTAACCATGAAAACGGCAAAAATTTCTTGTTTTCATATATCTTGCATACAAATTTGTAGTTTTAATTAATTTCGTCACCGTCAGATGAAATTATGTGCTTTTGGAAGCTCTGCCGGCTGCAGCCTGCATAGCTGCAACACGTAGAGCTTCCAAAAACACATCATTTCATCTGACGGTGATGAAATGAAATGCTCAGAAAGTGTTTTGCCGCCTGAAAGGGACTAGATAGCTTGTATCGAAGTTACATACATTTCAGCTAGACACCAGCGAAAACGAGTGTCTAGCAGCCGCAACAAAGTAAGCCAGCCGCCGAGAAAAGAGCACACTACTCATCAGCAGCTCAGTAGTGTCCCGTGCTGGTGGCGTGATAGTAGAAGGGAGTATTCTTCACCCGCCACCATCAGCCAGCCTGCCTATAAATAGCCGGCAGCCAGTAGTAAAATCACTCAGTCGATCAACAAGCATCGAAGTGAACACAGTCGAAATTCTAGTCACCGATCAGCAAGATATCCGACCGCGAGAGGACAACTCCAAAGTGAACAGAGTTGACCCCCACCAGTGGATTACCAGAAGACTGGCTATAAAAGTCAGTAAGCACCGAAAGATTAGTCAGTTGCCTCCCAGCAGCTCGACTAGACATATCTCCCGTCCAAGTCCCAACCGCAAGTCGTGTTGACTAGTTCAACGGCAAGCGCACGTTAATCGTGCTGGCCTTAGAATTAGTAAGCGCACGCACACACCGTCCCATACCCCCCGTGTAGGCTGCTCTGTCGATAAGCGCACGTTCATCGTGCTGGTCAGAAGAGTAGCGAGCGCACGAATATAAATTCCGTTCCGTACCCCCCGTATTCTGGCGACAAGCGCACGTCATCCTGCTGGTCAGAAGAATAGTGAGCGCAACTCCGTCACGTACCTACCGTGTTGGCTATTCTGACGACAAGCGCACGTCATCGTGTTGGTCAGAAGAATAGCGAGCGCACGCTCCGTCCCGCATCCCCCGTGTTGGCTACTCCTAACGACAAGCGCACGTTAATCGTGTTGGTCTACGGAATAGTAAGCGCATGCTCCCACCCCACACCTACCCCGCGTAGTCATAATTTATTGTAAGTAGGTTAGTGAGTGTAGGTTAAGTAGTGTGTGTTACGTATACCACCCGAACCGCAGAGCTAGAACAGCGCTCTGAACCCAGCAAACGTCGGAAAACGGCCCTGGACAATCTCCTGACTACCCGCACACCAACTACCGACGTTACAAGCTTTATATGATAAAAGGCGTATACAATGCACACGAATATAGCTTTGCATCATCATATAGCTTTGCACGTATATACAGGCTGTCCTATAAGTGATACCCGATGGCTATGGATAGGTTATACTTAGGTATGCAAAAAATTGTATGGAAGGAAAGGGGGGGGGGGGTCCTAACGGTTTCCGAGATAACGGGACTTTAAAATATTTGGGTATGTGAGTATAAATCACCCTGTAACGTTACACCCTATGATGATGATTTGGTAGTTAGATAATCGTTGGAACTTTCCAGTAGTGTATTTTTCCTTTCCTCCCATCCGTTGTGAAGTTATGGCTCAACAAAATTAAAATTTCGGAATTTTAACTCGATGTTTTTTTATTTAACTAGGTACTATTTTTATCAAAAAACACGTCATCAATACTAATTTTTCATATTGGATTTAAAAAGCCCTAAACCTTAGCTCTAAAATGCCATATCACACTCTGTACCGAAAATGTAGCACTTTCTGCGTTTTTTACACTTTTTTTAAGCAGGTCCAGCGAAAATGGCTGAAAATTGAAAAATTAGTATTGATGGCGTGTTTTTTGATACTAATAGAAGTTCATTAAACACGAACGAATAAAAATTCCGAAATTTTAACTTTGTTGAGCCATAACTTCAAAACGGAGAAGAGGAGGGGAAAAAGTTATAGGCCATTGGAAAGATCCAACGATTATCTATCTACTAAAGATTAAATCATCATCATATAAGGTAGCAATTAGAAGTTACAGGGTGATCTATAAAAACATTCCCAAATATCTTCAAGGTCTGTTATCTCGGAAACCGTTACAATACCCCCCCCCCCCCCCCCCGCTATCAAATTTTTGCTCGCTTAACCTATCCACAGCCTTCGAATATCACACAAGTTACGGGACACCCTGTATAGTGGTTTATTTCAGTTTTCAAATTTTTCTCCATTTTATGATCCACTGAGCTTTTGAAAACAAAAATCTTGTCAACTTACCCTTAATTTTTACTAGGGCAGAAAATTAGTTTTGAAGTACACTACAACTTCCATATTTTATGAAAAATCAATATTAAATATCTGGTACAAAGTTAATATATGTATAACCAGCCTATGCCATTTCTCTGTTGAAAAATTGATTTCAATTTTCTTCAAAAATAACAAAAATATTTTATCTCTGCTCAATTTTGAGCACACATTGTATAAAAGATATTTCTCACCAAATAAAACCTTTAAAGATCTCTCTAAAAAAAAATTCCTATCATCCCTATATTAACCTTCGTCAAAAAATATGAAGTTTTCCTTTTTTTTCCTTCTAATTTTTATCTTATCACTCACATTTCCTTTTGTTATAAATTTTTTTCTAATACCCTTCATTTTGCAAAGCAAACATATATCGAAATATTTCCATTGACTACCTTTCTCTATTATGGATGGAGAAATCATCTTGACATTTCTGTGCTTCCTTTTCTTTTCAGCAAAACTTCAAAAGTTTTCAAAGTTTATAAATCATTCATACTTGGTTGCACTGGGTCTCCAGAACATACCAATTCAGAGATGGTTGGAAACTTTTGGGTTATTCTTACTGTTTACCGCTCCCATTTCGATTGGTTTTAATTTTTATTACGGTTAAATTGTTTACAATTCTACTTTAAAAATAACTTTGACATTTGCAAAAACAAAAATAAAAATAAATAAAATATCTTTGTAGCATTTTAATTTGCATGCATGAAAGAATAATTTATTTAATATTGGCTCTAAGAAAATAAAAGTAAATTTATACATTAAACAAACATCAGAAAAGTATAAAAAGGGTTTTTTGTTTTTGCGGTAAGATTCAGGGTTGGCTTAATTTATATTTTTTTTTTTTACTTTAAATTACATACTTATGTATGTATATGTATGTAGATGCCAAAATGTTGAAAATGTATATGTACCTATATATGAATAGAATCGATTCTTGGCTTGAAATTTGCTTTGTTACCTGATTTTTATGTTTGAAACGATGGACCTGTTTTTTGTTGTTCTGATACTAACAATAACAAAGTTATAAATTGTACACTGTTATTAAGAAAACTATAAGGAGAAACTATAGTTTTCTAAAAGGAAAACCCACAAATAAGAATAAAAATTTTCACAAGCAATATTGTTATACATGCAGAGTAAAATATCCATGTGGCCCGTGGTACTGCAAAAAGAACAAAGTTTCGTTTACTTTATCCCACTCTGTTATTAAGGTACGGTGTGGGACAGATAACTTATATCCAATCCAATCACATTTTTCTGCAGTTTTTGATCCCACGTCTTATTGGTGAAGATATTCGTAAATGGTTTCCGGCATATACCAATAATTTATCAATCGTGTACGTTGTATACACCCCTACAAGCGCACTACTTACCTGCTCAAGTTAAAAACAAATTAAATGTCGTAAAATTACGAATTTTCTTAATATATATATTAGCAAAAAATTATGCACGCGATTGCAAACACGTAAAATTATGCACACAAATTCAAATGAAAATTATATCTGGTTACTTTTCTAAAGTAACTCTCTGGTTAATGTGGTAGTCAATTTGTCGAATGCGAAATAACCAGTGATGAAACATTTGATAGTAATGAAAAATTGTACCTTTCCATATCATCATAATGAATAAAGAACTAAATCAATCTGTGATGACACTATCAGTTTGTCTCAACTCGTCTGAAAAATACTATGCCATAGTAAAAGTTATACGAAGAAGATTTTTCATCTAACAATAAAATTATTTTGAAATAAGTAAAAACATCAGATTTGGTCTAAGACCAATTCTTATTTTACCCTACATGAATGCCCGTATGTAATTTCGTATGGTAACCAATCTGTACAAGTAGGGTATAAAAAGAAAAAAAAATTCTGAAAAGACCAATAAATTTCAAAACTTCATAAATTTTTAATATTTCAATAAATATTCAATTAAGTTGTGATAACGTTTGAATTTTTACCATGTATCTATTTATATATATTTAGGAATACCTTTCGTCATCATCATCGCATTCAGGCTAATTTTCCTGTTCACACTACCTGAAAATTATCCTATTAGTTATACTGGTTACTTACAATTTCATAAGATAATGTGCAATCTCACTAACATCAGTAAATTATTTACACAGGTGTTTGTCCTTTGGTGCTCGCAGGTACACGTCCACTACACTACTCAAGTACATTGTATAAGCTTTCTGCGCCACGCGCCACCTAGCAAAACTTTTGCATACAAAAAAACAAGTGTGTCCATGATAATACCACACAAAACAGCAAGTGTGTCCATGATAATATAATTTATTGACAATTGTTTTATTTTATTATTACGCTGTAAGCATAAGTTTTCTTGCAATTTTTATGCAAAATTGAGTAAATAACATTACAATGTTTAATTTTAGATACTTTGTAACTTTTAATTTACATTGGAACGCTGTTAAAACTTTGATCGAAAAGTGTTCATTTTGTCATATTTTGTTTATGTAAAATATTAGCCCAAAAGATCCAAAAGATCCAGACTGAGGGGAGCTATGAAATTGAATTGAAATTGAAAAAGTACTTTATTGCATAACCTAAAAGCCTAATACAATAAAGCTAATATGCCATCGAGGCCATCTGGGCAGAGAAGAGCTATGAGTTAAAAATACTCAGAAATGTCCCATAACTTATAAAAACTGACAACACGCGGAGCCAAGTGAGTGCTGCCAAGATAGCATTATATGGAAAATTTGGTATTCTACTGGCTTCAAAAGTATTCACTTTTTTGTAAAGCAGTTTACATTATTTTTTGTCTCACATCATTTTTATTTCGAAAAACGCTCGGAAAATGTGTTTTTTATCAGAAGGGCTCAACAAGGCTTTCAAGGTTTGCTATACCTATGAAAATGAATACTTTTAAAACAAATTCGAATTTGAAGAACAAATGTAAAAACATGGGGGGGGGGGTATGTGGATCAATTTTATGATCAGCTTACCTCAAGGAATCGCGTGGTATACCGGAAGGTATCTTGATGAGAATCACCCTGTATATATATATGGTCATGGTATATTACAGTCAGCTTTTACTTATGACAACTTTCCAGTGTTAGAAACAGACTGAATTTTTCCACTTTTGGTGAAGCAGTGGCAATGTCTTTGTGCCTATGTAGTATATTGGACCATATAAGTAAGTGAAGGAGGGATTGAATTTTTAATCGGTTACAAAAAGATTCCAAATACAAAGAGTAGGGAACAGGGGTTAAGAGTTCACTTTTTCCCACAGTTCCTTCACGCATAGCCGTAACAACTCGTTTTGTCGCCTGAGCCAAACGTATAAATTTGCGCTTCTGATCCACAAAATTCTGAACATAGCCTCATATATTTTTGACGTGGTCTATCAACTGACTGTACAAAGTTGAGCAACAATTTATCATGAGAAGGATAGTAAATAATATTTATTGCACATAAAATTATTAGTTGATATTAATTTTTTGCGAGTAAAGTACATTTAAAAACATTGAGGTGAATCAATTTGATAGAAATATTTGCAAGATTTTATAGATGGACTTTTCGACATTTTTTCGCCACGAATTAGTTTATAATATTCTCAAAATGACAAGTATTCCAGTCATTTCTTTTTCGGCTTATAAAACGACCACATTTGACAAATCTTTCTTGGCCCATTGTGGATCACAGGTAATTTTTTATTAATTTCAATTTTTTGAAACTTCGTTCACATGAAGCTATTGTCATTGGTAGTGTTCCAAAAACTCTGAACGCAATTTCAACATTTAGATAGGAATTTTTGAGGCTATTGTCGTGAATTGATTAAAGCAAATCCGAAATCGGTTTTTCTCAGACTATCAGCGTATATTTTGCTAAGAAGATCGCCAGAAAGGAATCCAAAATCTTCTGAAACTTGTTCTAATACTTCGTACCTCCTCACCAGTTAGAGTAAAAGAACATTAATCCATTCAAAAATTGGTGTACGAACCTCTTGTTTTATGGAAATATTAGCATCAATCATCATTTTGTGATTCAAAGAGTTCGAGTTGCTTCTTTTTTGTTGTTTCTTTAACATTTGCTGGCATAACCATATCTTTAGCAAATTTTGTAGCACTGTCAAAAATTTCTTCCATGTCAGGATTTCGACCAAACCTCAGCTTTGTTAAGCGGGTAAATTCAAATCGAGAGCAACAAATTTATTTGATAGTTAAAACTCGAAAATATTTGTCAAAGGCAAATGTTGTTAATATTATTTCTTTCGCCCGCAATATATTTTATTTTAACGGGCGGCATCGCTCCGGCTCAACGTCTGCCTTACTTGCCTTACTCTTGTTACAGCTGTGTAAGTAAAATTGTTGGTCTCTCGGATACTGCTTCCACAGAGAAACCCTGTTTTGGTTTTAATTTTACACATATTCTGTGCATACATATTTCCTGTGTAAATTTCTTCTTTCTTTCTTCTTATTTAACATCAAATTCAATATTCATAGAAAACGTTGTCTTGCTCTCCTTGTGCTCGGTTCAGTAGGAAATCAGCCTAATAATTTGGGTTGTTTGCCTCTTATAAAAAAGTCATTTTTGAAGACCCTTGGGGGCTGGTTTTTCATTATTTGCCCAGGCCGATTTGAAGACCCAGTCCGGCCCTGATTGCAGTGCATTGCATGTGTATGTTTGAAAAATAAAACATTGCTGTAAATTATACAAAACATGAATTGCTTCCATTTTTCTGAGGCCCATATGAACCACATTTTTTTTAAGACACCTTCCTGTCCTTAATGTTCTATACCAATTCTATATGCAATTTTATCTACATGTATATGTAGGACAAGTTTAATATAAGCATCTACCTCCCATAGAAAGCAATTGTTCTATATCCATACGAAATATGTTAAACTTTTTGTCTTACTTTATATCCATAGTAAGGGTATTACGGTGTTCCACAAGGTTCGCAGTTAAGAACGTTTTTATTTTTATTTTTATATGAAATATAAATTTTTCCTAAAAAGTTCTTACTCTGCATATGAATTTTTTATAAATTAATTTCTTTCCATAGGTGATTGAAATAGAGAGAGGTACATCTTATTTTCGCCACATTTCGACATCTGATAGGATCTAACCGGGAAACAAATAAAGACAAAAATAGAAATTTCTCTAAAGCTGGACGTCATAATTAAATTTTTCTGGTCAAATAAATCACATAATGAGAAAATTATTTTGTAACAAAAAATTTCACATCAAATAGAAACAATTTTTTATTTTGCAACTAAAAAAAAATGCAAACTTTTCGCTAAGGGATGGATTCATTCTCTTTCTATCTCCTCTTCACTCACTCTATATCTACAAAAAAAAATAACCCGTTCATGAAACAAATTTTTTCCCTTATTTTTTTTTTACACAACACTTCTGAATAGATATTTTTGTCGTGTTGACATTTTTCCACTTCAACAATGGCGACTGACTGAATTTTCATGATTTTTATTTTTATTTTGTTTTTTTTTTTTTTTTTAAAGCCGGAGGAAATTCATGAGAATTTTCTGCAAGATTTGATATTGCTTCTAAAAAGCTTTTTGAGGTAGTTCATGTGACAAATCTCGTACTACAAAGTTTCAATGCACTAGCGCTTTTATGTTTTATGCAAGAAAAAATTTGTTTTTTTTTCACAGTTCAACTACTATGTATATTTATCTAGGCATGTATGTATATAAGAACAAGTTTAAAAAAAAACATTTTAAAGCTGCATAAATTCTAAAAGAATGCAGTTTGCATATACACAATTATGTAGATGCATTTTAGAAACATTCCCTAGCAAATTCTGACGATGTTCAAATTAAGTTTAAAGTTTTTATTTGAATTGTACACGTATATCGAGAGTAAAATGTATAGCAAGTGTGGAAGACACAGAGGGATGTTGCTGAAATTCCGTTTTTCTGTAAAAGGACTTATTTAATTTATTGTTATAGTACTTCCTTTGCCCAACGAAAGTTTTAGAAATTAAGGAGCTTATTTCAAACATTAAAATCTCCCAGTAATGAGGACAAAGAATAAGATAACTTCGCCAAGATGTAGATATGTACTGCAAGAAGAATATAATAAAAGCCATTAAAAACTTTACTTTAAGAAAAACCCTCCAAGGCTCTCATTTAAATTAAAAATTTTCCATTTAATTGTTTTTTAAATTGCGTTTTTTTATCAAATGTCAAGGTTTCTGATTCGTTTTTGCCTCTCAAGTCAATTAACCAAATGACAAGGGTGTGGTGGTGTGTATTTAAATGTTTCAATTCTTTTTTTATTTCTTGTACATATCCTTTGTAAGCTAATTTTTTTTTTTTTTATTGCAGTTAGTATCAAGAAATCCAAATCAAAGAAATTGGAGAGGCATATTCATAGCCCTTCTTGTGATAGCCATTGTGCTTGCTCTAATTGTAACTTCAGTGGTGAGTATATTTTGATTTTCTTTTAATTAATTTTAATTATGTAGGATTCTATTTAATAAGAATTTGTGGATGGAATTTTCACGGATTATCTTCAGAAAGTCAACAACAATCAAATTATTCACTTATTTGGGTACAGTGAATAAAATTCTTTATCCTTTGTTCCCCACCGCAAAAAAATATAAAAAAAATTCAGAACAAAGAGCTGATCACTGAAAAGAACTTGCAGAAACTTCTCTGTCTAGTCGAAAGAGGACTTATATGGATAAGAAAAAATTACATTGGACGGAAAATTATTGTCCAGAATTGGAGACCTAAATAAAGTGAACAGTCAAGTGGTAGTTCAAAAAATTAGCATATTATATAGACACTTAGCAGACAAACTCTGAAGACAATTTTCCAGAAAATTCATAAGAAAAAAAAATTGTGTTAAAATTCTAAGGAATAATGCTCAAGAAAATTCCTAAGAAAAAAACTAGTTTTATACGTTCATGTAAAAGTGCTTAGTGAGGTAGATGCTTTTGAATCTAGCAATAGTGCATTAAAAATCTAAAGAAAATTATTGAAGTGCATACATATATGTATTCATAAAAATGTTTAGAGTTGCAGGCACTCGAATCAATCAATCCAACTCCTTTTAACCGTTGAATATATATATGTAGGGGTATTTGTATGAAAAAACTGGCCAAGCATTTTTTTTCATGAGGTTAGTGGGTCTGAGCGCAGTAATAATATATTTATTATGTCTATATTACATGATGTCCTTGAAAATTTTCTTGCGAAATCTCGAAGCAATCGCCGAAAATGCTTATTACGAGCTTCAACCGCTTCTTCGAAAAGTTGGCTAATAGGTAACAGGATATGTCCAATAACTATAGGGCCGTAAATAAGTATTTTGTGAAACGTGGGTATAATCGGATACCACCCGTATAATGTCACATATAGCTGTGCTTTCTCCCATAAAAATTTTGTAAATTTATGAACGTCCATCTTTGTACACTTGAGATCACCTTTAATATAATTCTAAACATTTTTATGAGATTCTGGTCAATATCAGTGATTTTCGAAGCTGTTTCGGGATCAGAAAAGTATTCCGCATCCGGCTTTCGCTGTAGGTCTACTAATATGGGCATTTCTTCTTTTAGGCTTCTTGAATGTTTTCCTTAGTTTCTTTAACACAATTTTTTTCACTCTCTGTTCTTGCTTGCCATTCCTTTATTTGTATTTTATACGATAAATGTAATAAAGACTCTTATTCTTGCATAAAGGATCGACAATCCGAATTTTATTGTATCAGGATCTATTTCCCTACTTCTTTCCAAATTGATGTTTCGTTATATATGTAGTATCGCATAGTGAAAGAAGTTTCTGTTCCGTTGCAGCATTGCTATAAGTCTAAGTTTAATTTGAAGGATGCTTTTGCTTGATTCTCTATAAAAGATGTTTCTTCTTTGGTGATGTCATTCCTTTCATGAACAAATCATTTCCGGATGGGTCTACAGACCGTGGAGATGAAGGAACTGGATTCTGCTAAAGAATATTCTTTTGCCCATTAGCTTGTTCTTCTATGAGTCTCAGAGGCACGAAGGAGCTTTGAAAAATTTTCACATCACTATCTGTACTGTTTTGGAATTATTGGTTGAATTGAGCTTGTTGTGAGCCATCGCAGCCCCATTTTGATATGAGCTCCAACTTATGTACATCTTTATCGGTGATGTTTATCAACACATCTTCCTAATATTTGCATAATCTCGGAAAAGTGTGATCTAATAAATCTTGTAATCGTATTTCTGTACACATTTCTGTAACTCGATATGATTCCGGCTTAGGATATAACTCCCTTTTATCTTTTTGTAAGACAGATACAGCTTTGTATTGATTCTTCGAGCAATACTATATTTTTTTTTTATTGATCTTGATTGGTCAGGTTCCACGAAAATAAATAACGCATTCATCAAACTTATATGTTGCACGGTTCGTATTGGTGTGCTGCTGCCCACTGCCTTACGAAACTTTGTTGCTCTTGACGAGAATTTAGTTATTTCTTTTATACCTGTACAAGCGTAAGATGTTCAGCAGGTACATACTCTCTCAAATCCTTTGTTTTTCCCCCTCTTACTTCGGTCACTACATTCCTGGAATTCTTTACTCAGCCGACCCACCTTTTACTTCGTCCAGGTTGTAAATTGTATGCTGCCAGCAAGCCACTGTTTGTTGTTTTTAAAATTTAAAATGGTGACTTCTAAAAGACGACTTTCCATATACATAGCTTTTTTTCCAGTTGCTGGTCAAGATACTGCTTTATGGCGTTATATAACTTCATTGGGGTAACTAGGTAGGGGACAAGGTGAGCCCGCCCCCCAGAGTGCAAACTACCCCCGACCACCCCCTCCACCGTGTAATTATGAAAGTTCCCAAAAAACATTCGTTAATTCATAGAATCCTCTGCCTGATTAAATTGAATCCGTTCGGATCTGAATCGAAAAGGTTTTTACGAGTTCTTTTCTTCAAGAAAACCTATTAAAATCGTTTTAAAATTTTTAAAAACTATTCTGAGATCGCTCTGATTCCACTGAGAACTCATGCAGCACTATTTTGACAGTTTGTGCGGAAATTTTAGTTGATAACATTTTATATCAATGAAATTTTGAGATTTCGAAAAAAAATTTCAATTTTCCGGAAAAAAGGCTTTTTTAAGCTTTTTAGATTCTAATTCCAACGGATTCAGTACTAAGGCTGATTATCTTTATAAGGAAGAAACTTCGCAATGAGAAACTTCAATAATATTCTTAATACGTTACATTATGGAATAAACTCTAGACATTAAATACTTCGGGAAACCTACTCGAGTGTCTAAAGCAGAAGGCAAATGGAGGTAATCTGCATTTCGACAGTGTCTCAAGAAATCTTACCCCCTTCAGTAAAATATAAAGAAAATTAGCGCAATATATGAGTAACCGTAGGACAGAAATTGACATACTGAATCGATATCCTTTGTTGAGAAGGTTAGTAATCAAGTGCCACAATCGGCTCTCTTCCTCCGCACATATGGAGGGTTGATTTTCATTTGCAGGTCTTGTAATTGCTACACAAAGGCAATCATTATCTGATGTGACATTTGTTTTGCTAAAGGCAGTCTCAAATACTGTATGAACAACTTCCAAAATTGTGCAGAAATTAAAACAGTAAAAGCTTATACGAGTACGATATTTTATGATATATCGTAAATAGAAACCTCATCCAGTTATTTAGCTGGCTATAGATTTTTCAAAATTTCTGAGTTGAGTTTTCGAAAGCTCTTGAACCTTATAAGCACCAGTACCTGGACTTGTACTTGAAAATTTTTAAGTACCAGTACCGAAACTTGTACTTGTACTTAAAAGATTTCAAGTATGGTCCTGATACTCGTACTTGGAATAAATACTGGGCATTAGGCAGGGCATCACTATCATATCAGTTTCGTGTATAGAGCCTGAGGATTTAGATTTTTTTTCTCTAATACATAGAGGAGGAGAAGGGGTAAGTGGAAAACGAAGGTCTCTGTTAATTAAACGAAACCATTTTTTTTTATTTTTCTTTTAAAATCGTGCAAATTTTATTTTATTTTACAAATAAACACTACTTTCTATGATTTGAAAAAATTTAAATCGCGTCAGATGTTTGGCATGTATATGAGTTCGCGTTCATTCATTGGTATTAAAGAGAAGAATACACTTTCACTCAATTCGTCAATTGCATTATGTACTAATCTATTTTCAAAATAATTTGAATATCCGACTAGGACGATTTCGTAAATACTCGTCACCGTTGGTCTCGATAAACAATAAAAATCGTTCGATCGCCGAATGTTGAATGTTTAGATTATGTTTCTTGTGGGTTCTGTAACGTATAGACTCTCTGCACTCTGTGCTTTCTGTAATTTTAGAAACTGTATGGTATTTTAAGCTATGCAATTTTATTGACTCTAGGCATTATATCAACGTCTTGTAAGTGCTTGTTATGTCACTAAACGCCATTAAAATCTTCAAATGGAATACTAAGTTAGCTCATGGGGACGTATCTTAATGCACATAATTGTAATGTCTGCGATGGCGTTTGCGAATGGCGACTCATTTCCTCTTAGGCATGGAGCCGACACATATAGCAAAGGTTTCTCTTAAGTCTTTTTATAATTAGTTTAAGGATTAGAAATAAAGATATTAATTACTGGACTAGAAGAAGTAATCTTTTATTTGAGACGATACGTAGAAGCAGGGGTTGGACACATAACAGTGCTCAGAGCATAAAAAATGTCGGTCAAAAGATGGGAATACTCATGAACTGGAATACTTTGCAAGCAAAATGTTTGTTAATGCCTACGTACGAAAGTTGGCGGACCTGGCCCACCCCAGAAAAAAATCCTAGTTAAGCCAATTACAGCTTCTTCTAATAATCACTTTTACATTTTCTCGCACTTCTGAAAAAAAGAATACAATTTCATGAAATTTCTGAAATTTCTGATCTATATAAAAACTAAATATAAAATGTGTGAATTTGTGGAAGATATTTCTTTTGGCTTAGCTTTAGGTTGTATACATAATAAACTGCAAATAACGGAAATCCTTTTTACTTGACATACCTTGACACTATAACTAAAACTTTAAAAATTAAATAAATTCCCTAAATTTGCAACTATTCTTTGTGTATTATTTTAAATATAACTTAATATAATAAGCAATAGGTCTAAATGTATAAAAGTGTAATCTAAATAGAGTACATATCTGAGAATTCTGAATCCATCACAAAAATATGAATAGTTTCCAAACCACAAGTCAGTTAGAAAATAATCGAAAAACACTATATAAATGAAGCACTGTGAGCAAATACGTGTGTTGCACACATCAACTGGATTCCGAATGATCTAGCAAGGAGATCATTCATCGAATCGTCGTGTCGTCATGGGTACTTAACTTCAAAGAAAAATTGTTTTCTTTACCGTCGGAAAATATTTTATATTTGGACTTTGCACTAAATTGTTGAAGAAAAATTTTCTTCAAGTAAATTTCTAAGAAAAAAAGTGTAGCTCCAATCTACTCTCAAAAAAATAATTTATGTATTTCGGGCAGCTGTGGTGGCATTTTCCAAGTAGGTATATAAATAAAATGATCTGTAACTTTCGAGTAAAAATTATATGGATCATTAACGCATATAAGAGGAATGAAGGTATCGTATATCGTATATATACGTAATCATGAGTGAAGCCGAATACCCTCTCTCTTGAAGGAGTAAGTGATACTAAATGGCAGAAAATGCAGAGCAAATGAGGTGCAAGCACAAGGAAAAAACTAGTAAGAACTAGAAACTTGAATGATAAATTAATGCTAGCGTATACAAATGTAAACCACTCTGATTAGAATAACTTGACTGCTCTTTCATAAATTATTATACCTACACTGTTCTCTAAGTCTAGAAAACTTGAGCTCAATACAAATATTGCTCCGGCTTTAAATAATTTAGCTTATCAGCATAACTGTTTGTTACCTATATGTTTTAAATCTGGGTCAAGTAAAAGTCTCACATTTACTATAGTTTCCCAGGATGAAAGTCAGCTCAAGTGAAAGTATAGGTGAGATCATCTACCCATCAAAACACATTTTGTTTCACTTTACTCCACTTAGGAAGCTCAGTCGTTGCCTTAGGTATTGGGAATAAATTATCCTCTAAGTGTTTCTCGAGCCTAACGCGTTCTTCCTACTCTGTATCACTTTCCACCAATTCAGATTGGGACAAGCCGTCATGTTCGCTGGGAGTATATGTTTCACGCGACAAATGTTCTTTGCAACGGGTATTTGTACCTGATTTCCGTTCAAATGGAAATAATCCTCAATAAAGGAACTCAAAAAATGGTAAAACGTACTCTTGGGACGTACAGGGTGTTTCCTCCATGGTGGTCCATAGATCGGGAGGTAATAGTACATATCTAGAAAAACAAAAAACCGTGCCTTACAGGGTCATTAAGAAATTACACTAGGTTTTCACAAAAAAGTAAAAAGTACACAGTGCGCTTCTCTCCTCTCAGGAGTTATTGTGGTGTAAGCTAAAAATTTCGGATTTTTTTACCTTTTTTTTAATTGAACCTCTATTTTTTTTTTTTTTTTTGCAAAATGATCATTAACATAACTTTTTTTTTATAAAAACTGCAAACTGTAGGCTCTCTTCCTTAATTTGACCTATTACAGCCTATGTGCTATCTGCAGTCGTTCAGAAGTTATTCCCTCACAACCTATTCAGGTCATACCGAAATTAACCGATATTTTTTTTTTCAGTCACTAAGGGAACAAATTAACTTTGAGAATAGATTTGAGAAGAGGTTTGAGAACAGGTTAAGAGATAATAACTCTTTACGGCTACAGATGGCACATAGAGTGCAATATCTGCAATATTTGCAGTTTTTATAAAAAACGGTTATGTTAATGACCTTTTTGCCAAAAAAACGGTAAGAAAATCCAAAATTTTTAGTTTAGACCATAATAACTCCTGAGCAGTCGTTAGAGCCATGAAGTTCTGCAGCCTTAGATGGTGAGCATATACCATATACCTTTTAAGATGCAGGGTGTTTTGTGAAAACCAAGCATATATTCTTAATCACCCATTAACTCCCAAATGGTTGATTTACCCCCCCCCCCATTTTGTTTTTCTAGATGAGCACTAAGCCCTATCACCTTCCGCTCTATGTACCACCATGGAGGAAGCCCAGTCAAGAAAATCGGGTAGTACAAAAGAATGCTCAATTATATTCACTGAATTCCGTCAAAATAACACTTAAACTCACTAACACTTTTTTTTCAGGCAGGAGTCAGGAGATCGCCTCCCAAGCACGGAGGCCATGGCGAACCATTGTCCTGTCCTTCTAGAAGCCCATTCACCAGAACCTTTCTGTCTTCTTAGCGAAGCGCATCAGACCTTGGTGAGGTTTTTCAGCTCATCTACAACGGCAGACCCTAGAGTATCCAGCCTGCTCAGGGCGAAGGCTGGACAAGTACACAAAAATATTCGGTTGTCTCACTCTCTCCTTCCAGGTGGGTCATACACTCAGGGCTCTCAACAACTCCCAACCTTTTTATATGAGAGTGAAGCGAGCTGTGGCCGGTGATGATGTCAACCACAGTCCTACATTGTTTCCTTCCGAGCCCCCTTAAAAATCAGACATATTCCTATTGGACCCATCAAGAAAAAGTTTTGTGCACCTGCATGCTGATGCTTCCTATGAACATCCGCTTTGATGACAGACCCGATACTCGAGGTGGCAACGTCTACTGCGGGTTCCGGTCCGAGGAACGGAAAGTCAGAGCCAGCCCTAGCTAAAAGATAAGCTCTTTCATTCCCCATGATCCCCATGTGAGCAAGAACATACAGATGGGACAACTTGTTGTGGATACACAATTTATCCACAGACAACCTGCAATCCCCCAGTAACTTAGATGTTATCGAAGGGCCACTTAGAGCCATCAAGACTGCCTGACTATCCGACCGGATATCAATGTCCTTCCCCTTGACTTGCGTATCAAGGGCTATCTTCGCTGCCATTAAGATGGCGAAGACTTCAGCCTGGAAGACAGTGGGGTGTCTTCCAAGTGAGTACCCCATCCCGATGTTAGGTTCAGGAGAGTAGACACCCACCCCAGCTCCCTCATTAGCGAGAGAACCGTCGGTGAAAATTTTTAAGGCGGACCGGGGTAGTCGCGATAAGGCACTTCCCTCAGTCCACGATCCCTTTACAGGAAAGCTCACAGAGAAGCGACGCCCAAAACGAAGCTCAGGTACCATCAAATCACGTGGCATACTGGTCAGAGAGTTTTCCAAGTCCAGCCCATATACCAGAAAGTAATGAGAAGAGCCAATTCAACCGTCCTCCCAACATCCCCATGAGCACAATCTGCACACAGTCATTTTAGCATCTGCCTGAATGATAAGACAAGGGGTGACAGATTAAGTAGGACCTCAAAAACACCAGTATCCGTAGATCGCACGGAGCCCATAATTCCCAGGCCCGCCAGCCCCACAAGTGTCCTGGACCACCATACACAGGATGCATATGTGAGCATGGGTCTAACGATCGAGGTGTACATCTAGTGCACAACACTCGGTCTCATGCCCCATCTGCAGCCAAAGGTTTTCCTGCATTGAGAGAAGACCCTCATAGACGCATTAACGTTTTCCTCTACGTGCAATCCCATGGGGAGTCTAGGTAGACTCCAAGGCGCTTGACATGAGGAGAGTGTTGCAAAGTGTGTCCAAAAAGCACTAAGCTTAATTTTTGATCCAAAAACAATCATAAGATACAGCCAACTCGATAAAATTAGCAAAGCTTGCTTTTTAATATTTTCAGCGCATGGACACGTGTTCAATCTTCACACACACAGTTTTCCCAACAAAGTTTTTTGAGATTTCTTGGGACGTTTCTATTATACTATTAGTCCTCAAAGGGATAAATATACATAAATATAGACATATTTATTATATCAAGTCTATATAGCTACTGGATTATAAGCCTGAAACTGGTGCCACCGAACTAAATTGATAAAAACGAATTTATCCGGTGAAACGTTAAAAACTTTATTTATTTCCCATAAAATAATTTGAGGATTCGAATAATTTTCGACTTCTTGGATGAAACATATTCATGCTTTGGATGTGGGGAGGATCCGAAAACCACACTTCGCAGTTTTTCATTTTCAAAAATTGGGATTACTTTCATTTAAATTGAACAGTTTCAGGCCAATATCTTGGATAGGCAACGAAAGTCCTATTATTCAAAATCAGTATTAAAAACACTTTCTACGAACTCTCCAATTTTATCTACCTTCAAGAGAAATGGGACGAAGATTATATTATAAGAAGAAATTTTTTGTATTAAAAAGTTGGTCTTTTCGAAGTAATAGAATAAACGAAATAAAATAGAAAGTACAAACAAATAAAGAACATCATAAATTGCAGGTTTATTAGCCATTTCTAAAATCAACTAAAACAAAACCATCCATCCAAGAAAAAAAATTTATTGTTGTTTGTTATGCCACAGAAAAGTGCATAATCACAGAAAATGGAATGCTGTTAATAACATAGATCATGATGAGGTGTGCGAATGAGAATGGAGATGCTAAGGCTTTATCTTCACAGGATAGCTCCCAATCATTTATATAGATTTAAGTAGGCAAAGAACAAGAAGTACGTGAAAAGACCTAGTAAAAGATAGCCGGTATTATTTATGTACAACAATGGACCTACTGCACCAAAGGAAAGGAAAAACAAATGTTTAAATAAAACCTCAGCAACTAACACAATGATTAGTGCCACATTGGGGTACCTACTTCTTCAGTGAACTTCAATGTGGAATAGTGGAAATCTATACAAAAATTCACAACAGTATCTGGCTACCATACCTCTTATAAGAAATGAGTTTGAGAAGTATCTTATAAGAAGTCTAATGATCTCAACCCGTCTTAAGTAGTGTCCAAATGAAGCAAAAGTAAAAGCACCTTTTCACTTAAATTTAAGTTTGTCACTTAGTCTAACGTACCTATTCCCCTTTCCCCACCTAAATTTATAATAAAATTTAAAAACTTTCAACTTATCTTACATAAACTCAAAACTAATACGTAAATTCAATCAAAACAAATGAAATTAAATAAGCAACTTTAATTGAACTTTATAGGTTCTATTAACTCCACCAGATGAAGGTCCTAGAGTTAGAGGACAACGAATAAAGCTGCAAGATATAGTAAACGGTGAATATCAACCCCAGAGAATTGATGGTACATGGATAAATGGTAAGTCGACCGTTATTATTACAAATAAATTGCACACAATATACCCCAAACCTTGAGAGTTTCCATACCACTCAGGCCAACTATTGACCTATATGTATTAACTATACCCGCAAATAGATGATGAACTTTGTTATAAGATTAGTGTACCACTAAAAAATTCGTTCTACCATAGTAAGAAACTCTTGAGATTTTTCTTAATATTTTTCTTCTCTTTCATGTACCTACCAGCGGAAGAATTCCTCTACGAGAATCAATGGGGTGGAATAAGCTTGCTGAATGTTGGAAATTTATCAGAATGGGTCTTAATGTCAAATACAACGTTTGTAAGTATATAGTAAATTAGCTGCACACGTGCCTTTAACAAGGTTTCGCCAATCCTGCCTTCCCGGTTCTACTACTATTGAAGAACTCTCGCATGTACAGAGATTGAGTGTAAACTTTTCCCCGACAAAATACAGCTTCGGCAGGCAATTGTCGAAAATGTTATAGCTTGCTGCCGTTTCTGTAATCTAATTTAGACAATTTGTGGAAATCCAAAGTACGATGAAATGAATTATACTTAATTGAATTACTGAAATTCAATTTCATCAAAATATATTAAGCTGTCCATTATTACGTGAGGGGAGGGAGGGGTCTAATAAAATCCCTTGGTAAGCCGCAAAGCATCATATCCATTAGGACAGGTTTGCCTGCCCTTTGAACCATCGCACAGCCTTCAGATAAATTAATTTCAACCTAAAACTGTCACAATTTTGTCGAATTATGTGTTTTGATTGAAGGCAGAGGTTATTTTCCGTTGTTCTTACCTGAATTATTAAATTCGGGTCGTCGGGTACTTTTTCAATTTTTTTTTCTCCCGAATTATTGGAAATTTTGTGAACATCAGACGACATCAATAAATCCTCAGTTGACTTGTTTTAGATTGGGGAAATTGCTTACATTTAATGACTTGTTTAAGGTCGACGATATTTTTTTTTTTATCTATACAAGATAAAATTATTTTTTTAAAAGAAAGAATTTTTCATATTATTTTTTAAAATAATAACTGGAGCCCACATTTCATGTGGGACCAATTTTGAACATAGGATTTTATGAATTTAAGTGGTTTTAGTTTAGTAAGATGGATGATTAAAAACAATTAGGACCGTAACAGGAAATATCATGTTTGAAATCTTGAGTCCACCACAAATCATTAAGAGACAATATCTGAGAAATGTAATCTAATCTAAACTACGATTTTGGCAAGTAAACCTAAATGGAAAGGTGAGAACTGAGAACTTACAAAAACAACCTATGGCAGTTTAGCTCACATAGCTAATATCATAAATAAGTAAATATACAGATGAAGAACCCATATCAGAAAAATGAAAACCTTATCAACATTTCGGGTAACCAAGTTAGTTTGCTAGGACGTACTTAAGAAATGTTGTTATTAACAGAAAATGTTCTTAATGTTCAGGCACGCACCCAGTTTCTATCTTTTACCAGAGCAAATGCAATGCCTCGGCCCAATATAAAAACAACGATACATGACCTGTTATAGGGAAGCTGTCGAGTTTTCGCTCGAAATTTACTGGAAATATTTTCTATGAATTTATACGTATTTTTGGAGGCCGACAATTTTTATGAGCGTAGACGCGAAAATATGCAATAAGAAATTTTTTTTACATAGAAATTTACTGAAAATATTTCGGTAAAATTTTTATCACTTTGTGGTCGGGCGATTGGAGTTATTTTCAGATTCTTTCATTTGTGCCTTTGTCGGCGTCCAATTACCAATGTTCTTCTGCCGTTGCCAGCCTCTAATAATGCATAAAATTTTTAAGGAACAAATATCCAGTAAATTTCTAAGAAAGAATTGAGGCCTTACTACATCAGGGGCCGGATTCACTAATTCGGAGAATTTGGGAGTTTGGGAGATGAGATTTTCGTTTTCCCCGGTTAAAACTCCCTAACTCTCCATTCGAGATTCCCTAACATACTTGAGGAGTTAAAGAAAACGTGAGAAGTAGCGAAATATTGAAAGACGAATAACTCTGTGTGGAAGGGTCGTAGAGCATTGCGCTTTTTTCATACGGATTTAGAGTCTAGAGTACAAAAATATAAGTGAACTATTTCTGAGGGAGGGGCTTTTGGGGATGGGGGGTCGTTCCACCCCCATGGAGGTTGTCCAAAATACGTCATGTTTGGTATCAAATTAAAGAGGGAGAAACGGGTAATCGAGTGGTGTAGTTTTTTTTTTATCATTTTAACTTCATAACTGACTTTTTACCGCCGAAAGACGAATTTTTTGCACTTGGCTCATATACACCCCAGTTCCTATATTTTGCATATATTTCTACCGTTCTTTATTTCACATCCATTAGTACTCTGTTGTGATGTGAACATTTTTCTCATGGAAACTGAATTTCCACGACTTACCAGTTCTTCATAATAATGAGTTGAAAATATGTCCATTTTTGTACCAGAAAACGGCCATTTTTTCATCTTAAGAAGGACTGATTCACTTCTTTTGCAGTTATCTCCAAAACCATTTATTGGATTGAAAAAATAATTACATATCTAATTAGGGGACAAAATGTAGATGCGATTTCATCTTACATACAAGCATTAATGGGCATATTTAAAAATTTGATAGCATCTCTTCTGTACGTGAAACCTTGAGACACCAAAATCCTTATTTCTCTGTAGTATTGCAAGGATTTCCATAATTTGTTTTCATAAATATAGCCAGGATATGCAGTGAATACATAAAACAATTTGCATTGGTACTTTCACAAAGGACAATAAAAGCAGACAATACTGTCAGTTGAGAAATATTTTTCTTACTTCTCCACAACTAACACAGCCGAGAGTTTTGCCGAGTTGAATGAGAGTTTGGCAAATCTCAATACAAATTCCATGAGTTACAGAAATCCGAGTGGAGAGTTAAGTGGCAAAAGAACTCTCATCTCCACAACTATCCGAGTTAGTGAATCCGGCCCCAGGTCGAGACATCGTCGATTTTATATTCCAGCGATATGTTGCAAATTCTTTTTTTAATTGATTCGCACCATGTATCTGACTTCTGGTTTTCAATTTTCTTATTCGATTCGTTATCTGTATAGGTAGGTATTTACTTATTTGTGCTAATATACTCTTCAAAACGCTGACTATAAGAAAAGTAATCAGATTAGGTCAGCCGGTGATGTTTTGTAGTCTTTACATATCAAATCTTTGCCTAATTTCGGTAATCAAATAGTTCCTAGTTGAACTAAATGTCCAGTTCAAGGCTCGCAACCATGTTGTATGTTTGTTGGCGGGGGTGGGTGGGGGGGGCAAATTTAAGATAATCGATCTCCTGTAAATTTTATAGCGTAAATAATATCATTCTGTAACGACTCCCTTTCTTTCTCTCTAATATTAATGAGGCCACAAAGGTGTCCACTCATCACTGCCCGCGTTGCCATTACGCTGACTGATGAACATCGCATAGTGCTCCACGCTTTATACCTTCTGCAGAGGAGACACTGAAAATAATATAAATATGGGCCTGGCTAGAATGTACTATTTTCAAATATTTCGTACTACCGTATGTAACAAAAAAATTAAAATTACCATTGTGGTACGAAATATTTGAAAATAGTACATTCTAGCCAGACCCATATTTATATTATTTTCAATGCCTCCTCTGCAGAAGGTATAAAGCGGGGCGCACTATGCGATGGTCATCAGTCAGCGTTCATCAGATCCGATTCCATTCTATTCTATTATCAGATATAGGAATAAAATGATATCTGGGCCGATAAACGCTGATGAACGTCGCATTGTGTTTCCCGCTTAACGAACGCTTTCGTCAGTTATTTAGGAAGCCTGATAACCTTTGGTTTTGGTTCAGATGGAGCAAACATTATTCAAGGTAATAGGAGTGGCGTGAAGTTTCAGTTAAAAGATAAAATAAATATATTTTTTCGATTACTTGTTCATCACATTCAATTTATGTTTCACGTCCTTATAAGAAGCTTTCCAATGAAATCGAAGGGCTGCTAACAAAGGCAGTATATTCTTTTTTGAAAAATAGTGCTAAAAGTGCTAAAAGGCAAAATGAATTGAAAGTGTTCCAAAAGTATTTTAATATTAAACAATATAAAATATAAAAAAATGATTCCTACGGGATGGCTATCTTTTGGAGCAGTTGTCCAATGCCTTTTGGAAAATTGAATTGTACTGAAACATTATTTTTTAGTTACGACCTATGAAGATAAAGCTAGTAATGCAGGAAAACTCCTTAATAAGTTAGGTGAGTCTGGGATCAAATTGTATTTTCACTCTCTAGATTATATTTTGTCAATCATAGAAAAGCTGAATTTATATTTTCAAGCAGAATCTCCCAGAATCAGTACACTTCTTTCACATACATATAAGTAGCTCCAACAAAGTAATTTTAAAAAATTTCGTAAAGTAATAGTGTGTTGAACAGGATCTGTTTCCTGTAAGTAAAATAGGGTAGTTTTTTTTCCTGAAAATTTGAAGCACTTAAACGAAATTTATTTTGGTTTGTAAGGTGCGGAATTAATTAATGAGAAAGGTAAATTTTTAACGAATGTACAGAATTTTTTATACAGAACTTTGTTGTCAATTTAAAAGAAAATTTGAATTTAGTGTTCCGATCTTAAATGCAATTACTGATCCTAATTTTTTCAGATTAAAAAAATCTCTAAGCGAGGTTTTATCGAGTTTTAAAGTGTTAATTCATCGATTTCCTATCTACATATACGATTGCGATAGTGAACTACTTTTTTCCGAGCTTCGCGGGGTTATGGAATTTAATTTTGAAGAGCAATTTTATTAAAAGAGCACAAATTTTAGGCTGATGCAAAAAATTTTGAAAACATAATGAATCAGCCATTATTTACAAATATTTCCCAATTTTTTCTGTTCTTTTAAGCCATCCTCATAGTAGTGCTTCTACAGATAGAGTGTTTTCTATCTTGAATAATATTAAGACTGACAAATAAAAAAGGGTATATAAAAAAATTATTACACGCTTAGTATTTGCTACAATTTCTTTCCACCGAAAGAATTAATTAATGATTAATCTCTGAATAATTTTATAAGACGCTGAATACGATTTAAGTATTGAATTTAAATTTCTATTTTGGTTGGTTTCAAAGCAATTTTTAAACTTAGTATTAACTGCAATTTCTTTTCACGGAATGAATTATTTAATGATTTATGTTGAATTATAATTGTTGTAATAACGATGATGCACCCGATAAATTTTATTAAAATTTCTATTTCATACACGAGAAAGCGTATCTACTACTGTACTATCTTGTGTTGCTTATTTTTCATTTTAATGGTTGTGGTACTTTTTTGATTGATTTTGTACATTTTCCCCCCCAATTAGAGCTAGTTTTAATAAGATGGTCTGGACCAAAGTAAAAAAAAAGAAGAAGAGCTAATCACACGTCCTAGAAAAATGTTTGGAGTCCATGCTACTTCTAAACTAGCAATTCGCTAGGAACTCATTTGTAGAAAACGCTGAAGTGAAATTAAGATTTTTTTTAATTATCCGGACATGAATATAATAAGGATAGTTTTCACTCAATACAAGACAGAATGTCCCGTGACCGTTCGCGGTGTACAGCAACTTCAATATGGCGGACCACGTTAGTTTAGTTAGTTACATAGTAAGTCACCCTTGTGCATTGAACTATATAGTGGTTGCGTTGCGAAACGCAATTTTACTTAGTACCTTGTTGTGTTGTAGAAGCGCTACAAATGCAGAGCAGCAATAATCAAAGGGTAAGCCAGCAATGCCTCGCTCCAATATAAAATCAGCGATGTATGAACCTGATGTAGGGAAAGCCGCAATTTTTTCTTAGAAATTTACTGGAGAATTTTTCATTAGAATTGTTAAGCATTGTAGACCACCAACGGCACACATTGTAATTTGAAAATAACTCCAGTCGGCGCCCAGCTGAATAAAAACTCTCCAAAAACATTTTCTGTAAATTTCTACGAAGAAATGAATGCTATTTATCATCTACGAGTCTATGCTCATAACAATTGTTAGTGGCAGTTGTCGGCCTCCAATAATGTATAACAATTGTAAGGAAATAATTTCCAGTAAATTTCTAAGAAAAAATTGCGGCCTTTTTTACATCAGGTCCAGCCATTGTGAATTTTATATTCTATCGATGCGTTGCCTACTTCCCAGCCTTTGTATGTTTTTAGTATAGCTCACCTCACTGACATATATAATATGGATTGCTTAACTTTCTATTTCATGTGGGCTCAATTGCTTGTGTCAATAAAAGTTCTTACGCCGGTGCCAACATTGAAAAAATCATTGGAGGGAAGTTGAAAAAATAAGCGCGCACCTCGAAAAGTGATTATAATAAAACTTTCGAACTTCTGCTTGATATCTTATGAATATATTGCCTTTTGTAAAACAATAGGCGGAACCACAATAGAAATATACGTAAGTACATTTACTTACGTAAAACGAACGCGCCCTTCAATTTAACAGGCGTACACAAATTAACTTTAACTCGTGTGAGGGGAACTTTCGTTAAGTTTAAATATTCAATTTTCAGTAAGTATAGTGCGGTAAGAATCGCACATTACGTAAGAACTCGATGTGTCAAACAGTTAAATTTATATTATATGATTAAAAGTGCAAAGTAAAACTTAAAATGGAATAAAAATGGTACTGTGAATTAATAGAAAGCACAAATCTTCAATTAAATCAACTTCCAATTGTTAATTTTTTCACTTTTACATCTTTTCAAAATTGAAAACATTAAATATCAAGATAATAATTCTTACGGAATAAGATATATATTTATGCTAAAAGTATCAATTTTTTGTAAGTAAACCTCAGTCTCGTTTAATTTCGTAAAGTTATTCACTTCTAATTTTATCAGTAATAACCATTAATAATTAATTTAAAAACATTTTTTCCGACAGACCCACTTATTTATTTGTTGTTTATAGTTCTCCTCAGCTGGTGCTTAGACCGAAAGAGTCAACAATATAAAGTGAGCCCACTTTTTGCAGTACATTTCCATTAACGTAGTCAGTCCATATTTATATGTCAGTGGTATAGCTATGCTCTTACGGCTTATTCCTTGAACCCCTTGTCGATACTTCAGTTGCACAGCTTTGCTTTTAGCGAAGCGTGAGCAAAACTCAAATAATAAATGTATATATCTACCATGAAAAAACACAAGCGCTTTTAGACAAACAATCGTTCAGGCAATTTTAAAGACTCTTATGGCTTATCTCTTGAACCCCTTGTCCAGACTTCAGTCAAAGTTAACCTAATGAAAAAAGATTCACTTCTAATTCATTATAATTATTACGAATAGATGTTAAGAATAATTTTCGTTTTTTCTGTTAAATTAGAGTAGGTACATAATTATAAGTTCACAAGGAATGTGGCACATATTTATTAATAACAATTATAAGGTTAATATCTCATGTAGCTTTCTTTACATTTAATTACTTCAAATACATGTTTTGGCATTGAATTTATCACCAAGGTGTGTAATATTATAACAGGTATTTCGTCACACTCTTATTATTTGCTTCCTTTACTCTCTTGTGTTCGAAAATTGCCTTCCGTTTTCATATACCCTTATCGATATTGGGGGGGTTCAAGTCAGGACTACAAGGTGGATTCTAAAACAGGAATATCCTGTCAGTTAAACCAAATTTATCCATACAGAAAAATCAAAAATACTTTTCGTAAAAAATTGTTATCAATTTAAAAAATTGTTAACTGATAACAGAAGAGATTGTTGCTAAAACTGCAACTGTAGAAAGTGCAAAAGGCACTTCGTATCAGCAAGAACTTAATACTCTTCAGTACGGCTGGTTCTTGCTTGCCGTATATGCCTAGAAAAAGCCAAGTTGACCTCACTTATATGCACTCAGTTAAAATTCTGAGTGTGAATTATATGAGGCAAAATACTAAAAGTATTTACTTTGTACTCCCGCTTAGGGCTAAACTGCTAACATTTACGGCAGCTGAATATCGGGGTAAATCCTTGAAGGTTTTACCTTAATTCAGGTTTTCACTAGTATCACAATATCTACCTACGTTTCCTACTTATCATTAATTCTACTTTCTCTAACTTATTCTAACTTATTTCTTCAGCTTTTTGTGTTGGCGTATAGTATCTTTGGATCCATATTTTTTTAAATTTGTAATTTTGAGTGTTATAGTTCGTTAGCGTATCTTAACTATAATTATATTTTTCCCTTAATCTGCCAATTAGAGCCATGTATTTTCCGCAGTTAGGTGCACTATGATTTATGTCCTTGTGATGCATCCATCATGCATCCAGATCTTATTTCTGCAGTTAATTGCGCTGTGGCCCAGGCTAGTAGCTAGAACCAAATAAAAGGTAGGGCATCAGAAATTTTCGGTGCATTTGGGATACATCGGTTCAGTTGAAGGGACATCTTTTTGAAAAAATAAGTTTCTGGAACCCTCATCATATTCCATTTTTTATAGATGAACTAAAATAGGTACATACAGTAAGAAGAAATAAATGGACTAAACAAAAAACACAACATGGTAAAAATATTAAATATAATTGCAGTCTTCGATTTACCGTATTGTGGAATTTTTGTTGCACTTCGTCAATATCTATTTTGTCTGTTCTTTTCCGTTCATATGCAAGAAACACCAAACCAGGCATCATCTGGTGTACCATTAACATTCTTTCAGGCTTATTGGTAGCAATTTGTTTCGGAAAGGTACGTATCTCTTACGAATTCCCTTTGTCGGTATAGAGCTTTTAATATTTTTTCTCTCTGATCTCCTCGACCATTCAACTCATTCAAGTACCTTTTCCCAATAGTAGCCTCTTTTTTGGAAGGAATTTTAATACCTGAAAAATAACTGCAATTACAGATTTGCTTTTTTCTACAGTTTCATAATGGTCCGCTTTAGAAGGCGGAGTTTAAGCTATGCCTGCAGTATTTTAACGAGAAGGTGATGGACCATACAGCACTAATCCTCCAGATGTTCTGCCTTTACTTGTCTCTTCTATTCTGGGAACTATTTTGAGATTCTTTTCTACAATATGGTATTCTCAGCTTCTTCCAAAATTGTCTTGTAACGAAGTCACAAATTTGAAACCGAATTAAATTATTTTTGCCCGCTACTGGGTTATGTAATTAAAACTTAAGTCCTCATCCGTTGTGTTAAGGTTAGCGTGAACTATTCCACCCTAACATTTCCTTGGTAAGTCGTGTGAGAAATCCCCGTACCATTCGTCCTCATCCGTTGTGTTAAGGTTAGCGTGAACTATCCCGCCTTAACATTTCCTTGGTACGTTGTGTGATTATTCCCCGTACCATCCATCCTCATCCGTCCTCATCCGTTGTGTTAAGGTAGCGTGAACTATCCCGCCTTAACATTTCCCTGGTACGTCGTGTGTTTATTCCCCGTACCATCCGTCCTCATCCGTTGTGTTAAGGTAGTGTGAACTATCCCGCCTTAACATTTCCCTGGTACGTCGTGTGATTATTCCCCGTACCATCCGTCCTCATCCGTTGTGTTAAGGTAGCGTGATCTATCCCGCCTTAACATTTCCCTGGTACTTCGTGTGATTATTCCCAGTACCATCCGTCCTCATCCGTTGTGTTAAGGTTAGCGTGAACTATCCCGCCCCTGGTACGTCGTGCGAGAAATCCCCGTACTATCCGCTGTATCCACTCCTAAATGTATTAGAACTAAGCCATAGGAACGTCGTGCGAGAGATCCCCGTACCCAAAACCCTCGAGAATACTTCACAAGCCATGAAACAGACTCCCTCCCTACCACATGCGAGGCCCGACGGAGTCCTTACATTCTAAAATATTTGCAGTGTTCTTATGAAAAACTGACAAAAGTTTGATTTGAATAACTCCGCCGTCCTAAACTACTATTCATACAGAAAAATGGTGTTCTGATAATTTTAAGCTTGCTTTCTTATCTTCCGAACCGTAATAAAATTTTCATACCTTTCCTGACAAAATTATTTAAAAAAATTTATCTTAACCAAATGACTACGATTCCTCAAACAAACAAAAACAATCAGTTGAGTAATCATTTTAATGTCGCTGTGCCGTCATGCATTCCGTGGGCTAATGATATCGAATGCAGCTGCCTACAGATTCGGACTACGGCTGCACATACACACATGCAATTATCACTCAGCTGAGAGGTTTTGAGCGTAAAATGGTAAGGTTACTTTGTAATCAAAACTATTTTATTATTTTGTTAAGTAAGGTATATATGAAGTGTAGCCTTTGGGAAGGTAAGGAACCAAGCTGTAAATTACTAGAAGACTATTTTCCTGTATGGATAGTAGTTTAGGCTCTATAGCGTATGTCAATATTCGGCACTTTTCCATAAGTATCAATATAGAACATTTTAGAAAACGGACTCGCAACGCATACATATAGATTTCTGTTTCATGGCTTGGGAAGTATTCCCGAGGGTTTTGCCGTACCACTTCTAAAAATAGCGAGGTCTGTGTAAAATATCCCGCCTCCGCAAATATTCTTTGACACGTCACCGTATCCCTCTCAGGTTATTATAGTGTTGAATTCAGAATTATTAGCATAGTGGTAACCCGGGTGAAGTTCCCCTTACCACTACCTAGTTTTCAGTATAGGTGATAAATAGAACTAGATTAAGTTAGCTGTGTAACCGGTAGGCTATTAAAAAAATAAAGAATTATTTTTATTTATATTGTAACTGAAGGAGTTTCATTTTTGAGAAACCCTGGTCCGACGAGCTATCCGCAGCCATCCCACCAAAACTCCGTTACAGTCTCATACATCTCTTCTGACCTCAATTTCTTCCTGGATAAATTTTATTTTCGATATGGCATCCTTCAATTCGTGCTTCGAACCCGTAAAGCCGCATCACTCTGTTGCAGAACACGTAATATTTTTTTTTAACTATTTTTCCCAATCGATCTTCCATGTTAATCATAACGCCTGCGATGTCAACACTTGTTGCAACATCACGACATCACCATTGAATTTTCCATGTTTCATTTTATCTGTACTCTTCAAAACCAGACAATAATTTTCATATACGACTCTTGTAACAGCCAAATGTTCTGACCAATGCTGTTGAAGTAGTCGACCAGTCGTCTTACCTTCATTCAAGGCAGTAAGAGGAAGGTAAGCAGCGCAAATATGGCTGAGTAGTAGCTGACTGATCAGTCTTGCCGATCACACAGACTCGCCGCGATGACTTTTGTGACGTGACGTCAAAGAATAACTAAATAAAAGAAAGGACACAGAAGAGTGTTCCGATTGTTTTCCATTTAAATGTACACGGCGAGAAAAAGAAGGAAGGAAGAGAAAAAAATCAAACACTCTTTGAACATTTTACGAATAAGACAAAAAATGTGAAAGTGAAGATTACATGTAACGAAATCGAATGGCAAATGATTTAATTTCGTAAATAAGAGAGAATGGGAGGAGTTTTCCGATTTTACGCTCATAAAATGTTCCCGCGTTTTTATGAAAACACGATTTTCAGAAATTGTCCCAATGTTTTTCGCAGGAATTCTAATGTTTGTTAGTGTAATCCTATGATATTTGAACAGCACTTTTTCTGTTTACATTTGTTTTGCTCAAGTGGGGGAATCTCTTGCTGGATTCTGGGAATTTTTCTTTGACAGAAATTTTACATCTCCTTTTAGTGCGTTGTTCATTGCGAAATTTATCTTTTTCTTGCAAAATGGACGTAGGGTTACCCAATGTACATTATTATGAATAGTTCGAAATAATTTTGAAGGTATTCAAGAAGTTTTTATCATTCGGGCAATCCTATGTTTTCTCAATTTTTGTTTTGAACTCGTTGTCTTAGTCGCACTACAATAATGCATACCCAAGTTCTTTTCCCCCATTCATGCAAAAGACAAAAGTATATGAGATTACCTCTTTCAGTCTAAAAAACACGGAAAATTTCCAATTTTGTTCGCCTCAGTCTCTACTTATATTTATTTATACTTTGGTGACGTCTCCAAAGAATACGGAATAAGTTGGCAATTTTTAAGGTAGAGGTCGCTGTCGTTGTAAGGTATGGCATTGCTCCTATGCCCTCCCCTAGCTATGGTTCTGCTATGGCCATACATATGGCTTATAATGTTTATTTCTTCCTATGTGTATCCCAAATGAATATATCGATTAATAATCTTGTTGAAGGTTTTTCCCGGAACTTCAACGATGAGTGTCCATCTTTTTTCTCCCTTTGCCCGGTATTGTCTTCCTCTTCTTTTATATGTGACAGATGAATAATTTTAACGAAAATATTTAACGTTCAATAAATGAAAAAGTAACAAAACGCAACATTTAATAACATTTTCTCTTTTTTTTCAGAAAACTCTATCGCCTTTCAAATTTTCTCTATCTTCCGATAAGAGATATCTTCTTCTAGCTCAAAATGTTCAAAAATTATTCCGCCATTCATACTTGGCTCAATATACAGTGTTTGATATTCAAACAAGGTAAAGTATTAAAGTAAAAAAAAAAAAAAACACATGTAGAAAGTTGTTACTTTCTTGTGGCGACTAGATTGCGCCAAATATGTGTGCACTTAAAGTAACATAAAATAAACACACAAAAAAAAATATATCTCCAAAATTGCAGTGAAAGCATTAAATTGACAACGAAAACGGATGGCGGTGATGTATGGCCCTTTCTACACTACGCCCAATTCACCCCCTTGGGGAGTGCTATTGTTATGGTTCACAACTACGATATATACTATACACAAGGGCCCAGATCCGACCAAGTTTATCGGATAACAAAGGATGCTGTTCCGGGTATTGTCTACAATGGTATCCCAGACTGGCTATATGAAGGTGCAAAAGATAAATATGAACACATAAATATACTCACATACACACATACATATGTATATAGATACTATACACATTAACCCACAAACAAATCTCTATGCAAAGTAAACATCTGAGAAAATTGTATTTGCAGAGGAAATTTTGGAATCAAATCACGCTATTTGGATGTCTGATGATGGCCATCTCATGCTCTATGGCTCATTTAATGATTCTTTGGTACAGGAACAGAAATTTGCTTGGTTCGGGACAGCTTTCTCTGAAATGGGTAGTGCATATTTGTATCCGGAAATAAGATCATTACGGTGAGTATATGCTTTAGTAGAAGATTTGTATTTAATGAAATTCTGTATTTACTTTTCAAATGTGTGTGTTGTTTGGATATTAAGTTATTGAATTTTCGTAAGATTTAGACAATGATGTGCCTTGCCTTAGGTTTAGTTCCATTCAATTTTTTTTTAAGTAGCACATCATCATCATCATTATCATCATCATCATCATCATTACTAGCTAATGCCACCCGAGTATGGTATTGATTATGTTCTCCATCAATATCTATGTTTAGAGCACATTCCAGCCAAATAGCCAGCAGGCATTTCACAGGCATTTCTAATGAAAAGTCTAGTCTCGTCCACACTATGTAACGAAATTATGTTAACAAATTTCAAATGAATTTCCTATTGTTTTCCAGACGATAAGGTTAGGGGGCGACTAGGACACTAGGACCATGCGAACGTCACGAACAGAGTTGATCTATTGTGTCCCATAAAGTGGTTAGGCAAAATCTAGCCTTTTTAGGAGCTCGATTATTGCCCTTGCGGTTAAATTGCAAACCTTATTTGAAGAGATGGATATTTCTCCTGTCATTTGCAACTTAGCTACAAACGCGGGACACACACATATAATATGCTTGGAGGCTTCATCTTCCTCTTCACATAGTTGATACAAATCGCTGTCGCATTTGCACTTACTTTTATTTTCTTAAAAAAATAACGGAAGTGGCCATGTTCGTATTAGTAAATAGCCTGAGCGACTGCCTGGTAAAACTAATTAGGTTCCGCGTCTGGAGAGGAAATGGGATGAAGAATTCCTTCGCCTGCCTCATGCCGGGCGTACGACGCCAGAGAAGATCCGGTTGATATGAAGTCACTAGTGCCAATAATTGCTGTCTAATATAAAAAAGCTCATAATAACATTCAAATAAAACAGAGTAACATATTACGTAACATTTTTATGGAGTTCTTATTACTCAATGTGAATGAGACTTAAGGTCAGATTAAATAAAACAATGAGCAACCACATGACTTTGAATTTCTCTGCGGTGAAGCCAATAGTCACCTTTCTGTGCTCTAAACTGAATTCTGTATCTAACTACAGATCTGTCGCAATTATTTTGATTGCCGAGGTATTTGGGAGCTCTGGCGTGTGATGTGATGAGAGTTTACCAATTTGAATCCATTTTTACTAATATCCATAAAGCTTTCGACAGAATTGATCACAGTTAATTTTAATTCACAAAAGCTGACTGTTCTTGGTTTTTGTATTGTCTTTGTACTTATTTGTCTGGTCGTTCGTAACGAGTTATATTTCATGCATCTATTTTTGACGAAATGAATTACACTTCAGGTCTTCCTTAGAACAGTCATCTACAGGGCTATTGATTTTCAGAATTTATATCAATGATTTATCGATAATATAAAGTCGTCAGTCCTTTGTTATGTTGACGATGCTATAATATGTAGGATTGTTTGTAATGCAACCTTGCATTGAAATTGGAATAATTCTGGTGAACATGGCTTTAAACCTGGTCAATAAGTTTGAAGGGTTATCAAAAATAGGCAATCTTCTTTTCAGCACATAGTGAAACCAAACAAAAACAGTAGTATTATGTCAAATTGGTGTTAATAGATCTTCATTTGTACATTATTTATATTTTTAAAGAAAGCAAATGTTTTAACTGGAGCTGTCCTTGCCCATGATTAAACAAAGTTTTTAGAAATGACAGAAATTTTTTGTGGTCGGACTCTCACCAGTCGGACTAAGAACCACTCTAACCAACAATTCACTAATATAACTCATAACAATTTTCATTAAATCAATATATTAAATTTACAGTTTCGCTCTCTAGATATGTCCGTTAAAAAAAAATATTTCTGAGACAGGATTTATGATATGAAATAAATAAGGATATGTAAAGTAAATAGGTTAACAACTTGCAACTAAAGCACAAAATGCGATAAAGAATGTTGTGCGTCACATGTCAAATGCCGCCATTGTAGGAAACAAAAATTCTCAACAAGAATTCTCGAATATATTCCCAAGAAAAAAATAATAATTTTTATTGTAATTACAAAAATTGTTAGAATCCATTTAATCCAACTTTTTTGTTCCTCATTGTTCTATCAATTCATATAATTTCCATATCTGAGCAGTAGGTCTGTGCTGTGGATTTGAGCAAATGAATTCCAAGGAACATGACAAATTACCAATTAATGAAGTGGTTGTTGGCGGGGGGGGGGGGGGGGTGTCTTCAAATTAGCAGGGAAATAATGAAATATTTGAAAACTTCAGTCTTCTGACTCAGAGGTATTAGACCTAGGACAGCGAACCGAATTGAATCTGAATGATTGACTTGAATGATTTGGATGTTTCAAAAATTAGAAGAGACTGGGAAAAAATTCGGGCTCGAAATTTGTTTTTTTTTACGCCACTGAGAAAATTGTTTATTGCGCCATTTGTGCCAATGCTTGAACTTAAATTAGAATTTGATGCTCTATTTTCCTACGAAACTTAAGTAATAATAGTCTGATTAAATTCCAATAAACGGCACAAGTGTCAATAATGCATTTTTTCTTTTCTGAAATATTTTTATTAAAACTATTGCATTTCGTTTCTCAATATCTCAAAGAGGGTGGAATATTACACCCCATCTGGTGAATATGATCAAACCCAAATACCAATTTTTCCAATTTTTGGTGACTGAAGGTGAAGGGTAGTTTTATAAGGGGTATATAATGGATACTCGGTTATATAAGAATTTGAGTGGTTATATAAGTGTTTTATAATATTACCAATTGGTGACATAGTTATATTAGAGCTTTTTAATGGTTATCGTGGAAGTAAGTTAGTAAAGGTTTTATAAGTTGGTGATGAAAATGTTTCAATGTTCGGTCTACATAGCTTAGAGTAACCATTAGTAGAAGGTATATAAGAAAGTTTTATAATTCCTTTCATCACATTCAGTAATTTAGGTGACTTTAATAAAAATTGGGAACTTTCGGTTTCGGTAATACATATACTCACTATAAAATATTGTAAAATTTTTTGGTGGCCATTTAGTAACTACGGTGATCGTTATAAAAACAAATTATTTTTTAGTGTCAAACGGAGCCATTATAAAACTATTTTTATTTATTTAACACAACATAACCAAAGGGTATATAAGAACACTAACGTTTGTTTTTTGTCACTATAAGATATACTTATAGCAATACCAAAGATTACATATTATGACTAATGGCTGATTTACATTACCCGAACATTGCTAGAAAACAGAGTAAGTAGTTTCCCCTTATCTGAAAATACTTTAGAGCGATAAGGACATAAGATAATCCAGCAAAATTTTACTGAGTTAAATGTCAAATTCCCCGATGAAGGGGAAATTTTTACTGCCATAATTAGCCATAAAAAAATCTAGCCAGCAGTAGATTTTATGGCAGTAAATTTAGCTATTATGGCAGTAGACTCATACATATAACTACTAGCGAGTACGAATATAACTGTTTTCACGCACACAAATTAAAAATATTTGAAGCAAGTCACAACACCGTTTTTATTATTCCTTAAAATCACTCGAATTCGTAGGTAGTTGATTTGATTGCATTTCTTATGAATAAAATGTTTCCCATTACACACAAGAATTTATATTAGCTCAGAGCAAATTACAAGATAACTTCTTCAGTAGACAAAAAGAGCTGATAGAATATGAGCACAATTTGCAGAAAAAGCATGAAAAAGAATTATTGCGAGAAATGGTGAATGAAACAGGAAAAACTTCTTGAAGAATCGAGTGAACAGTTTTTTGCTCGAATTAAATTAATTAGAATTATAGTATTAGCGATGATGAAGATGTAATATATGACTAAAAGGAAGAATAAGTAAATAAAAAAACTGCAAGGATTGAAAATATTTAATGTTAATTTCATTTATAAATATTTTCGTTCAGCTTTTGTATAAAATACTGGTTTATTTTAAAAATTCAATTGAGGTTTTTTTTTTCTTTTCTTTTTTTTGAAAACAGGGGGAACAGGAGAAACCCATCCCAAGCACGGAGGCCATAGTGGCCCATTGTACTACCCTGAATCCCATTCACCAAAACCTTCCTGTCCTCTTAATGAAGCGCATCAGGTCTTGGTGAGGAAGGTTTTTCAGCTCATCCACAGATAGAACGGGAGACCCTAGAGTATCCAGTCTGCTCCGGACGAAGGCCGGACACTCACACAAAAAGTGTTCGGTTGTCTCAGGCTCTCCCTCCATGCAGGATAGATACTCAGGGCTGTTAACAACTCCCATCCTTGTTAGATGAGCGTGAAGTGAGCTGTGGCCGGTGATTATGCCAACCACGGTTCTACATTGTTTCCTTCCGAGCCCCATGAGAAAATCGGAGATATTCCCATTGGGCCCATCAAGAAACAGTTTTGTATACCTGCAAGCACTCAGGTTCTCCCATCTCTGCTGATGTTTCCTATGAACATCCGCTTTGATGAGAGACACGATACTCGAGGTGGCAACGCCTACGGCGGGCTCCGGTCTGAGGAACAGCAATTGAGGGTTTAAATAAAATATTTATGTTAAAAAAAAGAGACTTTCCATTTAATTCAATTTTCATGTTTAAGTTTAGGGAAATTCTTCATTTAATTCAATATTATGTCTGACGTATCGGTCGCGAGTTTTTCTGTCGATTAGCTCTTGGTGAGCGGGCTGCTACTTTTTGGATCCAGGAAAATATATCTCGTGTTTCAACTATATTATACAGGACAGGCGGCTCTTCCATAAACATATTCTACAACTATTCTTGCCTTGTTACAATGAACATTGAAAGATTCTTGTTTTCCATTGCTGCAACCGTAAGGAAAGTTATTTAAAAGACTAGGCTTTATAGGATATGCTGAATCTCTTAAAATGTAGTAAGGCACATGTTTCCCATCTATTACAACAGTTTCCTATAATTTAAAAATTTGCCAAACTTTATTTGAATTTTACTTTTATCGTGCAATATTTTTGACGTCTGACTACTTGTTTAAACTGACAATTTGATAAAATGTCACAAGTGACACTACGCTATAAAAGAGTGGGAAATAATGTTTTGACAATCAATCACCTCTTTCTTTTTTTCTAATACTACAAAGTAATAAGACCCTCTCAATCTCTTTGTCAGTAAAATCTCATGTTCAAGTAATATAAATCAGCCATAAAGGGTGTATGAGGACCATTGTCGAGACATGTTTCTAGAAGTTTTATAATGATCATTCAGTTTATATAATAGATCCAGAGTTTATATAAAACTACTTGAAGTTTTATAATGGTAATTTGTTCATTTAAGTACAAGCCGCCATTTTCTCATCTGTGCATTGCAGATAAAAAAAAAATTTCGGTAAAGCCAATTTTATAAATTGCAGATATATGGCTTCAGTTTTGTGTTTATATGAAGAAAATACATCTTTTTAGGTATATAACATTTCTAAATTATGTTATGTTATTTTTATGAATTAATATATATCACTTAAGTGAAATTTTTAAATTTTGTCATATTTAATTAATATTATTAAATATTGCTTATTTTTGGAGGGGTCTGTATTTTTTAGAAGTATCTATGATGATATTCAAAGTAAAATTTTAATTGCAGTTGTATTTCACCACATACATTCTGAAAAATTGTAATTCTAAGATTTAAAAATATTAAAAATGCAATACAAAAAAACATCGAAATTCTATGTCAAGATATGTTTCGTAAATATTTGCATTATATTGTTTTATAAAGGTAACGAAAAGTAATTTCCCATCAACATTTCCATCACTAAAAGTAATTAATCTGAGAAAATTTCAAGCGTTGTGGAAACTTTACCATCACCATTATAAATAAAGTTTATAAAGGTAACGGAAACATTACTGTAACCACTGCTATGACCAAAATAAATTAATCGAGTTCACCATGGGTTATATAAGGGTTATATAAGAAGTTATATTAAGGTAACCAGAATATTTTTGTTATTCATTTCATAAAACTTTTAGTTATATAACGTTACCTAAATCAAGTCACGATAACATTTATATAATCCTCCATTTAAGCTCTATAAGGGGTTTATATTGGTTACAAAGAGATTTCAAGTACTAGTCTATATAACTCAAGTTATATAATTTAGTAATCGAAACCTCACGGTTACTACCATATAGGCGGGGATTTTAATGTCAATGTACTCAAGAAAAGCCTCGACACCGATATATGTCTTTATCCGACATGCTTGCCTCTCATTTAACTGCTGTTAATAATCACGCTACATATCATAATTGCACGAACCCTTCCACATTAGATTTATTTTTTGTTTCAGACCCTTCTCTAGTGCTTTTTTTCAATTAACTGAGCCTTAGTGTTCTGGATCATGACATTATTTTCTTCACCTGCGACATAAGAGTTAGTTCCAGTCCAAGCCCGTCCTTTTTTCAGTTCAGAGGTTTTAAGAACCTTGACTTGCCTTCGCTTTGTTGACATAGATGAGCAGGTATCGTTTTTCAATAATTCTATTGAGTATATTTATAACAAGCATGTTCCTCTTCGAATGAAGGTATCAAAGCCAGATTCCTTTCCCTGGTTTAGTACTGAAATTGAATCAATGATCGCAGAACGTGAATATCTGTATTTCAGGCATCGAAGATTTAGGACTGCAGTACACGTTACTAAGAAATAAGGTTAATCTTAAGATTCGCGAAGCCAAGCGAGCGTATTTTAAACAGAAATTTGATCTATAAGTTTCTCCGAAAGTGCTTTGTCGTAATCTTCGAAATACCTCCGTATATGGAAAAAAGCACTTAACTGCAACCTAAGCCCAAGTGTGCTTAATAAATATTTCACCGGTGATCATAATTTGCAAGCTTGTAATCAGTCCGCCTTAAAAAGTTTAAATGTCTCGCCCAGGTCAGATGGCTTTAGTTTTCGCGGTGTGGATCGTGGGGAACTATTAAAAGTAATATTCTCTATTAAATCGCATGCCATTGGCCCTGACAACATGTCTCCGCGGTTAGTGAATTAATATCTCCTTTTATTGTTGGCCCTCTTTTGTATATTTTTAATTGCTGCATCACTAAGTCAGTGTTTCCAAAAATCTGGAAAATTGCGCATGTGATCCCTATCCCAAAGAAAGCGACAGCAGATATTCCTGCCGACTTCAGCAGGCCTATTAGTTTACTTTGTTTCCTCGCTAAAGTGGTCGAGAAGCTGTTGTATTGGCAGGTTCAACAGTACATGCTCCAAAATGATCTTCTTAGTCGATGGCAGTCTGGATTTCGACCTAAACATAATTCCGAAGGTGCTCTCGTGAAAGTTACAGCGGACATCCGCTCAGCTCTTAATCGGCGGGAAGTGGTTATTATGACGCTTCTCGACTTCTCCAAGGCTTTTGATTATGTCTGCCATAGTAACCTGTTAAGAAAAATGTCTTACAATTTTAATTTTTCGAACCAAGCCACCCTCTTAATAAAAGAATTCCTTCACGCTCGTTCGCAGAGGGTTACCTTGGGGCAAAATAATTCCTCCACCCTGCTTCCCCTATCTTGTGCGGTCCCACAGGGTTCCATTCTGGGCCATGTGCTGTTCAGCATTTACATTAATGATTTGACCGAGTATATTCGCGACGTCAACATTCATATGTACGCCGATGACGTGCAAATTTATTTAAGTCGTCCTATAGGTTTGATCGAAGATTGTGCTGCTCGCCTGAACAGTGACTTGCATAATATTTTCATCTGGTCCTTAGAAAACAAGCTCAAGCTGAATCCGAGTAAGTGGATCTATTGATCCTACAACGTTTCCTACTATTTCATTGGGCGGTTGTCCCCTTGCCCTTTGAGGATCGAGTTCGTAATCTTGGCGTGTTTTTAAATTCTAACATGAGATGTTGTGACCTCATCAACTCAAACATAGCAAAAATATATGGCACTCTCCGCCGTCTCTGGCTGTCTGCTAGTTTACTATCACCTAAGCTCCGTTGTCACCTTGTTAGGTCTCTCATTCTGCAACATTTCACTCATGCCTCTCTTGTCTTTCCCGCAAGCTCGACCCGCACTGTTCAAGGACCCGCACTTTCAACGACTGTACTAGGTGTATCTTTGGTCTGAGGAGGTTTGATCATGTATGTCATCTTAATTTCACCTTGTTGGGCTGCTCGCTTGATATATATTTGAAGCAGAGAGCTTTAGTGTTCCTGTTTAATTTGCGTCGTTCTTCCCAACCGGTCTAGTTGAGTACCTTCTTTCAGCCTTTAAACTCCACTAGGGGGCTCAAACTGACACTTCCACGGTTCCAAACCTCCATATTCGACGGATCTTGTATTGTTCAACTGACTAGAATCTGGAACTCGCTGCCTCATCATATCCAGAGAACTAACTCGCTCGGCAACTTCAAACGACTCCTAAAGTCCTATCTTGGCATAGTTGACATTGGCTTGAGGTGACCTGTACGTGCAGCTCTTTTCTTTTTTCTTTTTCTCTGTTTATTAATCTTTCATTTTTTATTCCTGTAGATATCTTTTTAAAATCTCTTTAATATTATGTTTAATTAAATATGTATTTTCGGTATTTTAATATTAGCTTAATTTAAGTTAGGTTTAGTTTTTTTTTAGCTCTCTTGCCATTTTGTTCGATGTTTGGAAAAAGATTGTAAATCTTGTAGCATCAGTACCCATGAAATAAATGAATTGAATTGAATATATGTTTCTTGGGAAGCGTAACATATGACTATAATTTATATCACTAAAGTCAAACAATCGCCATTACAAAAAAAAAACCTAGCACATTACTCAATTGTGACAAAAAACATATTTCCTTTAAATGCACAATAGCCGTTATTGATCGGTTTCACTGAGATTATAAAAAAAGAACAGATTCTGAGTCTCACCAGCTCTTTTCACCAGCAAATATAAGAAGAATGAGAAAAGAATCATTTAGAGCTGACGGAACTCATAGCCAACTTCCTGTAAAAACCATAGAAATGCATCAAAGGTTCCTGGTGCTTTGGAAATAAGAAGAAAAAAAAACACACTTAATGAAGTTAATTTTTTACAAACTCTAAAGTTGAAAGCTGTATAAATAGAATTTCAGAAATTTTCCACTAACAATTATATTTAATTAGCACTAATTAAGAGTAATTTCATGAAATACAGAAATACAATTTTACACACCCTCTATAAACACATTTCACACACGAAATTCTCTTTATTTAAAATTACAGATATCCAAAGCCTGGAACACAAAATCCGTTGGTTACTTTACGTGTAGCTGACCTAGCTGACCCGAAAAACATCCGGATTAGAGATTTAAAACCTCCACAAATTCTAGCAAAAGAGTGAGTTAAAATGAAGTTACCCTTGCAAAACAATTATATAATTCTAAAGGATACATCTCACCCCTATATACATATATATTTAACAGGGACCACTATTTTAGTAGCGCTCGATGGGTTAGCCAAACAGAAATCTGCGTGGTATGGTTGAATCGCCCACAGAACATATCTGTTGTGACAATCTGTAAAAGTCCAATGTTCCATTGCTTTGAGGTAAGTATATGAAAACCATTCAACCGGCTGATGCTGGTCGATATAATTACATTTTTTCTGTTACAAATCGACCACACATAATATTATTATTATTATCATAATACTTTTATACTACTTAATCGTAATACTTATAGCACAAAGACAAAATAACGAACTCTACTCTGATGGGTTACAGCAACTAACTTGAATCCATTAATTTCCCACAGACACATCGAGTTAGTGGAGATGGCAGAGGATGGGTAAATATCTGGTCAGTGCCACTTTTTGCTTCTAATGCCTCATCATATGTTGCTATTTCTCCTCTTCGGGATGGTGGTTCAGGTTCGTTTATTATAAGCTTTTTATGACGACCTCATATGGACTGTGTTATAGTTTGTTTGTTTGTTTGCAAAAAAAAGCTTCATATATAAGAAACAAAAATGAGAATTTCTTTTAATTACGATAAATGTTGTTTTTGTTTTTTTCCAGGATATTTTAGACATTTGGTTCATGTTCATGTAGCCAAAAAAAGAGTACTTCCATTAACACACGGAAGATTTGAAGTTAATAGACTTCTACACTGGGATCAAATAAATAATTTCATGTTAGTCTTTCAATATTGAATTGAAATTGAGAAAGAAAAAAATTTCTTTATCTTAATTGTTCTTATAGATATTACTTAGGAACACCGGAACGTTTACCATCTCAGCAACATTTATATAGAGTTTCAGCTATTCCACCAAGATATGGAGCACCACTTCGTACACCACAATGTATGTCATGTCCACCTAATCATTCAACAGAAAACTTCCCAGCAACTACGACCACACCACCTAAGCTAGTAACAGCTTGGGATGATGATTGGGAAGAGGATTCTCAAACATTACCACCACCACCACCAACACCACCGAATGCTAGGAAAAAAAGAAAAAAACATGAAATGTTATCGACATCATCACCTTGCCTATATCATACTGCATCCTTTCCTCCAACACTGGGAGCACATTATGTGTTAATTGATTGTTTAGGTCCTGTAGTTCCATCAAGTGCTATTTATAGTATCTCGCAGAGAGATTACATGAAACCATTAGAACTACTAATTCCAATTCAAAATAATACCAAACTTCGGCAAAAAATCGCTAAGACAGCATTGCCACAAGTAAAATCATTTCCAGTTATGATTTCTGGTGGATATCATGCACAAATAAGACTGTTCCTACCGCCTGTTTTGCGAGAAGATGAAATCACTAGATATCCTACAATTCTTCATGTGTATGTAAAATGCGAATATCGTTAGAGATTTTTTTTTATTATTCTATTCGTACACATAGGTATTCAGGACCGGAAACACAATTAGTAACAGACAAATGGCATGTGGATTGGAATACGTATCTTTCCGGTGCAAAAGATTATATCGTTGTTCAAATAGATGGTCGAGGTAGTAGCGGTCAAGGATATCAACTTCTTCATGAAGTCTATAAACGTCTCGGTACTGTCGAAGTATCAGATCAACTAGAAGTTAGTGAATATCTACGAGATAATTTACATTTTATCGATGGCCGAAGGATGGGTGTTTGGGGTTGGAGTTATGGCGGTTATGTTGCTGCCTTAGCACTAGCAAATACACAGTCAATTTTTCAATGTGGTGTAAGTGTATCACCAGTAACCAACTGGAAACTTTATGGTAATTATGGATATACTAATTTCGTTTATTCCAATTTTATAAAGTCAATTTTTTTCTTAATCCCACAATATTAACTTATATTTTAATGAAATTTTTTAGATTCAGCCTATGCTGAACGTTTTCTTAGCTTTCCAAATGTAACAGACAACTATAAAGGTTATGAAGAAAGTGATCTCACAAAATATATAGATAACTTAAGAGATAAGCAATTTTTACTCGTTCACGGTACTGCAGATGATAACGTACATTTTCAGCAATCAATGGTCTTAGCTAGAACACTAGCATCAAAAGGTGTTCTATTTAAGCAACAAATTTATCCCGATGAGGGACATGGCCTGTCTGGAGTTAGACGACACTTATATCGTTCAATGACAGGATTTTTTGAAGACTGTTTTAAAAAATTAGTAAGTATTATAAAAAGTTGATTTTTCGGTTTTTTTTTTTACTTATTACACTATTACTATTGTTATTATTTTGAACTTATTTGGAATTGAAATAATATTTAAAGAAAAAAGAATCTCCTCGGAAAAATTCGGCTCGTCAAATTTTGGCTCTGCATAGATTCTATTGAAAGGGGGATAACTGAACTGTGTTCTAAATTAAGGAAAGAAAAGTGAGTCTGTCTATCTCTCTCATCAATGTCAATTCAATTTTTGTGATGAATATGGAAAAAAAAATTTAATAGAAACTGAAAAAGAATCATTGTGTCTCGGTGTTGTTGTGTTATTGGTTGGGTATACATACGTAAATATCATTGTTGTGTTTCGTCCAAATATTATCACACAACAATTAATTATTTTTTATTTATTGTAACGTATTATTTTTGATAAATTAAAAAAAAAATATTTATAAAGATAATCAAATTAATTATTTTCTCTAAGTTCGAGCTTGTCCAAAATCGATGTAGTAAATCATGTTCACAATCATTGATGTATAATCTTTAATGCACAACCATTGATGTAACTACATACATATATGCATGCACTGAGCAATATTAAAAAGTTCAAGACAAACATGCTTTTATTCATTCATGAAAGTTTCTCTAATATAAATGAGAGTTTAATGAATGTAAGTGATCTCTAGTTATTATCGGATATTTCATTTAACTTGTGGTCGGTAGACTATTCAGTATGTCTGAAAGACCCTATATATAATGGAATTCTCACAGCTTTCTTTTAATATAGAGTCATTCCATAGCAAATCGACCAAAAATGACAAAAAATGTTACATGACCATCACCATTAAAAAACACGTCATCAACATTATTTTTTCATATGAGATTTAAGAAGTCCAAAAGTATTCATAAATATAGTAGTTGAAAAACAGAGTTGAAAATCCGAAATTTTAAATTTGTTGAACCATAACTTAAAACGGAGAAGAGAAGGGGTAAAAAAATGTGTACACCATTGAAGAGGTCCAACAATTATCTATCCACGAAATTTTAAATCATCATCATAGGCTCCAACGTAAAGAAGTTACAGGGTGATATATGAAAACATACCCAAATATTTTTAAAACGCGTTATCTCGAAAACCGTGACAAATTGTATGTCTCGGCTTCACTCTGATTAGGATTATATAAATATCCTAACTTATTTCCATTGCACTTGATATTCGGGCCGATGATATTTAAACCCAATCACAAGTTAGCCAAATAAATATGATAAACACTTGTGTGTGCTGAAATTCCATACAAATGCCATTAGAGCTTAAACAGGTATGAATACACTATAATCTGTTTTTTTTTAATATCAACAGGATATTCTATAATCACTAATCACCACCCAAGTTAATTGAATCTGGTTTCGCTAAGGGTTCTATCCTAAGTCCAATACTCTTTAACCTGTATATACTTCAAACCAACCTCCAAACTAGAGTAAGAGGAAACTACTTTATACAGATGGCATCATCACTTACACCCAATCTCGCATACCACATTTTGGTTATAAATTTCAATCAATTAACATCTCAATAAGATCAACAAAAAACATAGGTTACTATGACTCACACACGGCAGGCAGAAAAAAAGCCGTACTGAAGAGTATAAGGTCTCTGCCGACACGAAACGCTTATTTTTTCAGCCCACTACGGGCTTACACAGGTTCGATTCGCTTCGAATTAATCTGATTTTTCCAATTTTTTAAATATTTTTTTTTCTATTTTTCTCAAGTTTTATATTTCTTTCCATTCTTCTATTTTTCATTTGTATTTTCGGATCAGTCAATATCGCTACTTGGGATATGCTGATGACTGAAATCAATACTTGAAGCTTTCCACCCAAAATTAAAAACTGAATGAGTTGGGTGATGAAATAACAAATATGAATATATTCGTTATTGCTGTTGTGCCGGAAAATCCAAAGAATCCAAAATATAACCTTCTTGAACAAGTAAGAAAGAGAAAAAATTAAATGTCCAAAAATTCAAAATTATCACGGAGAAAATTTGAATGTGAAAAAATCTGCCTTCTACTAAGAGATATTTCGATCGGTAATAACATAGCACTTCTCGTATGGTACACCATATCTTTGATTTCTATATGAAATACCTCAGATTGATGCTCGAGAATGGTTGGGAAGCAAATTTTCCAATTTTGCACGAGGCTCCACAGATATCTCAACGGCAGAGTATCTACTGGAACTAGTTAACAAGAAACTAGAACTATCTACCCCCATGATGGTAGAATTAGTTTCTACGTTACCTTAAGGGAATACTATAAAGGGCAATCCTAAACGGATCCTATAATATCTCAGAACTTTTTCTTTACTAACGATATTTTTTAGGAACCCTTCATTTTTTAAGCTTCCTCTAATCCACAAACATACTTATTCCTTCTCTTGTTGTAGGGGGGCACTACGAATAAAATAAATCCAAAACGATCATAGTTGAGAATTGACCCTATCCGTATTTTTTTTGTATTTTTATATTTAATTCTCATTTTCAGATATTTTTGCTCTATTCCTGGTCGTCCACATCGTCGTCTTACTTACATCGATATAAAAGCTATTATTTATCTGCATGCAAACCACTCCATTAAATTATTAGAATCCAGCAAATTCAGGGCGCAGGGCCTATTTCTAAACTAGTACCATAAAGTAATAAAAGTTAAAGGGATTACATGATTAATTTTGCTTTGTGAACCAATATGTGAAAACTAAATCTGAAAGTTTGTATGCAATCGTAAAAGCTTTGCTTGAAGAGCTGCCATATCTTCTGTAATGAGATTAGAGCCCCTTGTACCAGCACAGTACACAGCATGAGTATCAATTAGTGTCACGATACAAATACACTTTAATATATTTTACACATTTCACAGCCAGCCCTCCGCCAGCAAAGCGCAAGCACTCAGAACCATGACTCTGCTGTCAAAGATAAACTAGTTACATACAAAGGCTGGGCAAGTAGAACAAAAATCTGTAACGCATCGCTCGAATATAAAGTGGACCTGATATAGGGAAGGCCTCAATTTTTTCTTAACAATTTGCTGGACATTTTTTCCTTAGAATTTTTACGCATTATTTTGGGCCGACACATGAAAGTATTGTATATCTGAAATGAAAAGAACTGAATAAAAATGTTGGATTCTGCTGAAACATTTTCTGTAAATTTCTAAAAAGAAATTAATGTTATTGCTCATCTTCGCGGCTACGCTCATAAAAATTGTTAGCGGCCCACCCATCCGTGGTCGGCCTCCAATAATGCTTAAAAATTCTAAAGAAAAAATGTCCAATGTATTTCGACATCCACGAAGCAACCCCGATTTTATATTTGAGTAAAGCGTTACCGATTTTTGTTTTTCTCATTCGTGAAGCAATAAAAATTTATTTCATCAAAAGAGCTTACAAAAGCAATTTGGATGAAAAACCAGCGCTTCTGAAGGGAACACAATTTATGCACTTTTCTAGCAGCTCTTTAAAAGCATACCTATTCACTGATCTATTCAGAAAAATAAGCAAAGGTGCAAGTAAGTAACTCAAGTGCTTCTAAAGCCATCGCTTGGAAACTTTATAGAAGATTATTTGATGAGCTCCAACAGATTGAAGTGCAACAAGGGGTGTTCTCAACTAATTTTCCACCGAATTTAAACTGTGGATTTTTCGACTATTGTACGAAGTAACACATCTCTCATTTTCAATGTATTGGCAGGGTGGTTAAAAGAATGTAATCTGAAGTTTTCGTTAAAATAACTGAGAATAAAGGAGAATATTGGCTTGTTTAATCAACTTTATAAAATTTAATGCCACAAATAATCATGAGCAAACTCAAGCGCCATACTACTGTTCTCTAAGGGTGTCCCGTAATGAACTGATATTTAAATTTCCGCGCGATTTTTTTTTTTTAATATAAAATTGACAGCTCTCATCACTCATCAGTAACATCGAGATTTTATGATGAAAAGATATACAAACGAGAAACGGATAGAAATTATTAAAAATCATTTTTAAAACAAGTAAATAAGCTAGAATTGGTCTAAGACCAAGTCATCGAATACCCTAAGGTGAATGTCTGTTTGAAATTTCACATGGACATCCCTCTAAGCAAGTTTGATTTTTGAAGTGGTTTTTCGCATATATTTCTAGAACGATTCGTGGGACAAAAAAAATAATTATAGTCAATTTTATAGGATTTCGTATTCTGAAGAAGTTTTTGGTACAATAAAAATGCTTAGGGCTGATCGTTTTCACAGTATATGAAAAAAACCTCAATTTTTATATGGCCACACCAAGTAGGGGTTGCCCGATTTAGTCCATTTTTTAAATTTTATTTGTTCTTACTATAAAAACACCATGTACTAAATTTCAACTCTCTATGTCGACGCGTTCTCAGGCAGTATCCAAATATATAGCGGAAAACGAAATTTTTGTATGGCAACCCCACGAAGGAGTTTCCTGGTTTGACTCATTTTTGAACTTAATTTTACTTTTTTTTTAAAGTCCGTGTTCAAAATTTAAGCATTCTAAGTGCGCACAGACGGACAGACTGACGGACGGACATCCAAAAATCAAAATAACTTTTAAAATTAACGGAATGACAAACTTAGTATATCCTTTAGAATTCATCTAGGGTATAATGAGGCCAAGCCGCATGAAAAAGTAAAAAATAAACTTTTCTTCACACACAGAGGTGGACTCAGATTTTTTGATTGGGACATTTCTCTTGAATATTCTTTCTCTTCATGAATCAAATCACTTATTACCTCTGATTGATCATACTGAAATACATCGGTGATTGTCAGCGAATAAAATCTGAGTCCACCTCTGTGTGTCAAGAAAAGTTTATTTTCTACTTATTCATGCGGCTTGGCCTCAGTTTTGTTTGAAAACCCGTTTTTTACTTATTTTATTTTCTGCCTTTTTCACGTTAACTAAATTGTTATTACGTGCTGCATGGAGATATTTTAAAACAATTTTGAAGTCATGTTCGGTGCCGATCCGAAAACAAAAATTTTTCGAGTATCAAATCGTTGATGTACGTACTGCAACGGTTTTCTGAAATTCAAATTATGTTTTAAACAGCGCTTTTTAGCTGTATTCTAACTGGATCCCATATAACATGAATTTTCCCGATTTTCCATTTTTTCCACAGACTTTTCCTATTACTATGAATTTTTTTTAAAACGTTATATGAATTTTCCTCGTTTTTTCGTGCAAGTTTTCATGATTGTTGAAGAGAAAGTATTGATGCCAGTACGACAGAAAAAAATGATTCCGCATAGCTTATAAAACTTTTTTGTCGGAAAATTTTCCAGAAAAGTCGGAAAATTCCGGAAATTCCAAGAAAATTAGAAAATTCTGCACTTTTCCTGAAACAGATTTATCACTAATCATATCGATGAAAATTTTTCCGATGATTTTCCCGCTTTTCCGGGTTTTCCACAAAAGCAACTTTATGCAACTCATTTCGCTCTACAACTTTGTCTTAGATTGCAAAACGCTCAAATGCTTCCTTGGTCGGAAAAACTCCGGAAAAGCGTTTTACATGAATTTTCCTCGATTTTTCTGCAAGTTTTCACCATTGTCGGAGAGAAAGTAATGATGCCAGTTGATAGGGAACTTGATCCTGAATAATTTAGAAGACTTTTTTAGCGGAAAATTTTCCGGGAAAGTCGGAAAATTCCGGAAATTTTTTTCAGAAAATCGGAAAACTCTGCATTTTTCCTGAAACGGATTTATCACTAATCAAATTAGTACCAAATTTTCAAATGATTTTTCCCGATTTTTTGCACGGAAATTTCCGGTTCAAATTTTGATAGATTCAATTGTCACGCGACAGGAACTTGTGTGCCAAATTTCAGCTCGCTGTGATGACGAAAAGTGGGTCTACGAGAGTGTCGACAATTTCGACAATCGATTTTTTTTTTTTTTGTAATAATAACGATATTTTGCGTAGCACTGTGGTAATAAATTCATAATCAGTTTCAGAAAACTGGTTCAATTGTAAATGAACTAAACAATGGCCATCCTCGTATCGCTCGTTCAAATGAAAGCCGCTGATAGCGTTGAGGATGGAAAATCCTTCGACATCAATTCGTCATCGTTGAGTCATTTTAAAAGCTATTTCCACGAATTTTAATCAAAACTTTGCATTTGCGTGCTGACAAAATTCAGTTAACCCAGGACAGGAATTGAAATCACCAGATCATACAAAATCCCGGGCATTCGTAAATTGGGTTCTGGAAAATCAATAAGCCGATTGTGAATTTTCAGTGATGTGGCACAATTCAGTCTTTATGGCTAGCGTTGGTAAAAAAAAAAATACCAAATTTGGCGATTCGAAAATTCAGGAATATATTTTTAAAGATTACATGATATGAATGTAAAAAATATGCGGTTTCAACAAACAAAAATAGTCATGTTATGCCGCGCCCAGGTGATGTGGATTGGTCGCCAAGATCATACGATTTGATGCTATTATAGACTTTTTTCTTTGGGGTTATCTTAAGGATAGAAGAGATTCGACACATCATTGAAGAAATTTCATCAAGAGAGTGAACATTTTGCCAAAATCTGATAGATATTAAGGCCGTCTATTTAGTTTATCTATTTTATCGTATATATTTGGACCACCCTGTATATATATAAACATATATTTATAAATACACTATTGCACTCCACTGAATAAATAACTAACAAGCAAACGGTATATCGAGCGAATACGTGAATAAGCCACTCACTGACAGTCGGATTGAACTTGGTTGAACTTCCTTTGACGTTTTTGAAAATAAATATTTCAGAGTTCCGATAGTTCAGCGACTTTTTCAACTTTTATTATTATTAATAAACATTAGAAATTGGAAATAGCGTTGTTTCTAAAGATTCAAGTGTATATTTCTATTCAATTTTAATTTTTTTGTGAGTTTGTTGCTCACTAATACATTTCAAATTTCTGTCAGCGAGTGGCTTAAGTTTTCACTTTATATGCCGTATTACTTATTTATTCAATGTTGCACACCAATATACTGAAAAAACAACATTCATGAGCTCTATGTAAACTGAGTTAAAACATTTCATTTGGTTGTTCCAACAATGGTGTATCTATCAAATCAATTCAAAACACCAATTTAACTATAATATACACTTGCTTTATATGTATTGAATCTATATAAAATATTGTCTCCCAAAGCTATTACACGTAGTAAAAATAAATTAAAATTTTAATTTCAATATTAAATATTAAATTTAAATATTTTAATTTTAGGTTCCACCAGAATCAAAAGCTGGCCTTGGAAATGGAGGAACTATCGACCAACCGATCAGCTAAAACCAACATTTGTTAGTATAGGTCTCAAAATAAACCTTCTTCAGCGGAATATGTAATACACAAAATAATGGTTGTGAATCTTAAGTATAAATCTAAAAAAAAAAAAACAAGACAAAAGTAATAATTTAACATCCTAAAAAGAAATACTCAGATCGAGGAGAATCATAATGACATGTGGTTGTAGGATATAAGAAATTTTCACTAAAAAAAGCTATAAGAAAAACAAAAAATTTCATGACCCGCACACACAGACACACACACACAAACAAGTGAATCAGTGATTTGTTAATATCTCATCCTTGTCAAAGGACAGTTTTAATGTTGTTGTTTTTTCCTTATTCATTGTTTGATTTATTCTTTTTATCTGTATGTAGTTTATCATCTCAATTAGAAGTAAATTCCCTAAAACGGTGATAGCAAAGTGCCAAAACTTAAGCGTATAATTAAAAAGCAAATGAAAAAAAAAACTATTTAAACTGAAAAAGTTAAAATTATTAACGAATCTCGCAAATTGGTGTTGTACTCATAACGATTTGAATGTTGGTTTTTTTTATCTAAATTTTAAATTAAGATTTGATGTTCAATTTACATTTTGTTTTTTTTTTATACTTTTTTTTCGTTTTTTTTGTATTATACTCGAATTAAAATTTGGATTGCAATCATTGTGTCAGCAAGCAAAGCACTTCTTTTGTTATTTAAAAAGTGCTGCTGCTGCTACTAGGTATATGTATATGTGTAGCCTTTGCATTTTATGTGTGTTTATCGAAACAATATATATATGTATATGTATAAAACACCACATCAAGCTCAACAAGTAAAACTGAGATTTCACTTGAATTGAGGACGTATGTATACATACATTGTATAGGTAGGGTGCTCAAACTCAAGATAAAGTCTTTTTACTTAAGATGCAAGATTACAACACTCCTCCAGTTCAAGTTTGGATATTTAGAAAGGGGAGTGGATTTGTTTGTGTAAATATTATATGAAAACCTCTCTAGACCTTTCTTCTTAAATATGAAAGGTGATGTTTATTTGGGATTCATTGATTCCCAGATGTGGCTAGAACTTAAAGCTTAAAAAATCTCTTGGGAGGAATTTATATTGGAGGAAGTAGGTAGATACAGAACCTATTTAAAGGATAAACAAGGATTGAAATTGATAATTTATTGAAAATATGCACAGTTTTATGGTATTTAGTTTAATATAAGAACTTTGAGGTAGGAAAATGTGCAAAGTATAGTATATTTTACGACGGAAATATTAAGAAGTTGAATTAAGAAGCGAGAAAAAATCGATTTAATTGAAGATCATTAAAACTGAGGTTTACAAATCAGGCTTTAAGAAATATGCTTACTCATGACCAGTTCATGAGTAAGCATTCTAAGTAACTCATTTAAATTAAAAGTTCTCTGTTTTTTTGTTCATTAATGAACATTTTAAGTAAATTCAATCCACGAGTCTGTGATTTAATGTTGCTCATTATGAGAATTGCATTTTTGCGATTTGTTAGTCAAATAATTGGTGAGTTCCACCGACCTTGTTTGAATTATTTTATTTGATTTAATTTTTTTACCAAATAAAAATTACCAAATGATTTCAATTTCAAATAGTTCGAGAAAATTTCATGTTTGATAAATCAGTCGGAATCGGTATTCCGAACCCGGTCCTACTGCTGAGATTATTCAATTAAAAAAAAAACAAGGGGGTGAGCAATTGTCAAAAATAAAACTGCTTGTTTGTTCCAATTTTGTCCTACATAGGTGTTTTTGATGAGAAACTCACCTGGAATTCGCATCTGTCCAGGGTGACGGAAAGAGCAGTAGGATCTCTCAACACTTGTCGTCGCTTTATTGGCAGAACATGGGGTCTAAAGCCAAGAGTGATGTAACGAATGTACACCACAGTTTGTGGTGGCCAAAAGTTAATCAAAAGAAAACCGTGGTTCTGCTGCTTAAAAAAAACCCAGCGGCTTGATTAATAAAATCAAACTGCTGTTTATGAATCTAAACAATTCATTGATTTCAAAGTTCTTCTTCTTCTACAGAAGTCATTGCTCGTAAAACGTAAGCATTCAGTATGCCAGAAAGAAAAAAAAATCTGATAATTACCGCTGGGTTTTTCCGACCGTAACATCGACTTTTGCGTTATTTATTTTCTGTCTATCTTGAGATTACGCAGGTAAATTAATTGCCCTATATACCTATGTTTGGTAAATTAACTTTCAAATCCATATCTCTTTTAACTGATTTTGGAGGTTTTCTTACAAATCTATCTGTATGGCAGGCAATCTTACTTTGTCATTAGCAGATGTCGCACAATTTTCTCTATTCGGAAAAGTCATACAAAATCGTTTCGGAAAATTTACCTGGTTACAAAAAAATTGCATACGACAAAAATTCTTCACGAAAAAACTGATGCGAAAATATTTGGGAGACAACAATACTACACATATGAGGGAGGAGGTAGGAAGTAGAAGGTTAGAAGGTTTACCCTTGAGCAATCTGTTGAATGTCGTATTCGAAAATACGTTACAAAGCGGTTGTGTGTGTCAAGGAAACTTTGAACCAGATCTATTGCGATCGCGAAAAGAAATGAAAACATATTCGTCAGTTATATTTTATGGTTTTTCCGGGAACTTAAATATAAAGTAGACATTGATTTCTATCCATCTGCAGCACTTTGAATTAAAGATAGTACCTACCCAACCTAGCTGCAAGTTTTCCAATTAGCAAATGAGCAGTACTAACAACAATGGCTCTAACAATATTGTGGCGAGCTATGCATATGAGTCGGCAATTTTTATTTTATTATTTGGAAGCTTTATATCTATCGCACTAGATGTATCGGAGATTATTTATTTAATTCTACACTGATTTTTTTTTTTAGGAAGCGATGTTGGAAGATATACATATATCACTTCATGATGCTTACCGACAAGAAAGTTCATTTCATCTCAAAGTAATGGAGACCCAAGTTCTGTCTACCCTTATGTAATATAGTCCTGAAATCCAATGAAGAATGATGATGTATTCAGTTATGTCAATATTGCCAATTAGCCAAATCGGCAGGTCTGATTAAGGTCTAAGACCATTGATGGCGTTAACATTGACCTGAATTTCTGATGTCATGATCCATTGGATTATGGATATTCAACGCGTCATCATTTAGTTTCAAACGGGTCCAAGAAGTTGTACCACTGGCATATATAACATGGAGAGTTTTGCTATGAAAATTCATAGCGAAATAAGTCAATCTGAAATTGACTCAGTTTACTTCAGCTCGAGAATTGAATGAAAAAACTCTTTATGCATACGAAAAATCTTTGAAAAAAGAAATTTCATTGCAAAAAGAGGCGTTTCATATAAGCAGGAACCGTATAATCGTCAGCACGGCCTGGTTCCTGCCTGCCGAAATACGTACTGAGGGTTATACGGCTCCTGCTTATATGAAACGCCATCTTCTTGCAATGAAATTTCTTTTTTCAAAGGTTTTTCGTTTGCATAAAGAGTTTTTTCCACTCAATATATAATATGGACTGATTGATTTTTTATTTCATATGGATCAACTTTTGTTGTCAGGAGTGTGAAAATTATCTTAATTTCGCGTTTCATTTTCTCTTTAATATTTGAATTAAAAGCTCAACAGATTCCAAATATATTCAAAATGATTATTTCAAATGGAAGCTTGCTTCCTATAACATGAAATATTCCTTAAACTCGATTTGCCATCTATTTCCATTCTATATATTCATTTGGAAAATCTACCGAACTGAAACTGAACTATGGTGGGTTTCCTATGTAATATATTTTTTGAAGGTCAGCGGAACACACACATGTCTATAAATAGACTAATCATTGAACCAAAAATGCATGAAAGCAAATGACACTACTTTCATATTCCTGTCTCTCTCTTCGTGAAAGCAAACTTTCCCATTGAACTGTAACGATTGGGAACGAGAAATTACTTGAAGGTCAGCGGTATTTCCAGAACTGGCAACTTGGTAATAAAAACAGCCTTGTAAAAAACACTTTTTTCGACTCATAATTCAAATTTAACAATGCAAATACTCCCAAATACTTTGGTGGTAAACTCGGTAAGTCCCACTGACATGCAAATAAATAAATTCCCAAATAATTTAAATATGACGCCAGTTTACGACAGTTGGTAATATTGACAGTGAAATCAAACTTTCTGAAATCTAACCTGGCGCCGAGATCAGTCAGTCCATTTATATACATGTCAGTGGAAGCAGAGTACTTAAACCAAAAAGAGAAAACTACAGAAAAGTGATCCCATGATAATGTAATAGTCCGGTAGGTAGCGTTGCAAATGAAAATCATAGTATGCCAGGGAACCAACCGTCAGCTACTCAAGTAGCGGTGGGTGTGGGTGTGGGTGTGGGTGTGGGTGTAGGGTGTAGGGTGTGGGTGTGGGTGTGGGTGTGGGTGTGGGTGTGGGTGTGGGTGTGGGTGTGGGTGTGGGTGTGGGTGTGGGTGTGGGTGTGGGTGTGGGTGTGGGTGTGGGTGTGGGTGTGGGTGTGGGTGTGGGTGTGGGTGTGGGTGTGGGTGTGGGTGTGGGTGTGGGTGTGGGTGTGGGTGTGGGTGTGGGTGTGGGTGTGGGTGTGGGTGTGGGTGTGGGTGTGGGTGTGGGTGTGGGTGTGGGTGTGGGTGTGGGTTTGGGTGTGGGAGGCTGTTAAAGTGGTAAAACAAAAATAAAAATTTTAAGTAATAGTATGCCAGCTGAAACTTTTTTTAAAACTGTTCACATCATAGTAATAAAAAAGCGTTAGCTGCATCGCGGAGGGTGTACGTAGTTTTTCGCATATATTTCTAGAACGGCTCGTCACACAGTAAAAATGATTATAACAAATTTCATAGAATTTGATATTCTGAAGATCATTTTCACAGTATACGTAAAAAAGAAAATTTTTTATGTGGCAACATCAAGAAGGGGTTACCTGATTTAGTCCATTTTCGAAATTTCATTTACAATTGCTATGAAAACACTATGTACCGAGCTCTCTACGTTGTCGCTTTCTCAGGCAATTACTACTACTTTATTTTACGTATTTTTTGTTGTAAATTCCTGCGAGTATCTGACGCATAATGCACCCTCCGCGATGCAGCCCCCACACCCACCGCGGGTGCGTCAGCTCACGCTTGATTCACTTATTATTCATGCCACATCTATCGAAAAAGATAACAATCGATCGGCGTAAAAACACTACCTAAAATGCAACGCTACCTCCCGGACTTATAAGCGATTTCATTAGTGTCAGCGGTCTATGTTATACATGTCAGTCACTGACATATATAAAATGGACTGATGACTGAAATTGCTTACATTATTTGACATTATTATGGGATAACTTTTCTATAGTTGTCTCTTTTTGGTTTAACTACTTTATTCCGCTGAACTTGAAATAATAAATTCTATACAAAATCCACCATAATCCATTTTCCGTTCAGCGGTTTCCTTTCCTTTCTCTGTCCCCCATACCTACTTTTAGGGACAGGCAGACAAAGATTGCTTAATTTTATTTCTTTAAAAATCAAGTTTAAGAAATATTTGATGTTGTCGGAGATAAACTTCCAAGAATAGAAATAATTTCGAATGCATCTGTAATTTGTTGAACTTTTAATATGAATATTAAAGCGAAAGTAAAACTTGAAATTAAGATAATTGTCACACCCCTGCCAACAAAAGTTGATCCATATGAAATAGAAATTTAGGGCTGTGTTCAACTTTTGGCTATAGCTGGCTATAGCCATAATGAAGTCGTTCAGTTGTTGGCTATAGTCAATTTTGAGCCAAAAATAAGAGATATAAATGACGAAAAATCATATCTGTATATGTTAGCTCAATTGTCAGAATTTATTTTTCAACTCTTGGCTGTAGCAGGCTATAGCCAAATTGGTTAGTGCTCTGTAGGTGAAGCTAAAGTAGCTTGACGTTTGTTTGTTTAGTTTTTGATGTCAACCAACGAGGTAATAACTAAAGGATATGTACGATCCATGTACATGAGCGTACCCAAAATTGCCCTGCATTTGTGTATGTTTCATTCCGCTATTTTTGGTCTTCACTGTCAGATTAGGTTTGGTTTAATTTAGACTTGGCGCATTGACGCTGGAAAACTCATGAAATAACCGTAGGGGCACGAAGCAAATATTACTCAAAAACTTTTTATCACTGAACTTTTCTTCATAATTATTAACTTTTTTATGTTCATGTTTGCAAATTCAGTAAATACTTTTAAGTATTTGAAAATAAAAGCGATTAAAATTGCGAACAGGTTGTACAAGTGTGTACAGGTTTACAAATTTTACGGCGCTTATGTACAAACAATACCAGTGTCAATGTGTTAGAAATGGGTACGTGATATTTTCTCATTTGCATCTCCTTTAGTTCTTACCTCGTTGATGTCAACCAAAAAAATGTCTGAATTTTATTACTGTGTGGATAGCAAAGGTGAAATTTAATAAGCTCAAAGCGAAATATATTTAAAAAAAAAGACAATAAAAGTCCAGGCTGCAGTGGTCCATCGCGGTTCGATTTTCAATATTTCTTGTGCCGTTCGATTTATTAATTCAATTCATTCTTTTATTATAGTTGCTATTGCAACTAATTGACTTTTATTACTCGACATAATTCTTACAATGAAATTGAAACAATTTATGGAATGACGCAAGTTTGACATTTACTCACACAAATAAGAGCCCTAGCTACAGCCATTCTGACTACAGCCAGCTATAGCCGGCTCTAGCCAAAAGTTGAACACAGCCCAGGCAGTCCATGTTATACGTGAGTTGTACGCGTAGTAGCCACTGACATATATATAAATGGACTGCTTGATCTCCTGTTTCATTTGGCACCAATTTTGGTTTCAGAAAGAATGCTCTCATTATTATTTGGGAATTTACGAATATCCATGTCAGTGGGATTTACCGAATTTACCACAAAAGTATTTGGGACTATTTGTATCGTTAAATTTTAATTATGTGTCGAAGGAAGTGTTTTTTACAAGGATTTTTACAAGCAATTTCTCGTTGCCAATCGTTAGAGTTCAGTTGGAAAGTATGCTCTCACGGAAAGAGACAGGAATATGAAAGTGGTGCCATTTGCTTTCATGCCTTTTTGGTTCAACAAGCAGTCCATTTATATACATGTCAGTGGTATTAGCATATTTTTATACGTCGTTTCGAAAGCAAAGCCTGCTATAATAAAAACATCCGACTCAAAGGAAATATGAATTATTTACTTAAGTTTTTGACGTTTTTGAAGCTTTTCAATATTTAAAGCAGCAAAACTATTTTTCTTTTTTCAATTTTTTAATTATTATTATTATATTAAGAGTAAATATTTACATAAGAATGGGGCAGTCATCAAACTCAGATAAAATAAGCCGAGGTGTTCATACAACTGAACCAGCTGCTGGACAATCAAATGTCATTCTACAACAATCTTCAACTGAAGAAGATAATTCCACGAGCCTAGCATCTCAAATATACGAAAGTAATGAAGCATCTGATTATAAATGTAATAAAATTGAAGATACCATGACGTCTGATGCTCAAGATGAATGCACAGAAAGTGGTGAAACATTTAAAAGAGATCTTTACAAAATGAAAGGAGCAATTAAGAAAGGTCAACCATCTCCTTCGAAAATTGAATTTAAACTTTACAAATCCTCAAAACTGAAGAAAGCAAGACAAGAAAGGAAACATTTACATCACTCTAGTAAAAGCTGCAATACTCGAAGGAAATGTACTTGCATAAAATCCATTGGAAAAATTGAAGAAATTCCAGCTGTAGAAGAAGAGAACACATTTTTCAGTAGATTGAAAAATTCCTTCAGTAAAATGAGGAAACCTGGAGTACCACAACAAAAGCCCCCCACCCAAAGTCTTAATAATGATTATACAGAACGAATGGACATTTACTACTTCGATCATGGTAATTCAGCGTATTTTCGAACAACTGATTGTCCACCGCAATTACTATCCGAGATTATTGCAAATCAAACGACACACTATGCCACCCGATTTTGGGCAGAAATTTTCGGCAGTCTTCATATTGGAATGGCATTTTTCGTGACATTTTTTATGCAAGCCTACAGATTTCTTTTGTATAGCATAGCACGGCCTATACTAGTAGGAATTTTACAGATGACATCAGATTATTTGGTTAAGCCGATTATTACTATTATTTTCAATGGTTTACTGCAACCACCACTTATACTTTTGTATAATGTTTTATCATCTATTCAAGATATGCTAAGACCTGTTGCAGGTACATTGGATAATTTTTTAAAACCTGTTGCTGGACTATTTCGAGCGATACGTTTAGTTAGTTTTACAAATAAAAAGGAAGTGAGTAAGACGACGACGACTGAAGCAGTCTAGAGCAGAGGGGATATTTTAGACTTTCTTAACTAATGTCAGTTAATTTGTATTTTTTTTATACGTTTTTTTTTTTAACAACGAAATTGAGTTTTTAATTAGCTCGGTTTAAAATAAAAATATTAGTAAAACAGGAAACTACTTATCTGAATGCATTTGTGAATCGTGGGCTTTCACTGAAATTTCTAGTAAAATACAGCGGACCAAATAAAGATACTTGTGGAACACCATTCTCAACATATATTTTATTTAAGCTCCACTGTCTGGCTGTTTGAGTGAGGGCAAGTAACTTGGGATCACTTTTTGACTTTATTTTGGGATTATACGATATTGAGCTAGATTTTATTCTTTTCTAGTATCGATATAGGTGCAATAGTTTGAAATCTTATGCTGATGGTCTTGATAGCATCCATTTAAAATCAGGTTTTCTCGCATATTCTTATCATATAGTCTTTGTCTCTTTCATACCATTATTATCAAATAAACTTTTCCTACTGTACTTGGAAGTTTGTGAAAAACAATTCCTATTCCTAAGAGAACTAATGCTTTTCAGCCCTTGCATTCAATCCTATAAGCAATAAACATACTGCACTTTCTCAATTATAGAAAAACATCTTAATAAAGAGCAAATAAACTTCGGAATTTGCTGTAACTTATTTCACTTATTCTATTTGGCCCACGTAAAAGTCAGAATGCATCAACTACTATGTCCACGACAGTAGTGAGACTATGAAAAAAATCATTAAACATAAGCTGATTAGTGTATTTTTCTTGATAGTTTGAAACAATCCATCCTTTGTCATAAGATCGAGAGACTCATCTGGTTCACTCAACCTGTAATTTTAATCTATCATATTTCAGCTGAATGCGTTAGTGTATCATTGATCTCTCGCATTAATTTATTCTGGACACACTCTTATTCCTATTGTTTATAAACAACGACTTGCCCTCCTCAGTTAAGTAATAAATGTTTCAGACGACCGAAGTGACGTCCAGCAACTTTTTCTTTTATCAGTTAATGCGTTTCTAATGCTTATCTGTCTATTCTTGAACACAGATTTTGATATCGCAAGCTGTACACCATCAATATGAATTTGACAACCTATGATTATGCGTTTTTGTTGCCATTTTATCAACGGTTTAAAAATATATACTGGAACTACCGTAAAAAACATTAACAAACTATGCACCTCCTTCAACTCAGTTATCACGAATATGTATAATCTTTCTAGACGACTACTAGCTAGTCAATAGATTTTTCTAATTCAACTTTCGACACATATCTCATTTTTCCAAACCTCATCTTTATGTACAAATTAATCAACACCCATACGCCAACATATTTTTTCTCCAGATTTAAGTGATGTAGGTATATTTTAGGTCCCTCATGTTTCCAATCTAATTATTCCTCGTCATACAAGCCAAAGTTCTGAAACATACATTCTTTGTCGACGTTGAGGCTCAACTACATAATAATAATGAGATTACGTGACATTGAGAATATGCATTAAGTTAGCAAAATTCTCTATGAGATTTAACTATGAGACCATAATGAAATTAAGTGACTTATAAGTAAAATATTATTAAAAAAATTATGCTGTTAAAATTCAATTAAATTATTTATACATGAATTTTCGTACTGTACGAAAGTCAGCGAAAGTTAGCGAAAAACGATTGAAAGTCATTTATAGTTACTTAATTTATCTTAATCTGATTATAGTCGGGCCTTTTAGTACATACTTAAGAAAACAAAAAGTTGAATTTTGCTCAGTTGTTTGCATAATTTGATAGTATTTATTAAGTCAAGTCTTCTTAACTTTATCAAACTCGTATACCTACCTCACTTGATACTAACTTCAGGATCGGATATTGCTTTATTTACTGTCTTATATAATGGCGGTGCACCTACAGCCCAAGCTCTCAATTTTTTTTTTCTAACAAGAAATGAGTTTGGCGGATCGACAAACATTACGACAAAATAGCAATTTAAAAATATTTTATTTAAGTAATTAAACGAATCTATTCACTCTACGAACACACAACTATTATTATTACTTAAATAATTGTGTACATGATATGCCTAACCGACTCAACATCTTGTTATATAAATAAATAAATAATAGTGTTTCTAAGGGTAAAAATATAGCGGACCAAAACAAGATTCCTGAGGAACACCATTAAAAAAAATCAAATTAGGGCAGGTTTTTTCACCATGCTTCCAAAATGCTGCCAAATAGCGCAGCAATCATGCAAACTTTCAGCCATAAACCAATCGAAATTCAAGTGAAATCTCGAATTTATTTTGATCCAATTTTGTGCCTTTAAAAACTAAGTTCTAATAATGCTTGAGTATATGTAAATTAGCAAATTCATTGTTTTTTATTTTCTCATATATGTATATTTAGTTTAGATTATTATTATTATTATTATTATTTTTACTCCAGGCAGCTTGTATTCGTTTATTTCTGAGTAGACATCAGAAAAAAAAGATCATTTCCTGGCATGTATATAATAAAATTTATAGTGTTCACTTAATTCAATGCAAAAATGAAGATCAATTACATAAATACTAAATATTTACACAAAAGTTTCCTATGCTACAATCGATATCAAGTTTATTTCGTTATTGATTAATAAATTCATGTCATCCAATTTGAAACAAACAGCAATACAGTACTGAAACTACGCTAATATTATGCTAAAATATCGGAAGTATGGACTAAAATATTTTGAATTACAAAAAAACGGGTAGGTATAGGCAGGAATATTTTCAAAATAAAACTTAATTCGCTCGACGTAAAAAAATATCTAAATAATTCATTGGTTATCCACCTAAAATTCTTTTTCTTTCAACTCCTTTAAAAATCCTTCAGCAGAAAGCCTTTTAATGTTTTTTTTTTTGCATTCATTTCGAACTTGAGCCCAGTGGCCTATTTCACAAAATTACAAATTACAACTACAAAAATTGTATTTGTAGATCACCATTACAAATTTGTAATTCACAAAGTACAAATAACTATTTCAAAAATTTGTGATGAGAAGCAGAAAAATTGTAGATAAAAAACTTTAGGTATACGTGCCGTTTAACAAGATCTGTGGTCAAATTGTAAACTGATAATTTTTTGTGGATATTAAATCGAAAGAATTAATTGAAATATAAAAGCTTTTGAAGAAAATCAAGAGTCGAAAAGAAACAAGTTAATATAAATAAGATTTTACTTTTAATATTATTTTTTGAACGTGTTCTTCCTTTTCATTAGACCCAGGGCTTCTTAAACTGCGGGTCGCGACCTCAAATGGGGTCGCTTAGCGAAATCTTTTTGTGAAATTTTTAATTTTACATTTTTTACAAATCCTTAAACCATATTTTTTTCAAAAAATCATCACAAAATATTTATAATATCTTTATTTTATATTTTTTGGGTTGCAAAAAAAAATCACAAACATAAATGGGGTCGTAAATGAAAATCACCATCATAAATAAGGTCGTGAATGAAAAAAGTTTAAGAAGCCCTGCATTAGACTACCAATAAAATGGGAGGACGGAAAGGTATGAGGATAATGGTATCCTTACTTTAAAAAGAAATACTTGTAGCTTGAAACCTGCAATCTGCAACTGGAGGCCATTAAAAAGGCACGGGTTTTGGGAGTATCGAGAAGTCGCTGTGAAGAAGCAAGTATATTAAAAAATCAATCATTAAGTATAAGAATAAACTCATTTCGATCACATAACTCTTCATTAAGAAAACAATTCAATATAATTCCATCGAAATTATCCGAACCCTCATCATCACAATTTTTAAAGTTTTCGTACTCTTCTGTGGTAGCAAGTAGGTAACTCAAAATTACAGTCTTGTGCTTTCCGTGAATTATTAATTAAAACAAGCAGCATTTAATTATATTTATTACTTCACGAGGTAACAAACGTAAATTTTTAAGGCATGGAAATTTTTCCTTTCAAACTCAATTATTGTTTTCTATTATTATTCGAGCTGTTCTAAATGCTCGATTATATACCGATCACTGTCTGGAGTTAAGCTCTTTAAAATTAATATAATATTAACCATTCTTTTAAAAGATATGCGGCATCCCCAAGTAATCCTGAATGAAGAAAAGGTCGAAACCCATTTTCAAATTTTGAAAAAAGTCGAGTTCTTCGCAATACTTGCATCATACATACATATGCATTGTTGAAGGAATACTCTATACCGGACACCAGCATAATGTGGTCTTATGCAGATTTAAAGTTGTTGGGCCATTCCGACGAGCAATTTGCAATTTTCTCCTTATCGCGGATCAAATAAAAAAACTTTGGCTGAATTCACAAAAATCGAATAGATTATAAATAACGCGAGGACAATATACTTTTCTTCGTAGCATCAAAACAGCTGTTATGTCGTCGACTACGATAAAGCGCTTTAAGTAGACACAAATTTGTAGAAAATTACATAGCTACTTTTACTTGTGAAATATTCTTGTATACTGTACAAATATTGTAATTCCAATTACTTTAGTGAAACAAGAACAAAACGAGAAAGGTCTCTTCTACAAATTTGTAGCTTGTGAGTTACAACTACAAATAACTTTTGGTGAAACAAAAAATGAAAAATTCATACAAAATTGCCCTTGTAGAATACAACTACAATTTTGTAGCATAGATTTTTCTACAATTTTTATTAAAAGTCACTTGTAAATTGCAATTTGTAAGGTCGTGAAATAAGCCACGGGAAGCAGACAAGTCCAGTCATATTATCTTGACTAAGGTTCGAATATAATACCGCAAGGCAGGCACATAATTACAGTCACTTTGTAAAACGCTTCTATCAAACACAGTACGATACCAACGCTTTAGAATACCGATTCAAGCACTTTGGTAACAATTGATAATTTTTTGAAGTTCCTGCCAAAAAATACTATCATTTGTATTTCAATTTCTTTATAAATAACTTTCTTGCCCCCATACTGGCCTCGAACGCAAATTTTTTTCAAAATCGGTCATAAATGGAATAAAGAATTTTTGACATTTTTATTATACAAGAGAAAAAAGTAACAGTCCCGTCCAGTTTTGAATCCGGAACCAGAGTAACATAATACTTACTAATTATTATGCTATCTTTGCCGAAACTTTCTGGATATTTATAAATAAATTGTAAAAAGTTGCCATTTTATTTATGCACTTCCATCATTACTAGTTAAATAACGCCATTTGAGAGCATTTGTGGCTTAATAGACTAGAAAAATTAAGAAATACAAGAGGAAAAGGATGGCTTAGTGCTAAGAGCGGAAGATCCCGACTTCAAAAATCGAACGAGGCGGTTGCTTTTTTCACTTGTATATTTAATAATTTAATTTAGTATTGTAAAAATAAAAATCTCAAAAGTTCTTCTATTCCATTTAATTTCGCTATATTTGCTTAAAAAAACATCCAAAAAATCACCAAGAAGATTGCAGGATATGGCAGGTCATTTTAAACCTAAAGCTAAAATCGATAATATGAAAAATTGTTGTCGATGATGCTTTTTTAAGAAAGATAATAGTTAAATACAAATACTGAAATAAAAAAAATACGGAAAATTTTGAACACCATAAATTCGGAGAAAGCAGAATGAGGGGAGCGATCGAAAGTATTTGTTTCCTGGTGATATCCGTACACTCAGCAGTTTTCAAAATATAGGGTTTCTTATTGTCCTATAACTCAGTATAAGTTTGCATCCGCCCACTCCCTCTTCTTCCCATACCTCACCCTATCACCATTCCCACACTATTAATCTCGATGAGAGGAATTACTTGGTCAAATATAGTCATCTTACTAGTACGGGACACTAGTCTATTTACAAGGTGTTTCCGCCATGGAGGCCCATAGGGCAAGACGTGAAAGTAAAAAAATTACTGGCATGGGAAGGGGGGGAGGGCACCTTGGCGGAGTTACAAGGTGATTTATTAAGAAAATATGCTAGTTTTTCACAAAACACCCAAAACACGTGATTTAAAAAAAATATCGTCACTTTCAAGTCTTGTTAATCAACTTTTTGTAAAAAATAAACGAGTTCAAAGTAAAAAAAAAGGTAAGAAAATCTGCAACTTTTATTTTATACCGCCATAACTCTGGAGCGGAGAAGAGTACGGGGCTGGTTGCTGGTTGAGCAGTCCAATCGTTGGTAACGACATGAGGTTGTTTATACAATTAGTGCTTAACGATAACCGTACACCCTGTACTTTACGAAAAACTAGCATATTTTCTTAAACACCCTGTAACGCCAAAACGGTTGAGATGCGACTACTTCCCAGCCATACAATTTCTTGATTGTCTAGATGAATACTATCACCTCCTAACTTATGCACCACCCTGTATACCTTCTGAAATGCTCATTCTCTAGTATACGGAACAACTTTTATTTATTTACGCAAAATATGGTTGGCAAAATATTTAGGTCAATCAGCGCAAGTTGAGCTCAAGTTCTTTCCTTTCTTTATTCAAATAACAAAAAGAGTCCTATGCCCCTTTTAAGGAGAGATCCTAGGAAAATTTGGCCAGCGATATGTTGGAGGATATCTATATATTTTTTAAAGTGGAAGATGTAGATGAGCATTAAAAATTTGGGTAGTTTTTCTCAATTAAGCAAACTCACACATACATATACAGTTAAATACATATATCAACTTAACATGATTTCTTTTATGCACAAGTATTTATGTAATTCACCTTCATTTATGTCCAGGTCCAAGTTTTCATCTTCATCCTAATATTTGATATAACAGATTTTTATATTACAGTTATTATAAAATTTAGATAAATTCAAAGTTTAACTCTCCCAAATCTCCTTCTTCTTGAATCAATATTTAATCTTTAAGCAACATCTCTTGGTAAAACTTGGTAACTGATGCATAACATATACAAAAGAACTGTTATAAAAATTCAAATATGAAGACTTGGGTTTGGAATTCCCCCCCCCATCATAATAATATCAAAACTTAAAAATTCTGTAGAAACATCAGAAAAGTAGTTTTATTTAGAATTGTCACTTTTCTTTTCAAAAATATATTTCTAAACTCTTTTTAATTTTAATAATATATAAAACACTAAATAAGCAATAAAAAATAAATAATAATAATATAAAAGCACAATCACCATTGATCGATCAATCCATCAGTGAAAAAAAAGCAATTTAGATTTTATTCGGTTTTGATTTTCAAGTAAAATATTGAGGGTCCAATAAATGTTCAATTCTTACTCATTGTCATTACCACTGTGCTAATGAAATCTAAGGAAGACTTTAGGAAATTTTGAAAAATTCAATTTGTAAAATAAATTATATATAGTATACCACTTAAGTACCTAAAAAAAAAAACAAGTAGATATATACATTGTAAAGGATTCGAAACACATCTATAGTAGATAAGGAAGTAAGCTATCTTTTCCAATAATAGTTATGTATATAAAAGAAAAAAAAATCCTACTAAGATACTCGTACATAATGTATAAGGCAAATGGATTTGATTAAGTCAAGAGTTCAAATTTTTTCACAGAATCAATAAAATCAGAACTTTTTTAAAATGTTTCTAGAAAATTGTGTAGTCGTTATTCGAAGCTGACGAAAATCAAAATTGACTAACTAAAAACAACAGTGTTATACCTATTTGCTAATAATATGTAAGCTGAACTCTTTTGTTTACCTTATTGTTCTTAATTTACAATTAGGTTACGTTAGTCTACTTCTTATTCTACTTTTAACTGTTATACTTCAAATTAAAATGTCTCGAATCTCCGTTGAAATAAATTCAAGCAACTAACCCAAAATAACGGACGATATTAATTATCATTCAAACTCAATCTAAAGACTGGAACGAAAAGTCTTGTCATCACATAAACTGAAAATAATTTTTAAGAAATGTTTTAATTCAATATTAAATTTCATTCATTTGTAATAAGTAGCTGTGTTCTTTTGTGTATCTTGTTCTAGAACTCCCAAATTGTTCTGTCGATTGAAGCGAACTATTTGTAAAGTTCGCTTCATTTACCTATATCTTTCTATGAAAATGTATAAGGCGTTTTAGTTACTTTTCCTTCTTTTATTACCGTTCGATTGGTTGTAGCTCAGTAACATTTGGTGGGTTCACTTCTTTTGGAACAAAATCGATGTTGCTCTTATTGTACCACTCAACGGTGTGTTTTACATACTTGCTAAAATAATACAGAGCGTCTATGTTGTCTTAAAAATGATGATAGCCTATTCTTCAAGCATTCGTTGACATAAGTTTTTGCATTGATTGTCCATTTTGTGAAGAAGGGCCTGCTCGAGAGGCCATACTGACGAAAAGCTTGCCAAACCATAAATTTTGGTCCAAATTTTTCTATTCTAATTGACTTTTCTGCATCGGGAAGTATCTACTGTACTTGTTTTAACGGTAGGCATTTAAAATTGGGAGCCTAGTAGTTTAGAAAATTCCATTTTAAAATACGATTCGTCATTCAAAGCAAGACAACTGTTAGAGTTTTAAAATTCGAATGTAAAACTTAAGAGCTCGCAAAACTACTCTCTCCAATTGTTCTTTACTTCCTTTTACCGATTTTTGCTTTTTATACGTCTTTAGCTTGTTTTTTTTTTTCTTCACACGTTGAATCATTGTGTGACTCATTTTCAATTTTCGAGCGATATCGCGTATCGATGATGATTTGTTCATATTGTTGCGAGCGTGGCCTTTGGTTCGTTATTTAAAACACAATATTAAATAATTAATATATAAGTTCTTTATTACACTTAAATCATATAAAGTTCACAAACATTTATTTAATCAACTCAACTCTAATTATCGCTAACACTGTACTTCCAATTATCGCAATCTAATTACACACTATCGCTTCTTTATTGCTTTCGCTTCTTAACACTGCAACGTCTAAGACAAGACTCTTTTTTGGCGATGACAACTGTTATATTTATACCCTAGAAACACTCCAGATTAATCTGGAGTGTTCTATTCCAAAAGCTTCTTGACTATTCTATTTGTTCTATTCCTGAACTTTCATAATCGATTCTCCGAACCTGAAGTCATTTACTCTCCGAACCTGAAGTTGTTTATTGCCAGTAGATGTCACCAGTTGTCTCTTTCTATTGCACGTAACACAGCCCCCTTCTTAAACTTGTTCGTCCCGAACAACAGGTGGTCCACGGTCTTGATGCTCGTAGTATTGACACAAGCGGTCCAAATGAACAATTTTGTGCTTGCCTCTTGTGCCAAGCTGAATCCTGTATACCACGTCATTAATTCTACTTACTACTGAATATGGTCCTTCCCAGTGTTGTTGCAATTTTGGAGAACGTCCCTTACGTCGTTTCGGGTTGTACAGCCAAACAAGATCACCTTCGTTAAATCCTGCGGAATTAGCGCGTAAGTCATAACGTGTCCTCATCCGATGGGAACTTACTGCTAATTTCGCCCCCGTGGCCCTTTGTACATCAGCTCTCAGTTTCAATGGGGCTCTGACATTACACTTGTACATTTCCTTTCTGCTGCTACGTGGCGGCCCTTTGTAAGAAGCACAAACAGTGCATCTGCGACACCACTTCTCTACATCCTCCCGCATATGTAGCCAATAAAACTTTTCTCGTATCATAGAAATTGTTTTATTCACTCCCAAATGTTCTCCAGATGCTCCACGATGCACTTTACCTAGAACCTCGTTGACCTTTGATGCCGGCACGACTATTTGCATTCGGAACGATTTACCGTTAGGTGCTTCCCACTTGCGTTTTAATATGCCGAATTCAACATGAAGAGAATTCCATTGAGCCCAGTAGCTTTTCAGCTCTTCACTCATCCTCGAAATATCCTTCCATTCTGGTTTTTCTATGTCTACTTTCCAAGCAAGAATAGGTGAAATGTCCGGATCTTCTCGTTGTGCTGTTCGCAGGTCCTCGTTGTCCCAACCTGTAGATGGTTCCACGGATACCAACTGTATAGTAGCTGTTTTCTCATTTCCTTTCTCCCAGCCATAATGATTGTTGTAAATTTTGATCTGTAATAGCGTTCACAAATGCCTCCGTCGCCACTTCATTGAGAAAATCCGCATTCACGCTGGAGTATGACAGATGCGCTAATCTTTCTACATCTGCCTGCAGTTGTTGTAGTGATTCGCCATGTTTTTGAATCCTGTTGCGCAACTGTAGGCGATATACTTGCTGCATGTGCTCATCTCCGTAACGTAATTCTATCGCCTGTACTAATGAAGAGTAATTAGGTTGATTTTCAATCGGTACAGTTTGTAAGAGTTCTGACGCAGGACCTCAAAGTGCTAACACCAGAGCTATAGCTTTGTCTTTATCGTTCCATCCATTTACTTCTGAAGCTGCCTCGAATTGTCTCTTGAAGATATGCCACGAATTTTGTCCATCAAATATGGGAGGTTTCATTCTACCTGCACCGGATATTTCAGTTGCTCCGCTTAGAGGCTGACGATGCTTTATTCTTTCCAGATCTGATTTAAAACTGTCAAGCTGCTCGGTGACTTTTTGTTGAGCTTCCGCCACTTCCTGCTCGATTCCTTCAATTTTCAAATTTTGTTCGTCTAATGAGTTTTTCAGGAAAGTCTTCTGTTCCTCCAAACGAGTTTCTAGACAATTCTCCAAAGAGATCTTTTGTTCGTCCAAACGGGTTTCCAGAGATTTCTTTTGTTCCTCCAAATCAATCTTTTGTTCATCAAAACGGGCTTCCATAGATTTCTTTTGCTCGTCCATAGATTTCTTTTGTTCGTCCATAGATTTCTTTTGTTCGTCCATAGATTTCTTCTGTTCATCTAAACGTGATTCCAGAGAATTCTTTTGTTCCTCGAGAGAATTCTTTTGTTCCTCGAGAGAATTCTTTTGTTCCTCGAGAGAATTCTTTTGCTCATCAAAACGGGCTTCCATTTTACTCATTAAAGTACTCAAAAGCTGTTCCATTTTCCTCGCAGGCGCTTCTTCAACTTCGATTTCTTCCAAGTTCTCTTCGAAAACAAATGTTTCAGGATTCTTTCCTTCCTCTATCAAAGATTGTCTAAGTCGCTCGACTAGAACTTTCTTTATGCCTGTCGTTTGTAATGACCGGTTCCCTAACTCCACTTTCAAATCCTGCGTTCGAAGCTCGTCCACTTTGCGCCCCATTATTTTAGTAATTCTCTTATAGATGAATATAAATTATTTTCCAGAACTTACACAATTTAACACAATTTCTCAAAATTAATCACTCTTTTAATTTTTAGTCAATTGCCACCACTTTATTTCGCGAATTTATTTCACTTCTGACACCAGTTGTTGCGAGCGTGGCCTTTGGTTCGTTATTTAAAACACAATATTAAATAATTAATATATAAGTTCTTTATTACACTTAAATCATATAAAGTTCACAAACATTTATTTAATCAACTCAACTCTAATTATCGCTAGCACTGTACTTCCAATTATCGCAATCTAATTACACACTATCGCTTCTTTATTGCTTTCGCTTCTTAACACTGCAACGTCTAAGGCAAGACTCTTTTTTGGCGATGACAACTGTTATATTTATACCCTAGAAACACTCCAGATTAATCTGGAGTGTTCTATTCCAAAAGCTTCTTGACTATTCTATTTGTTCTATTCCTGAACTTTCATAATCGATTCTCCGAACCTGAAGTCATTTACTCTCCGAACCTGAAGTTGTTTATTGCCAGTAGATGTCACCAGTTGTCTCTTTCTATTGCACGTAACAATATCAATCTCCCTCAAGGCACTTGACTAGACTTTTTTGTCAACTGGATCTGTTGGGCGACCCGATTTTGTCTTATCCTTGAAGATCCTTAACACTTTTTATAACACGCTGAACTGTTCTAACCGTCACTCCTACCTCCTTCACGATACTTAGCTTAGATTTAGTTTTATTTGTTCTATAAATTAGCGCAGCCTCCTTCCACAATTTTTCTTGTGATTTTCCAAGACTGATCCATTACAACTGTTATTGTTCTACGGACTACTTGTGGCTTCTGAGAAAATTGTGTATCAAAAAAAAATTGCTGTTCTCTTAGTGTTATATTACATGATTTGGTGACAATACATTTCGTTCCAGTTTTATCAATATTACAAATAAATTCAGTCATCAAGAACCAACTAGTTTAACCTTGGCAGATAATTCACACTAAATTTTATGGTGTCCAATTCATGCAGATGCTTTTTTATATATATATAAAATGATAACCATTGACTTTCCTTCCAATTTAATAACACTTTTAAATAGCTTTCTGACTTTTGTTCAAAATTCTTCATCTTCCACCCAAAATAATTCCTATGCTAAGGTGCCTCAATCCTCAAACCTCAGTTCTTGGATCAACCTACTCTCAAGTCTTAAGCGGGAGATTTCATTCCTTTAAATAACTACGATATTAATATTATACTATCTTTGCTGATGGATATAGAGTAGTATACTCATCATCACAACCTGAAATCTGCTTTAAACGCTATATTTAATAACTGATATAAATGGCAAATAAAAACAACCTCCATTATATTTAGCCTGAAAACGTAAAATTACGAAGCTTATTGTATTGTTGCGAGCGTGGCCTTTGGTTCGTTATTTAAAACACAATATTAAATAATTAATATATAAGTTCTTTATTACACTTTTTCATATAAAGTTCCCAAACATTAATTTAATCAACTCAACTCTAATTATCGCTAACACTGTACTTTCAATTATCGCAATCTAATTACACACTATCGCTTCTTTATTGCTTTCGCTTCTTAACACTGCAACGTCTAAGACAAGACTCTTTTTTTGGCGATGACAACTGTTATATTTATACCCTAGAAACACTCCGGATAAATCTGGAGTGTTCTATTCCAAAAGCTTCTAGACTATTCTATTTGTTCTATTCCTGAACTTTCATAATCGATTCTCCGAACCTAAAGTCATTTACTCTCCGAACCTGAAGTTGTTTATTGCCAGTAGATGTCACCAGTTGTCTCTTTCTATTGCACGTAACACTGCCCCCTTCTTAAACTTGTTCGTCCCGAACAACAGGTGGTCCTCGGTCTTGATGCTCGTAGTATTGACACAAGCGGTCCAAATGAACAATTTTGTGCTTGCCTCTTGTGCCACGCTGAATCCTGTATACCACGTCATTAATTCTAGTTACTACTGAATATGGTCCTTCCCAGTGTTGTTGCAATTTTGGAGAACGTCCCTTACGTCGTTTCGGGTTGTACAGCCAAACAAGATCACCTTCATTGAATCCTGCTGAATTCGCACGTAAGTCATAACGTGTCCTCATCCGATGGGTACTTACTGCTAATTTCGCTCCCGTGGCCCTTTGTACATCAGCTCTTAGTTTCAATGGGGCTCTGATATTACACTTGTACATTTCCTTTCTGCTGCTACGTGGCGGCCCTTTGTAAGAAGCACACACAGTGCATCTGCGACACCACTTCTCTACATCCTCCCGCATATGTAGCCAATAAAACTTTTCTCGTATTATAGAAATTGTTTTATTCACTCCCAAATGTTCTCCAGATGCTCCACGATGCACTTTACCTAGAACCTCGTTGACCTTTGATGCCGGCACGACTATTTGCATTCGGAACGATTTACCGTTAGGTGCTTCCCACTTGCGTTTTAATATACCGCATTCAATATGAAGAGAATTCCATTGAGCCCAGTAGCTTTTCAGCTCTTCACTCATCCTCGAAATATCCTTCCATTCTGGTTTTTCTATGTCTACTTTCCAAGCAAGAATAGGTGAAATGTCCGGATCTTCTCGTTGTGCTGTTCGCAGGTCCTCGTTGTCCCAACCTGTAGATGGTTCCACGGATACCAACTGTATAGTAGCTGTTTTCTCATTTCCTTTCTCCCAGCCATAATGCTTACATTCAGGTTTCCATTGACGTTGTACCAAGGCTTCTGCATTTCCATAGATACGTCCTTTTCTGTGTTGGCCGCCAAAGTCATAAGGTTGGATTCTAGTCTCCCTAAGAATAGTTTGCTCTCTAGCTCGCCAACTTGTACGTTCTTCTGTCCCTTTCTTTTCTGTTGGTTCCTTTCGACGGCGTTTCCTGCAGTCGCTTTGAAGGTGTCCCAATTTATTACAATCCCAACATCGAAGAACACTACGTGAAGGGGTACTCAGTGATAACTGCAATCTATTGCAAGTCTGCTGCTCAGCTCGATATCTTTGCAATTCCACTTTCCTCTCTTCATCTAGAGATTCCACTCGTCGGCGTTTTCTGCAGTCTCTTTGTAGGTGTCCTGGTCTATTACAATTCCAGCATCGATGGATACCACGCAAAGGTGAGCTCTGGGATGACTGCATTCTATTACAAGTACATTTGTCCACCGAAATGTCTCTCATTCGTACTGCACTCCGCGAAGCTTGTCTGGCGGATTCATACACTAATGCATAGGCTAGTGCTTCTGCTGTTGATTTCCTTTCTGCTAGCCTCAATGATTGTTGTAAATTTTGATCTGTAATAGCGTTCACAAATGCCTCCGTCGCTACTTCATTGAGAAAATCCGCATTCACGCTGGAGTATGACAGATGCGCTAATCTTTCTACATCTGCCTGCAGTTGTTGTAGTGATTCGCCATGTTTTTGAATCCTGTTGCGCAACTGTAGGCGATATACTTGCTGCATGTGCTCATCTCCGTAACGTAATTCTATCGCCTGTACTAATGAAGAGTAATTACGTTGATTTTCAATCGGTACAGTTTGTAAGAGTTCTGACGCAGGACCTCGAAGTGCTAACACCAGAGCTATAGCTTTGTCTTCATCATTCCATCCATTTACCTCTGAAGCTGCCTCGAATTGTCTCTTGAAGATATGCCACGAATTTTGTCCATCAAATATGGGAGGTTTCATTCTACCTGCACCGGATATTTCGGTTGCTCCGCTTAGAGGCTGACGATGCTTTATTCTTTCCAGATCTGATTTAAAACTGTCAAGCTGCTCGGTGACTTTTTGTTGAGCTTCCGCCACTTCCTGCTCGATTCCTTCAATTTTCAAATTTTGTTCGTCTAATGAGTTTTTCAGGAAAGTCTTCTGTTCCTCCAAACGAGTTTCTAGACAATTCTCCAAAGAGATCTTTTGTTCGTCCAAACGGGTTTCCAGAGATTTCTTTTGTTCCTCAAAATCAATCTTTTGTTCATCAAAACGGGCTTCCATAGATTTCTTCTGTTCATCTAAACGTGATTCCAGAGAATTCTTTTGTTCGTCGAGAGAATTCTTTTGTTCGTCGAGAGAATTCTTTTGTTCGTCCATAGATTTCTTCTGTTCATCTAAACGTGATTCCAGAGAATTCTTTTGTTCCTCGAGAGAATTCTTTTGTTCCTCGAGAGAATTCTTTTGTTCATCAAAACGGGCTTCCATTTTGCTCATTAAAAGACTGAAAAGCTGTTCCATTTTCATCTCAGGCTCTTCTTCAAATTCGGTTCCTTCCAAGTTCTCTTCGAAAACAAATGTCTCAGGATTCTTTCCTTCCGCTATCAAAGCTTGTCTAAGTCGCTCGACTAGAACTTTCTTTGCACCTGTCGTTTGTAATGAGCGGTTCCCTAGCTCCACTTTCAAATCCTGTATTCAAGCTCCTCCACTTTGCGCCCCATTACTGTAGTAATTCACTCACAGTTGAATATAAATTATTTTCCAGAACTTTTAAAATTTAACACAATTCCACAAAATTAATCACACTTTTAATTTTTCAGTCAATTGCCACCACTTTATTTCTCAAATATATTTCACTTCTGACACCAGTTGTTGCGAGCGTGGCCTTTGGTTCGTTATTTAAAACACAATATTAAATAATTAATATATAAGTTCTTTATTACACTTTTTCATATAAAGTTCCCAAACATTAATTTAATCAACTCAACTCTAATTATCGCTAACACTGTACTTTCAATTATCGCAATCTAATTACACACTATCGCTTCTTTATTGCTTTCGCTTCTTAACACTGCAACGTCTAAGACAAGACTCTTTTTTTGGCGATGACAACTGTTATATTTATACCCTAGAAACACTCCGGATAAATCTGGAGTGTTCTATTCCAAAAGCTTCTAGACTATTCTATTTGTTCTATTCCTGAACTTTCATAATCGATTCTCCGAACCTAAAGTCATTTACTCTCCGAACCTGAAGTTGTTTATTGCCAGTAGATGTCACCAGTTGTCTCTTTCTATTGCACGTAACAGTATAATAGAATTAAATTCAAACGAACATGATATCCAGATATTATCTTGGAATTACATTACATAAAACTCTAACGTTCGAAAAACATACCCAAACTTCTATTACTAACAGTAAATTAAATATCCTGACAAGAACTAAAGACCCATTGATAACATACATTCAGTAATAAAAAAAAACAAATTTTGAAAGTAATTTTCAAGCAATACTATTTTATAGATAATCTGTTTCGTATATATAAATGAGCTAATTTCAACTTGAAAAAACTTTCCAAAATAAAATCTTAACTAGGAGCGATGTTATTTATAATGTTAGTCTAACACAAATTTTAGCGATCCCCTAGATAGATGAATGCCCATATATGTAAATATACCTTCTCTTCCTTATTTTTTAAAATATTAACTTCAATGGTTCCATCAGAAGAACTCTTTACTACCCATACATTAAAAATGTCTATGACCGACCGATTTCCCAGTATACGTTAAAAATCTGGAAATTTGGGAATTTCCTGAGCCCTCCCTGTGAAGTAGCACCCATTTTCGAACTTAAACTTACACTTGCTACGAGAGCTCTATTTATAAAATTAAAGTTCTCTATCTCAATCACTGTCCAAATAAATAGTAGGAAAAAAAACAAATTTTTATATGGCAGACGTATAAAAAGTTGCCAGATTTCTCTTGATTTCACCCTTTTTGGAATGTAGATCTACAATTATTCCGTTTACGAATTTTCAACTTTCTAACACCGCATGTTCTGAAGAAGTGTCCAAATAGGTACCTATATGTAAGTATATAGAAAATCAAAAGTTTCGTATGGCAACACGAAGGAAATTAAGGTCGAAATACAATAATTCCGATCGACACAACATTTACGATAAATTAAATGTTTACTTACGTATGATTTATATTTTTGCAATAAATAGAAGTCACATTCCTTCCGTAAGAGAGATATTTAATGTTTTCAATTTTAAAAAGTTGTAAAAGTAAAAAAATTAGCAAGTTGAAGTTGATTTAATTGAAGATTTGTGCCTTTTATGGACATAATATAAAAAATATATAAAAAATCTGAAAAATAATCTGAGAAAAATCAGCAGCACTTACAGAAGCAATATCTTCCTTTCTTAGCTGCTTCATAAACTTTTCTCTTAAGGGACCACCTCTTTTCACATCCTTTTTCTATAATAAAATACGGATGTTATTATTTTCTTAATTTGTCATTAATATCAGTGGATAAAGAGACGGGTCCGTACATAACGATCATCTCTTACCGCATTTTACTTACGACAATTTGACATTTAAACATAACGAATGCTTAATGTTATTTTGGGTACGGTCTGTTTAATTAACTTTACTTACGTATACGTTCATTGTGTTTCAGCCTTTTGCCGCCGTAATCAGAGTTTTGAACTTTTGTCGTCGTAGTTTAAGTTTGGCAGTTCTAATTGAAAATTATTTTGCTTTCCCCTTAGCACTTAATTACTTTCCCCAAAGTGATTCACACGAAGAAAATAATGTTTTTATTAAATATTTAACTGGGTGTTACTTTTCCAGTTTAACAATGTACAAATAAAACCGTCAATCTCGAATCGGACAATACTTGTTAATATTTGTATCATGTCATGTCCACCATCTTCTTTTTTTCTTTATAAGCTTCTTGTGCCAAGCAACGTACTTTCAATATTTTGTATAGTTTTTTTTTTATATCTTTCCCATTTTGTCAATGAACATACAATTTTAGCATCTATATATTGATGTCAACAAATATAAATATGTCGCTGTCATTGTTTGGATTCGGCGACATGTACGACGACAGTGTCGCCGTAAATTCCATGTCGGCCTCATTGTATTTCGACCTTTACTCGATTGCACTACGAACTTTGACTTAACTTTTATTTTTATAAAACTACTGTATACAAAATTCCAGCTCACTAGGTACGTTAATGCATTTTAAATTTTTCATGCGGGCATAGGGATGATGAACAAAGAGACGGACAATAAAGAAAACTTTACCTATGTAGGTATATCCTTTCATTTCATCATCTATTCTAGAGGATTTGCGGACAATTTCCCTAAACCAATTTACCTTCATTTCCTGAGGTTTTCTAAAACATCTTGGGTAAAATCATGTCCTCTCGGAACTTTGTAAAGGCATAATTTAGTACCTACCTATTGAAATCTAGTATAAAAGAAAAAAAAATTCACAATACGAGATTTTTAAGTTAATGTTAGTTAGTCAGGATTTAAAATTCTATACTTCAATGTATACCTACTCCTTAATTTGAAATTCATAAATTTAAGGAAATTGCTCGTAAAGAAAATTGCTTTTATGAAAACTGTTTTTAGGGAAACTGTTTTCGCGGAAACAAACTGTTTTAGGGCAATTGGTTTTTAGGAAATTGCTTTAGGGAAACTCTCCGGATACCATTCAAGGGATATGATAAAGTAAGCTAACTATAAAAGCAATTTACACATTTTCTAATAAAACCAGATTTAATATATTTATACATATACACATCCTAAATGTATGACAGGAAAATAAAACCCGCGAATAGAAACTTATGTCAACTCCAAAAATTTATATCCGAGTAGCAGAATAATACTACAACAAAAATAGCTTTTAGTCCAACTAGAAATGATTACTTTGCAATGAATAAAATTAGCAGCATATTTAAGTGGCATTTCCCAGCCCAGGATCAGAAAAACAAACCTAACAAAATTCAATACTTTACATGCGCATAGATCCATCCACACTTATTTGCTTAAAATTTAACCAAGATTTCATGCCTAATGTCATTGGCTCCATTGGCTTGCATGCATCGCATCGCAGCTCCAATTCCATGGTAATAAGTGTGATTTACCAAAGAGAGGAAGGAATATCACCACAAAATTTTCTTTTTTTCCAACCAATCAAAAACGTTCTTTGAATGCAATATGCAAGCAATCAAATTAACAGGCATTCGATTTATGTATTTGCATGACGCGTGCCCGTTGCCTAATTAACCAAAATAAATTATAAAACTTATTTCAAATAAAACATTTGTTCAAAATAAAGTCAAGTCCGTAATAATAAAATTAAAAAACATCAAATTTGTAAAATAAAAGGAACTAACCTTGTTGTTTCTGAACGGATTAAGCAAGTCCTTTCGCACTTTGTTAATTATATTTCACCTTGCATATATGCACATTTTCACAATTTTAACGTTAAAAAAGCAGAAAAAACGAAACGCGATCTGCACTGCAACTGCACTACAATGGAGTCGAATTCAAAATGATGAGAGAATCTTTCTTTAATGGCTGCCTGCCTGCCTGCGGCTGGCCCTGCTGAAATAGCAGGATTACGGTATTCACTATTCAGCACAAAACAAAAACGGATAATATACATATATGGACCAGGGTGACGTACAAATGGCAAATTTTGTATGGAAGGAAATTAATATTAAAATTACAAAAACAATTTCACACAATTTGCTGAAAGTTTATCAAAATGCAATAACAGGACTGAGACTATTCTCGGTTTCAAATATGGCAGACTATTTTTATTCATGAGCTGATGGTATTACATGATGCTTCTTGTTTCTCGGTGTGGCGGAGGTAGTATAGTATAAAGGAATAACGGTAACTGCTAGAAATCGCTCAAATAACAATGATCATAAACATTTTAGTGTTGCCATATTTACGTTTTAAAATGCCTGTTTTAGGAGGATTAAATATTTTCTATAATTTAAAAAAAAAGTTAATTATACTTAGTTATGGAAAAACAATCTTCAAACGTTTATTGTTAAGATCGAATGGGAATTTTAAACAAACAAAAAATATCGCAAATTCTCAACTTCTGTACCTACATCGTACTCACAGTTGAATATGAAAATTCTTAGTAAACGGAATTTAAAAATTAGTAGCAAACCCATTTTTAAATTTCGTTTACTAAGAATTTTCCCTTCCGATTTATTTTAACGGTCTAATGGTTTCTCACCCCCTGTTAATTATAAGCTGCGCCTCCTCCTTGGCTAGGCTTCTGCGCAAACTATTCTAATTGTCTTATTCGACGGGAATTTTTCCAGCTGCTTGGAAACTAGCCGACTTTCAGCCAATTCCCAAAAAGAAGAGGGTAGCGATCTCTCAAGTTACCGACCAATTGCAATCACCTCAATTCTTTCAAAGATTGAATCTATCATTAACCTCAAATTAATCAAGTATCTAGGAACCAATCAACCCATAAACAATTGCCAATAATGCTTCCGAACTGGTCGCTCATTTGAGGACTTGCTTCGTTTTCTTACGGAACGTTGGAGTCATAGTCTCCACAATTTTGGTGAATCCAAAATCGTCGCGCTGGTTATTTCAAGGGTCTTTGATAGTCAGGCATTCTGCCGTTTTAGAAAAAGTTTCTCCCCTCGTTTTCTATTATGGATTGCAAGTTTTCTATCTGTTTGCCAAATTCGTGTTGTAATAGATGGCGTTATATCTGTGCCGATGTGCCGCAAGACTCTGTTATCTCTCCATCTGTCTTCCTATTTTTCTTTAAAGATCTGCTTTCCCTTACTTTCCATCCCATCCATAGCTTTGCCGATGGCAAACCCCTTTATTTCGCTTACTCCTTTCATACTCTTGTCGATTCCAAAGGGAAAATCGCATGTATCAAACGAGATTGCATGATTAGATCATTGAATAACAATCTTGACAATATCTTCGCCTGGCGCAAAGCGAGCCGCGTCGAATTCAATGCATCTAAGACCCGAAGCTGTTTCATCTTTTTCAAACAAGATCACCACTTAACCACTCCCATTTCATTTGATCTAGTATTAATTTCTGATTCGCCGTCACTAAACATTCTTGGCATTAATATTTCCAGTAAGATACGCTGGACAGATCACATCTTCTCTATTGCCAAAGAAGCATCAACAGGGATTTCTGAAAAGGTGTAAGAAATATATCAGCCCATCGAATATAGCGTTCCCCTACAAGTCCTACATCAGACCCAGAATGTAATACAATTCTCTCATCTGGGCCAGGGCTGGCCGTACAGCCATAGCTTCATTAGATATTGTCCAAAAGAGAACCTTCAGGCCCATTGACTTTTTGACAATAACTTGTCATATCGACTCACTCGAATACCGCCGTAATGTTGGATGCCCTTCGCTTCTTTATCGCTACATGCATGATCAATGTTCCGATTAAATATCTATTCTGATCCCTTGTAAATTAATTCCTGCAATTAATACTCGCGCTGCAAGCCGCTCACATCCTCATCACCCTTCAAAATACTTTTGACCGTACAGCAAAATTCCGTGATACTTTCTTATCCTTAACTGTGCGAATGTGGAACAGTTTACCATCTACAGTTCTTCCTCGGGCTTACAATCTGCGAAGGTTCAAGAGTGACATATATCAGCATATCTCCGCTACTTTCCCCATGTTCCCTAATCCTTTCCTTATCTCCTTTCTGCCATGCTGTGATTTGCATCATAGGGTATCCCCTCAGCTTGGCTTAATAATATACAAAATAAATAAAAATAAAACAGTTGATTGATTCTGTGAAAAACATCTTCATATTATGTTTATTACTATAATGACTAATAGGAACAGTATGGCATGGGAACTCGCAAAAAAATCAATAAGTTTTTAGTAAAATTTCAATTTTTTCTCGAGCAATAAAAATCCTTAGTATATATTACTAAATTTGTTAAGTACATATGTACCTCTAAATATATAATCTGCGCTAAAAGAAAATTTTAGTCAATGTAATTTAAATAATTCGACAATTTGTCTTAAACGTTAAGCAATTTTAGGTAGCCACCCCCTCCATCAAGTTTAATAATTATTCTTTCAACTTTTTAAGCAGTTGCGTAGAGGGAAATTGTATCATTAAAATCATAAGAGAAATTATACCTTTTTAGATAATAATAGTATCGTAGGAAATTATAATACACAATAAATAAATAAATAATAAAAGATGAATAGCGAAACTTTTTCATCGGTGAAACTTGTTAATTATAAATACTCAGCTGGTCATCTGTGAAATGTAAAAACAAAAAACAACTAAAAACTTGTCAAGTTTTAAGTTTTCATTATAAAATTAAAACAGAAACATAAAACATTCTGTTATAGATAATAAAATTAATATTAAAAAGAAACAAACAAACAAATAACTTTGCTGACTTTTCCTATAAAACAAAAAATTAGAAAAAATATTTAGCTCGATTTTACCCTCGTAGTTAAAATTTAGGTAATTATAGAAATTTGAAGACATTTTCTAAAACGCTGCTGTAACTAAAATAAAAACAAAAAATTATACAAACATTTTGTGATTTCTTCTACTTATGTATAAACCTAGATTAATTGAGCAAGATGATGATGATAAATAAATTGCAATTGAATTCAAATTTGAGTTGTTGTTTTTCTTTAATCCCATAACAAATAACTTGAAAATTGACGATACTCCATGAAGACTTTAAGGAGATCAAAAGATACAAAAATGTTTATTTGATTCATTTTTATTAAATTTATTTATTTGATTATAAACTTATCAGTTACTCACTGAAATTGTTTATGTATGTATGCTTTAAATATAAAGATTACAAACATAGATTTTATGTTTTAAAAACAATGCCGTTCAAATGTCTTCCTTTTTACAGCAAACACTCTTGAGAGCGGTATTGAGGCCTCGTTGCATGAGGCCACAGGAAGCAGCTGTGCTGTGCCTGGAAATGAGCAGAAGGATATCATCCACATATGCTTCACATGAGAATCCCATATTTTTCAGCGCCATGATGAGTGAGTCCACCAACATACACTAGAGTACCGGGCAGAGCACCCCAACCTGCGCGACCTCTTTCCACCAGTACACTGAGAGAGGCTCGGTCACCCAACTCCACGGTTAAGTTTCGTCGTCGTACCATTTGGACGATTTATCGCTCGACAGTGCAACTAACAGCATGCCGACGAGCTGCCTCATACAGCGAATTGGGTGTGACCCTGTCAAAGGCCCTCTCGATGTCCAGCAAGGCTCCCAAGGTAAACAGACCACGATCCAGTCCACGTTCAATGACTGTAACCATTGAATGGAGAATCGTCTCGGTTATCTGCCCTTGGGTAAGCGTACTGCGGTGTGTTGCAGGGAGAGGCTTTTAAGGCTACTTCCTTAATGTATTCATCTACGAGCCTCTCCAGGCATTTCAAAAAGAATGAGGAGAGTCTTATGGTTGGAAAACTCTTCGGGTCCATATATGATGCCCTACCAGGCTTCGGAGCGAAGCCAACCCTCACCTTCCTCCATTCCTCAGGGACATATCCAAATGCGAGAATCAATGTGAGGATGCAGCACTACGCTCTTTGCCTTAAGAATGACCGGAAAAATTCCATCTAGACCCGGAACCTTGAACGCAAAGAATGTTGAAATTGACCATTTCACCTTCTCGACATCTACTACCTCGGCAGCAATTAACCAATCACAACCAGTGCAGGGAAGTAGGAGGGGATTTCGCCATACAACTGCAGGTCTTCTTCTGGGAAATGTGTCAAGGGAAGAAGTCTACAGGCTTCTTCCTTCGACGCCGTAAAGGAGCTATCTGACCTACTCAGAACAACTAGTCTGACCGACGGATCTCCCTTAAGAACCCGCCTGAGCAACCTCACCGGCTCGCGATAGCCATCAAGCTTCTCGCAGTAATCTACAAAAGCGAGTCTTTATGTTTCCTAACAAGCCTTTTGTAGTCATTCTGGGTCTCGCGGTAGATCACCCAGTCGTCCTGGCCTGATGTACACCTTAGTTTTTAAATAGTCCTTTAGAAAAAAAACCATAGGTGTGAGAACTGGAGCGCGTTCATGAAGTAGACTGCAGACACCGCCGCAGCCAGTCATAGTTATCTTGTAGCCAGGCATAGTTGCGTGTAGCTACTCCTGACCTTATGAACGAATTTAGCCATTGAGCTTCAGAAATGTCATTATTGGAGGAGTATGATTGTAAATCCACAAGAACAATTTATAACCTGCTTCGTCTATTAAATAAATAAATGGCGCCCATGCTCATTCATATAAATGGTTACATATTATTCTAAACTTTGTCAGAGCGTCCGACTGGGATTTATGAGCAATGACTAGTAAATCTTGAGGGTGAACAATGAGCGCCTTGTAGTGCCCTATCTATCCATCTTCTAATCATCATTCCCATTTACGAAAAGAAGGAAACTTAACCTAAAGGTACTGTTTTTGCACGGAAGGAACGTAGAACTCTCTTAAAAAGTTAAAGTTTCTAGGGATCATCCTCGATCAGCACATATAACCACCACTTATCGAATATATAGAAAGCAAGATGAGCTTGTGTATGCTAAAGACTGTATGGCAAAAAATGAAGCAGCATGAATCCGAAAATAGTTTATTGGCCCTATAAAACCATTTTAGACGAGTCAGTATGCTGCCTCTGCCGCACGAGAACTTGATGGTAACATGATGATTGGGTGCAGGAATTAAGTATCACTCTATGTATAGATTACTAAACTGGATCATACCACTTTATAGTTAGGCCCATCATTACATACGGCGTCCTAATATGGTGGACCAAAACAGAAGAAAACGGTGCAAATATAGTTACAAAAACTATAAAGACTTGCTTGTCTAGGAATAGGAGGTGCAATGAGCACCGGCCCCACCCACATCAGCCTGACAACTAATGTTGGGCTTACCTCTACATCTTTTGTTTGGTGGAGACTTACTCGACTATTAAAAAATTCTTGACGAATTTCAAGATGACTCAATAGCCCGCAAGTTCACACACACAATGCCCAATCCAGGGACCGTAACTGTTATGGGAATCTTAGAAATTAATTTTTAATTTTTTTATTTCAATTCTATAAACCATTTTAAAGACTTCTAAAATTTTAGATCATAAGAGAATAGCTTGTAGTAAGATAGATTTGTACTGTTACTGTTATACTGTTGGTGCTGCATATTTACTCATCCATGACACGAAGGTGGGCTATTGAATCACATGAGTTTCAGATGACCAGCAATTAAAGCTCAAAATCATCTTGAATTAATAGAAAGCGATTCGGTTTTCTTCAGAGATAAGTGTAAATTTAATCTGAAAAGTTCAGAAGGCATTCAACTCGGGAGAAGACCAAATTGATGCGCTTAGGTCTTGATCAATTAAATCTTATTTCTACTTGGTGTGTTCCATGGAAGCCTAGAGTTCAAGTCTCAATCAACCCAATTAAATAGAGACTCGAAGAATCTGCCTTCAAAAGTAGAAGCACAGACTAAACCGCTGCTAACAACAGAACTACGTCGAGTGGAAAAAAGCTGAGTTGGTCAAAGAAGAATTTGAACCGTGATTGGAGCACATTTAATTGCATTTACCCTATAAATCATTTCTTTTAGTCTACAACTACTGGAAAAAACGGTGGACAAAAATGGGTGAAAACATATTTCAATATTTCATACATATTCGCAAAGTTGATTACTTTCACTGCAGCCTACAGAATAATAGTTATATGGAACAACGATGACTAGATTCCTCAACATCGAAGTACCTTTGAGGATCATGATTTTGGAATGGCCGTCACCTATTCCAGCAGATTCGAATGTCATTGAAAATGTGTGGTAGCTAATTATAAGTAAACTAAAAAGAAAAAAAAGTATCCTGTATCTTCTACACGGCAAGTTATATTAGGTCTGTTTAAAGAGTTGCTTTAGGGTACTCTACTAGAACAGAAAAGGATAGAAAAGGGCAATAAACCGTGTTTCATGAATTCAGGGCACTGCTCTAAATTACTCTAATATGAACTGAACTGTGTTTCATGAGTCTGCTCTAAAGTGAGCTGGAGTGTGCTAAAAACAACTATATAATAAAAAGGATCGATAGAGTCAATGATCAAAAACAGATATGGTGCCATAAGAGAAACTGTATTAAAGAAATCAAAAGCAGATATATCTTAAGTCTATTTTGAAGATGATAAAAGCACAAGCAATAAGAGCGTAGCGGACAAATTCAATAAGTATTTCATAGAAAGTGTAGTGCAGTACAGTATACATTAAAATATTAAATGGTAAAGAAATAAAAAATATTTATAGTGTAATAAACCAAAAGAGAGACTGAGGCTATCAATTTAAGTGCTAAAATGATAACAGAACATTGGTCGGAACTAGGTAGTACAACCTTGATTCGTATCATTAATGAGTAGTTAATAACTGGTGAATTTCCCGACGCTTGGAAGGAATCAGCAGTAACACCAATTCATAAGGTAAAAAATACGAAGAAATGTGAAGAATTCAGACCAGTTAATATGCTACCACTATGTGAGAAGATTTTGAAAAAAGAAGTACAAATCAAACTAGAAAAATTTCTAGAGGAAAATTGTCTTACAGCCAAGGAATAATCAGAGTTTAGAAAGCAACACAAATGCGAGACAGTCTTAAATTGGCCAGTGATGGAATGGAAAGAAGAAATGGAAGCAGGTATCGCTATTCTAGGCAGTATTCTAAGATGTTAAGAGAGCTTTCGAGACTATAGACAGATAAATTCTTCCATCAAATCCTATAAAATGTGGTTTACAGGGCAAGAAGTACAGTTGGTTTCGGAGCTATTTAAAAGGAAGAAGCCAGAGGACTGTTCTTGGTATACATATATAAACGACATTAAGAGTGCGTTAAGGCATTCAAAAATTAGACTTTTTGTTGATGATGCGTCGGTGTTTCTGACTGATAAAGAGGTAGAAGGAAAATATTAAATATTTAAAAAAAACTAAATGTACGGCCATAAATATTGTGTATACTGACAACTTAGAAATTGATAGTGAAAAAATTGTGTGGTGAGTGAAATTAAGTATCCAGGAGTTATTATTGCAAAAAATTATGCTTTAATGGACATAATATTGATATTTGTAAAAAAATTGGGGAAAAAAGTCGCCCATTTTAGAAGAATTAGAAGAAAGTTATCGACATTGAGTGAAATCGAAATATGTATATGTACTAACTACGCTGGACAACACAAAGCTTCTGACTGCAATTCGAACGAAGTACGCTGTGTCAATTGCATGCACATCAAAAACGGTTTGCATGCAGCCTCGAAATACAAAAACATACAACATACAAAAACTGTCCGGTCTCCTTTAATAAATGATTTTCATGATTGCATGATGAATGACTGATTGATGGATATGAACAAGTAAGGAAAACGGAATTAGTGGAGAGACAACCATAAAATTCATATAGATCGTTCGCTTGTGATTGGAGTTCAAGAAGAAACTTAGTTGGCATCGCAACAGAGATATTATCCGAAAATAGCATAATAGTGTATATCTATAGATCGTCCGTATCACTTCCTCATCCTCTACATATATAACTACTTCACAATTATTTGAAATTTTTACCTTCGGCATATGATCTGGTCTCCAGCTAGTTGAAAGAGAGCAGTCAGATGGTGATCTCTAATGGTGGGAGTGTCCACTCCTGAATTAGTTACGACAGGCGTTCTGTATGGAGCTATTTTGGCTCCTCTTCTTTTTTTACTTTTGATTAATGATATTTTAGGAATCCCCATTCAGAGTATTCGTTTTCATCTCTATGTTCATGTTTTTCTTGCGGTAACGCCAAAATGAGAATATTTCTGCTTTTTTTACAGGTAGAAATGAAATACTTTCCAATGTATCGAATTGATGTCATAGCAATAAATTGGATCTTAATTCAGATAGTTAAAACCGATACGATAATCTGCTCTTCAAGTTCAAAAGCACATGCTTCTCTTGCTTTTCTCCCAGTACTTGAGGGTCAAAATATCATTGGATCTCCGATCACATCAACGAAATCTTTTACTATTGATGGATTCTATCTGCTCATAGATCAGGGTTTGAAAGCAATAGCAGACAACAAGCACAGCACAAAAAATCATGCTTATACTTGCTATGCTATCGCAGAAATTCATTTTGAGACTACTATGCTTGCACCTGCTATTTGAAATTTTCCTTCCGGGCTTTTCTGTGCTATTGGAAGATCGTTTTGCCTTAGCTATTACTACAGCAGGATATGGAAAGAAGTGATAGCACTATCAATTGCTGTAATACCACGAAATATAAAATCAACGATTCTTCGCTCTGATGTAGGCCTCAATTTTTTCCTAGAAATTTTACTGGAAATTTTGTCTTTAGAATTTATCTGAAAATAACTCCAGTTGGCCACCAAAGTGATAAAAATTCTGCCGAAACATTTTCTGTAAAGCTTCTACGCTATAAAGCATTGTTAGCGGCCCAAGCACCCATTGTCAGCCTCAGTACATAATAATTTACTGGTGCTTTAAAATTTCGAGATTTATTGTATTACATCAATCGGCAGTGTTATCACTGCCTTCCACAGCGTGCTATAGCAACAGCAACTGCAAAATGAACTCCCAATAGCACAGCAAGCCCAGCAGTGAAATTTCAAAAAGCAGCAGCAAGCATAGCAGTTCCAAAATGAATTTGTGCGATAGCATAGCAAGCATAGAGCAAGCATTACTGGTGCAATTAAACCCTGTCAGAGTATATTTTGATCTTAATTCATCGTTTGCTCGATGAGGTTCTTGTTTATCTATCCGGATCCATTCAAACTAGACTTGTTCGAGTGCATTAATTCTTCCAGACTTGTTACGCTTGATACCTATATCCTTTTTCTTCCAAGCTCCCATCTACTTCAGGGTAGATATGGTATGTTCCCGGATTTATATATGTTAGAGATTTTAGTGGACAAGTACAATACAGATAGATTTTAGGTCATTCCTACAAAAATGCTGTTTCAGTTTATGGAGAAAAGTATGTTCTCCCAGATTGTATCACTAGGAACCTTTCTTTTTATTAACCAATCTTAGTTCTATTGAGTCCTTTAAGGATCAAATCCTGCTATATTAAAATAGTTGATCATTTATTCTTCTTGGTTCGGTTTCTAATTTTTGCTAGCAATTAAGAATCTACTGCTGTAGATTGAGCCGATTCTGAAATAGACTAGAAGGGGTATAAAAGAATATTCAAATTTCAAATAATTTCTAAGTTATGTTGGAATTTATTGCGCTTTTCAAGTACTTTTGACGGCCAAGTTTATCATTTCATTTTTTTTATTAATATTATTATTATTAAATAAGTGCCTCTCAATAATTATGAATTATTCAACATGAAACACAAAATAAAGACAACGAAAAAAAAAGCGTTTACTTCCATTTGTTTTTTTCATAGTCCCATTTCGAGGATAAACCATCTATAGGATTGACCTCAAGCAGAAGCATCCTCTTAAGTTGTGCCTTTTGGCGTGATTCTTCAAATGTATCTGGCAAATCGTCATAAACTAAAAGAATAAATTACAAATAATTCAGAATTATGTCACATTAGAGCATTTTGTAATTTTACCAAAAATATTGTATAAGACTGATACAAAAATAGCGAGGGATGTTGCCATTAAAGTAAGGCCAAGATGCAGCTTCCATTCACCAGTTGGTGCAGTGATTTCGGAAAATGTTTGACAGAAAGAGGATCGGTAAAGGGCTTTCTTCTCTTCCAAAGACAATTTTTTCCAGTCACCCTTTTCTTTTTCACGAAGTGATGCAATCTCTGGAGTGTCTTCCCTAAAACGTATAGCCGGCATTGGATAATCAACTCGATCTGCATAGCAAGCAGTTCCATTCCATCCATATCCAACAATCTCCCGGCTACCAATTTTATCCAATGTATGAATACCGGCGATGCTTATAATTTGGGACTTTGGTGTTGCAACTGCTGCTTTCGCAACTTGTTTTGCCACAGTTAAACCAAGTAATCGAAGAGCCATTTTTGCGTGTAACAATTGATTTTTGGATTTTGATTCTACTAGAAAATAAACAAGAATAAAAAATGTTATCCATTGTTAGGAAATAGTTTTCAGCTGTCAAAGTTTATGAGACGATGAGTTACATAACTATAAAATTTTTTTCAAGTAGGAAAGTATTTTATTATTTATTTAAGTAATTAATTTAAGTAGCCTCTGAATATATAAAATTTCAGGAAAGAAAAAAAATATTTTGCAAAAATAATTTAGAAAAGAAAAGTTCCCCAATTTTTTTTTGTGACAATCAAAATTTTTAAAGCTCTAAAAGTTAAAAATTTACCAAGATTACTCTAACTTTATTATTCTTACCGAATAACGAATATAATTATAATTTTATTTTCGGTTTAATATTTATGTAACAACACACAAATTTTCATTAATTTGATTTTTTAACCTACCTCCCTTGACTATCAAACTGCTGTAAAAAGTAATATGGCTGTCGAGTGACAGGTGTCAAAAATAGCACACTGCAATTTTTTATTAATGGACTTGGAAAATTTGTACTCACTAATATTAATTTTTAACTTAGTAGATAATTATTCTTTTAAATTATCTATTGCAATAATAATACTGAGATTATATTAAAATGAATTTTTATGGAAACTTAAAAATTTCTAGAATTTTAGCGAATATGGTGCCATCTTACTTTTCATTGCATTAATAGATACTTCAATAAAAACGCGTTCAAGATTTTAGCTATATCTGCAATTTGTAAATTTGAATTTACTACAGCGCCAATATCGATAAGTTTTGAGAGACTTCATTTAAGGGTGGGGCAACAACTACATATCAATTCATTTGAAATGCAATTTTACGATGCAATTATGCATTCAATTATTACGTAATTCATAATTTTGTGCGTAATTTAGCTTGAAATCAATTTAATTTAATTAATATTTGGCATGCATCAGACTACTCTTTTGCCTAAACTTAAAACTATAAATTTCCCCTTTCTCTTCTAATGATGTTATAAAGATTAGAAAGAGTATGCATATGGCCGACTTGCCATTTCAGTAGTAATTTAATTTGGGAACAAATGTTACAATTTATTCGTTTCAACTTAAATCGTGCTTACCAAAGTGGATAAGAATTTCTAATTGGAATTTTCTTTGCTTTCTCACCAGCACATAATTACTTTTTCCAATGTGATTTGCACGAATAAACACTAATGTTTTCTTTTTAAATATTTCAATATATTACAAACGTCTTTCAGTCAAATAACCTTATGGTATCAAGGTATATAGAAGACAAGTATTCCCATTAAAATTTTGACACATTGTAGCTGATAACCTGTGATGTAATTCTGTGACTAATGTACATACATTTTTATAGGAAAGACAGATAGAGGAGAGAGAGTATTGTGTTCTCTGTACCGTGCTTTCTTATATATTTTCGCGATATTTCGTCACTAATGGCGGAACGTGGTTCGTAATTAGCTACAGGGTTTCCAAACCTAAGAAAGGTTCTCCTGGGCTACAATCTTGCAGAATTTATATATGAAAATGCTCACAAAAAATCTACTTTCAAACCTAGTTGTAACTACAATTTGATTCTAATTGAGGAGAAAATCGAGGCTTAGCGGGCCCATGCATAACAATGGCACTGAATACATTAACCCTTAATTAAATTAGTAAATGGAAGGCCAAGCTCAATAAAAGTAAAAATATCCTTAACTTTCTTCTAAGGGAGGTGACTAGAATCACTTTTATAAGCCCAACTTAGACTTCAATAGGAGATTCATTACAAAAACGTTTAAAACCTAGGTCAGGAGTGAGTGGAGGGACAATGATATGCAAGAAAATTTCAACACCGTACTGACTAACCAGCTCCAAACTGGAATGCGATCTATTTAATAATATCGCAATGAATGCGTTTCTCACTAGATTCCATGCCATAGGAATGTTGAACAGAATGACGAATTATTTAGACGGATTTGCCATTTTCTTTATTCTGTGCAAAATATTTACATTTTGCTGGGCCCTGTGAAGAGGAAATTTTCACATTATCATTGTATATTCTAAGCGAACTCCAGATGGAAACTCTAAGTATCTTCACCAAAGAATGTAAATCAGTAAAATAGCGCCACAACAAGAGATCGGTGTTCCTACTTCAGCTGAGTAATTTTCTAAATACGCGCTCCAGCAGATGGTAGCGCACCGATGCATACTTAGCTTATCCGTTGTGTTGTGATTTGTGATTGTTTCGCATGTGCTGATCTATGATGGCTGGGTTTGGACTAGGAGTGATGGGTGTCTCATCAGTCGTGTAAACAACTCGTTGTGACGCTTCTTTACTGATTTATATTCTTTGCCTGCACCATATTTAGAGCAATATTACCTGTCTATAATACAAATAAAACAAAAGAGTTGTTTATCTGAACCCGCAGATAGATCGATAGACTAACTGCAATCAGAATAGGTTACTAGCTAAGCTTTATAAGCATGCGCGAAGAGATTGGAGCTATTTTTAATACACATTCCCGTAGTTGTGATGACTTTTCTTTACTTTATCTACAACAAATTTCGGACCAATTCAGGATCAGATATTGGGTCCTAAGTAACTATTACTACTCTCACTTTTTAAACTAACAAGGTGAGATTTAGCTTGGGTGTCTTAACCAAATATGTACCTTCATCTTTAATTCTTGGAGGGATTCTCACTCTGTCGAACCTTATGTGCATGAAAATCGAAATTAGGTATACTCTAACATCTGTAAAGCTATGACTGTTAATGAATAAAGTCAGAGATAGAACAGAACCTTGAGGTATGCTGACGTTAGTAATTTGTGTATATGAGGTAATATCATCACATGATCACATAAATATTATCATAGATGGCACAATAACTAGATGTCGCATGGCATACTAACTAGAGCAGAGCATACAGATTGTGAAAAGGGTAGTGCATTCTGAAATGGACCATAACATGCTTTACAGCCAGTGCAGCGTACCGACAGCAAATGATTTTATAATAACAGTTTTGTATACATTTGATCCACTTCCTCAACACTTCAGATACGAAAAAATATGAATCACTCGACGGTACACATCATTTCAAATGTTGTGGTCCATTCCGGAATGGACCACTCAGCCATATAAACTTTGTATACTTTTTTGGTACTGCATGCGACATCTAGCTCTTGTGCCATCTATGATATTACGCAATTAATTATGAAATTTTCAATAGGACAACATTCTTCACACTGTTAAAAGCCTTCGAAATAGAGTTCGGTGTGATACGATTTAAGATCGATTGTTGATCGGCGACCAAAATGGGAAACATATTTACAACTACTGATGAGTTGATAAGTTTCGAATTATTTAGTAAGATAGTTATCAATAAGTATTTCGAAAATCTTTGATAGAATCTAGAAAAAACTATTCGCCTATTAGGCCCATTTCACATGCGCCAGAAGCAGTGGTACCACAATCGGGCGGCAGGGCTTTTTCTGTTCACAGGTGGGTTTCTTTTGTGTTACACGCGCGCTTGTGCGGTTGTGATTATTTTTCTTTTTCTTAATCTGTTTGGTTTTTGTTTTTTCATTTTCACTCTCGAATTATGGAGAACCTGTGTATTCCACATTGCGGGTCTATTTTCTAATTCTATAGTAAATATTATCTGTGTCAATTTCACCCATTTTTTATGTATACAAAGTCACTTCCACGAAACTAATTACTTGTCTTGCCGATAATCTTTGCAGCATACGACTAGTGGTTCATGAGAAAGCACTGCTTCAATAAAGTAGATTTCTAGCTGTGGCTATCGCGCCACAACGTCCCACAAAGCAATTTCTATAGAACGACACACCACAGTTTTGCCACAGCTGGGATTAAGTTGCCACAGAATTGTGGTGTGTGAAAGCTCACTCTGAGCAATGTGGCGCGTATCTGAAGCGATTGGTACATCAATACTTGTGGCGACATAGTGGCGCGTATGAAACAGGCCTTAGAGATCATAAGCCACTTTTTTTTATTAGGCTTAAGCAAGTTTGCATGTATAGTTGAGAAAAATTCCTTTTGAGTAAAATGAATTGGAATAACATCTAGAAACGCTGAATTATCTAAGCACCTGAGAAACTTCCCTAGTACGAACGTAGATCGGTCTGAACAGTGAAGAAGCACGGAAATGTTGTTATAGGGTAGGTTGGTTGTAGCTGGAGTTGAGAAGTGTTTAGGCGCTGCAGTTGAGAAGTGTTTAAGCGCTGCAGTTGAGAAGTGTTTAAGCGCTGCAGTTACTGGGAGAATCTATTTTGCTAATCCCTCACCCATCTATTTAAAGCAAGCCAATCTCCTGAAGTAGGATTAAAACATCAACAGCTTTTTCATTACCAGTGTAGTCTAGATGTTCCGAAATCCAGATCAGATTAACCCGATTGGATCAACTCAGTTTTGTCAAGAGCGCTTTGATATTTCCACGCGAGCTTTGATTTCTACACAAAAGATGAAATAGTTCTAATTGCTGCCTGCCTCTAGGAGAAGATAAGGATGGTTTTATTACTAAGAGCTTTCTTTATATTCTCGTATGCACAAGAGTTAGTTAGTTAGTTTGAAAAGAGGTTGAGGCCTCAAGCGGTTCTTTGAACGTAGACCAAAACAAGATCCATTGTTAACCCTACAGACTTATGAGCAATTGCCCATAGATCCCAACCGGACGCTCTTACAAAGCCAAGTATTGGCTCCCAGCCCTCCTTGCTGGCTTCATGCAGCTCGGCTAGGAGGTGTGAACCGAGGAATCTGAATCGCATCCTCAGAGAGCTGGACAGTGACAAAGAAATTGAGTCACCTTTTCGGATACCGCATACCTCTCCGCAACCTCTGCATATAGGATCATCAACAAGTCTCATCCTGTAAAGAAGACCCCTGAGAAAAGAGTGCCCAGTGAGAATAGACACTAGAGTTCTCAGTGCTGGCATGTTAGGTTCCAAGGGTTTATTCGTTTGGTTTGGGTTACTTTTACCTCACAGTTCCTTAGTAGTTCTACCTGAAGGGGCATCCAACAAATGGCAACTGTGTTGACGATCAGCCCAAACCGAAATAATAGAGACAAGGTGTTTTGGTGCAATCCCGATTATGGAAGAAGATTTCTCCGAAGCTGCACCAAGACGACCACGCTCTTTCGTTCTCACTGACATTGCTGTACCCTGGTACCCACTGAACAAGTACCCTGTTATTCCGAGAAAGGGAATTCAGGTCGTTTTTACACTCCAGTATACTAGTTCGGAGGTTGTAAAGAGTTTAGATAAAGCCTTGACAGCTGCTTGGCTGTCTGAGCAGATGGCGATCACCTTGTTCTTCGTGTCTGAGTTAAAGAGATGCCTTTCCGATTCAAGAACTTCTGCCAAGCAAACCGTGGCATGGCCTTCAAGGTGTATGGCAATTTCCATATAAGGATCTTCGCAGAAAGCTCCTGCTTCGGTGTTTTCTTCGGATTTGGAGCCATCAATGTATGATTGAAGCACAGAATGTGATTCCCATTCTGCCGTGGATGGAATTCTAGATTTAAAATTGATTTTCAGCATAGTTTCGAGGAGATTGTTGCTAGCACAAGAGTTAATTTTGTATAAACTTTGGCCTGGAACCCATGTAGCGTGGGATAAAGATTTACGATGAAGGGGTAAATTTCCGAATTGAAACGATCTTACAAGGTAGGTATAGTAGATTGGTAGTGTCTCAAGGATAATAGAAAGACGAAATTTCCATTATTATGTATAAGAGTTCGCATAAAAGTATATGTGAAGTTATTCGTTACAGCTTTTACTGTTCTTGGTGGTGAGCTAGTAAAAATTGCATCGTTATTTGGGTCGAATTGAAATATTGAGCTTGCCTTAAGTTCTAGATGCATACTTCCAGTATCGTGTGGTCTTGTCGTTTTTTGTCTCTATCCAATTTAACAAAACCAAATTCAACCAGAACAAGGATGATCTTCTCTAATTCTCGATAAACAAAAAAAGCTAAATCTGTGGAGAAAGGAGAATTAAAAAAAAAATGAATTTATTTACATAAATTATATTTTAGTGCATGATTTTCTCAATATATTTTTTACGAAATATTTCTTGATCACTGGTTTCATTTTTATTTTGTTTTTTTTTTTTGCGTTTTTTTGTTTTTTATATCGAAGACAAACAATATTGAGAAGATATTCGTCAACTTATATACTGCGCTTGCGTAAATAAAATTTATAAAATTATCTTCTGAGCCTTAAAATATAAAAAAAAAACTAACTAAAAGTAAAGTATAAAATCGGTAAATTAGTCTACTAAAAAAAAAAAAAAAATTATAAATTTGATTTATTTTTGTTGGCATAATATTATTTATATATAGAGTTGTTTTTTTTTTTGCTTTTGTACAAGTATAAATTACAGTTAGTGGGGGAAAAAGTCTTTCGTTGCCGCTCTAATATGTCCGCTACCGTGACCGCTCATTTCATCATCTGTCTATGTAGGATTTCATAAGAATCCCATATCAAGGGCTGTGTACAAAGCTCTTATATCGCTGTGACTTGATATTCGCCAAAAAGGAAATTCTAAGCTTTTCGCTGCGGTCTCCTCATCTGGTCCATCACCAATAACAACGTATGTACTCTTTCGGCCAAATCTCGTAACGATACGTTCAAAACAAGATGCTTGACCTAAAATGAAATATTAAGATAAAAAATTATGCTTGGATAAATATTGGTAGAAAGGAGGAAAGGACCTTGCAGGTGTTGCTAGATACCTCTAGTCTTATTTTTATTTTTAATTTCTTCTTCAATCAAACTTCCCCAATTTAATGGTATTCCTAATAAAGCATATCATGATGATGCGCGATTTTATTAATTTTTTACAGTCTCTCCACCAATCAATTAAAAAATATTATTTCTCCCCCTCAAAAATAAACACTCGTAAAACTTTTAGCGAGTATAAAATTTAATTTCACTTTAAAATAATTTCTTCTCTACGTAGTTCTTCCGGAAATGCTTGGCAATAGTAGTTCTCCCGTGAAAATACGAAATTGATCGATAGAAGCCACAAAAGTATGCCTGAGTCTTTCCGTTGCAGTTTTATTTTATTTTTTTATTTATTTTTTTTTAAGGAGGTTACTTCCATGCATGATTTGTGTGGGTAATAACAAATTTCATATTCCCCCTGAGAATAAAATAGCAGCGCAGGCAGAAGAATTTATTATTGAGCGCGCCCGTTAAACGTGTGTAACTAGGTACTCAAGGTTTCCTTAATTAATAATTTTTGCTTTGATGAAATTTATTGGTTTTAATCGAGGGTATTCAAATAATGAGGCCTTATAAATCCATACAGGATGGATATAATATTGCATGTCTATCGTATTGTGAAGCATTCGAGTGATGAATAATGTGTGTTTCCTGCCATTTTGATGAATGTCTAGAGCTACGTAATTTGTTGTTACGAAAACACAAGGTTCCATTAATATAGATATACTTGTAGACAATCACCGAAATTACTACTAATCCACCCATGCATCGAGTCCTTTCTTTTATTCCTGATACATTCCTATTTAACCCAAATGGTATACAATTCCTATTTGATGGAAAACCTGTGGACATTGACGAATAGTTTCTTCGCTCACCAACACCACAGATTCAACTTCAAATCAAACAGCAGCTCTACTGATAAGGAGTTGTCTAATCTGATTTCTGTAAGATGGGCCTACAGCAGATTGCATCACTGTATAATATCCAGAATTCCTATTAGTCTTTTTTACTTTGGTGGCAGGGGGACGAAAGATCCCAAGCACGGAAACCAAGGGATCCCATTGTGTTAATCTGCTAAAAATGACAAAATAACTCTCATCAAAACCTTCCCGTCCTCTAAATGCAGCACATTAGGTTTAGGTGAGATAAGGGGTTTTTAGCTCATCCACGGATAGGAGGTTAGACCGAAGCAAATCCAACCTGCTCCGTGCAAAAATATTCGGTGATCTTAGGCTCTCTTTCCAGGCAGAACAGACACTCAGGGCTATCAGCATTTTTTTTTAGATAAGCGTGAAGGGAGCTGTGGCCGGTGATAATACCAACCACTGTTCTGAATAGTTTTCTTCCGAGCCTACAAAAAAAAAATATATAAGAGAAATTTCTATTAGGTCCTCAAGAAAAAGTTTTGTACACCTGCAAATACTCAGGTTCGCCCATCTCTACTGTTGTTCCATGCGAGCATTCGCTTTGATGAGAGACCTGATCACCAAGGTGGCAACACCTTCAGCTGGATTCCGGTCCAAGAAGGGAGAACTAGAGTCAGACCTGGCTAGGAGGCAAGCCCTCTCATTCTTCATGATGCCCATGTGCCCGGCTACCTACTCACTGTAGGGACACCTTGTTGTTGTAGATACACAGCCTATCCAAAGATGGCCTGACGTCTTCCAGTAACTTAGATTTTAACCGAGGACCACTCAGAGCTATCAAGCCTGTCTGACTATCCGAGAGGACAGCAATGTTCTTTCCCTTGATTCACATATCAAGGAATATCTTCGGTGCCATTGCGATGGCCAAGACCTCAACCTGGAAGACAGTAGTGTGTCATCCAAGTGAGTACTCCTCCCCACTGTCAGGTTCATGAAAATAAAAGCTGCGGCACCGGCAACCTCATTAGTGAGAGAGCCATCGGTGAAAATTTTTACTTCTTAACCACATATGGTATCTTTAGCTTAGCAATAGACATGCCGTGGTATATATGCATAGCTCCATACCATGAATGTAGGTAAAAAAAAAGTTGACGAGAACTACCTGTATATTTGGTAAAGTTCGCCTACACGCATAGTTGCCAAAGTTCGTGCAGTCGGGCGTTGTCTACACGGACTCTCAGAGCTGAAGTTAAGATGAGAGTAAAATTTGCAATTTTTCTATAAATAGCGTTTATTGGCGGTAACGGGGAGCCTGTTATGACAATGAGGGTAAGTGAGGGGAGAATGAGTATGGGAATAGAAATAATAGTGGATGGCAGAATGATGTAAGGATAGTGGCGGGTATGTAAGGGTGAGTGGTGTTGTTTGGATGTACGTAAGGGATTAGTCGTAGGGATGCGGAGGATTATAGAATGGCCTTTACACTATGATATCGTCAAAACAAAGTCATTGATGCTACAGAAACAATATCCAAGCCAAAGAATGACTTTTTCTGATACCACCACCATATGGAATTTATCAGATAGCCCCCTCCTCCACACCCTCTTCTCAACCATGACTTCTCCTATCAATCCTCTATCGCACCCTCAATCATTCCGCACATCCATAAAAGCCCTGACACTTAAGTTCCGTCAATTTAAGCGGCGCCTCTTATTCATACGCTCGCAAGTACTTTCGCAGTGGATGCAATAACATTTCTCTCGGCAAAGCCACGATATCTCTTCAAACTTGACATCCTAACATCGGACATTGAAAGAGATTGAAGACTTCTATATCAGTTTCATTTCCACTAATCGTCAAAAAGAGCAGAAGATGTTATAATAAACACCAAACTGAATCAATTAAATTAGATTTATTTACTATCTAATTTCTATCTAAATGTAGTACCTCTTGCCCTCTGTAGTCGAAGATAGAAATGTAAAACAATCTGGACCAGTTTCATACTAGTTTTAAGATATCAAATCAAGAGTGAGCTTATGAAATACAATTTAGTCTCAAGCTGTACTTTGTAAAGCTATTCAGTCCATATTATGCCATATAATATTTATAAATACAGTAAAAAAAAAAATAAAGGACCCAATATTGAACCCTGAGGCATGCCAGAATTAATATGAATTACAGACGAAGAAAAGATTATGTGTCCGACTCCTGTCCCAAAAATAGTAATCAGATATAATTTACCTTTAAGAAGTAGTTTGACGTGAGTCCATGATTTATTACTGGCAAGGTTCTCTAGAGCCCACACAATAAAAGGAGCATATCAAACTTTTTGTTTGTATACCATGCTCCTCTTAGATTACAACACTAACCTTTTAGCACTTAGTTTCGTATCGAAAATGACTCATTTATCAGGGGCGACTAGGCCTATAGGACCATGTGGTTAGGCAAAATCGAGTCTTTTAACGAACTTGATTATTGCTCTTGGGGTTAGATTGCAAATCTTATTTGGAGAGATATGTGTTCCTCCAGTGATGTGCAGCCTTAGACCTGCAAGCGTTGGACACTCACGTATAACATGCAACGAGGTTTCATCTTCCCCTTCACATAGTCCACACAGTTCACTGTCGGATATACCTATCTTCTTCAAGAATGACGGAAGAGGCCATGACCAGTGCCTGTCTTAGCAAATAGTCTGGGCGACTACCTACTAAGTCCAATAAGTTGGCGCGTCTGAGGAGGAGAGGGTTGAAGAATTTCTTCGTCTGCCTCATATCGGGCGCGCTACGCCAAAGGAGATTCAGCTGCCTTTTTCTCACTTATGCAGTTCCTATCTAAAGTGGCTTTTTGGTAGGTCAGATATCGGGTACGGATAGTCGGCTCCAGTTTCAACCAGTTCGTCCGCTATTTCATTACCGTCCATTCCTTCGTGTTCAAGAACCTAAACTAAGGTTACTTGGTTGTCCTTAGATAGTAGCTGGAGTTTCGAGTAGAAGCTTCAGACTAGTTTTTACTCAAAGACTTGAGAGGAAAGGGCTAGGTCGCAGCTTGCCTGTCTCAACGGATGTAGATGTTGGAGTTCTTGCAGCCATTATTTAGGCTTTCCTGAGTTTCAACCTCTAAAGCATAGACTTCCGCCTGAAAAATGATGCACCAAGTGGAATGGATAGTTCCAATTCTGAACCAACCATCACTGCGCCTATTTTTCCATCCTTCGAGTTGGGCCCGTCGTGGGAACTGACTAACTGAACCTAAACAAACTTCAATTTATGTAAGAGCTCCCCGCCTTCCACAAAAACAGCTTATAACCTTAAAAAAATTCCATCAAAAACTTACCTACTTTATGTGCGCTATAAATATTTTCTATTGCAAATATTTGTCCAAGGCCAAATAATAAAACTTTGGCCAATGCAGGTGCTAATTGGGTCGTTGTTACAAGAACGTTGACACAATTTTCTCGTTGTGCTATCATATTGAGGCATTTAGTAGCTAAGCTAGCCCAGTTATCTGTTGCTAACTCAATTTCTGATCGTACTTGAAGCCATTGATCACGCTTTTGAGGTCCCAGAAGTCCTCCAACACTGTATTAATGAAAAAAAAATAATAATAACAGTTATAATAAAAAATACACAAAAAAAAACATGTGAATAATTACTTATTTCTGTACATGTTGTAGGTTTCCTTGATTTTTCTATATCGAAAAGCTAATTTACGCATCCAATCTACACCACCTCTAACACCAGTTGGTAGACAAAGATTAGGTGGTGCTCCTTGTGGTGTCCCAGAATGGAAACCATCTGTTGCGAAATTATAATTTGTTAAGTCCTGTCCATTGTCATCGGATGACACATCATCGATGTGAACTTGATCACAGTCTTCGATTTCATTGAAAAAGAAATGCGTATCCGCCATATTGAAAATTAACTCTTCCATCCGGAAAGCTAATTGTAACAAATGGTTCGGATCTTTGGTGTAACGATTTGCAAATGATCCCGACAAAAGTGTATGGAAAATGATTATGGTTTCATCAAGATCCCAAATGAATACTCGATCGGGAGCTTTTGCACTGTCAGCAGCTCCTGATTCAGAAGTTGTACTTCTTGTTGGACTTGGATGTGCATGTCGACGACCTCGCGATCGTCCACTTTTACTCGTCGGAGTTGTTTTCGCTGTTAGGCCAGCATTTGGAGAAATTGGAAGTGGAGAATTTGGTGAATGACTGTGTAATATTGGCGTTGTAGAATGACCATCAGATGGACTTTCTGAGAGTCCAGCTGCAACATGAAATCCATGACTTGCACTTGATCCAGGTGAACTAACATACGGTGAATAACTTGTTGGACTATAATAATTGCTATATTGATCATTATAGTATCCTGTGTAGTCCTGTTGTGTTGTTCCGAATTGTCCGAAATTATTATAACTGTATGTGGAATATAATTGCGATGAATTATTATTTGATGCTGCTGCAGCTGCTGCCGCTGAATAACTTGAACTCAGATAAGAATTTGGTGAAGGAATTTTTGAAGGTGTTCTAGTTGGATATGGTGATCCGTATGATGGGTAAAATGATGGTGTATATTGCTGCATAGTATTATAATAGCTGTAATATTCCTGTTTATGATCGTATCCACTTGGTAAATTCGTACTTTGGACAGATGATGATGATGCATTACCATCTACTAAGCTGACATTTGGATTTGCGCAGAATAATGATGAATCTAAGTGTCCTGTACCAATTAAACCTGAAGTTGAACCGGTTACAACAGCTGAATCAATTCCAGGACTTCGATTCTCTGATTTAACGGAAGTAGTTTCAGCTAGCCAATGTGACATTCCCAGGTCAGATGAATTTAAGCGTCCACTGTTGGACGATGTCAAACTGATACCGGGATTGATAGATGGTAAGTTATTAACATTAGAGCTTATGTTGTTGCTGGAGCTGAGACCGAGGCCAAGTGTATTGCTACCTGTAACCGTTGTCGCAACATTTGTGCTAGTTCCTCCATGTGATGTTAAATTTAATCCTCCACCACTACCACCGCCGCTGGTACAGCCGCTGGCACCACCACCACCACCACCACCACCTGCATCAATCGTGGAATTCGATGTATGTATAACACCCGTCGATCCAATTTGATTGCTATTAAGATGCGAAAGAGTCGATTGTGCAAAAGATACAGATGCTGGAAGCAATAGACTATTGCCGCTACTATTACTGCTGCTGTTGCTGCTGCTGTTGTTACTGCTATTAATGATATTTGATGAAATCGCCAGAGGACTACATTGACCACTGGATGTCGTTGTGTTACATAATCTGAAATTAGACAAACAAAAGAAAAATTTAACTTTTTACTGTCATCTCTACACATCTCTCTACTACTACTACTACTAGATATAAAGGAGGCTCCGTCTAACTACTTATTTCGGTTTGTGAATATTTTTCGGGTTTTCTTTTGTTTTTGTGTTTTTTTTTTATTTGCGGCCGCAGACTAGAAAAACATTTTGCCGCACTTTATCTAAAAAGATTAGGACAGACCTTTCGAATTTTTGTGGATATGATGTGAGTGACATTCCTAATGGCTTGAGATGATTGAGTGAGGATGATGATGACGGTGAACATTTGGGAAACATATGCGTGCAAATTTTGGATGATGATGATGATGATGATGATGATGTTTTTGTTGTTATTACTATTATGCTGGATTTAGCATCACTTTGATAATACTAACCCACATCCATATCGTGTGTTGAATAATGGGTCACAACTAAACTGCCATTTTTATAGATATGATGATAACTAGAGAAAGGAATAATTTGGTGCCGTTTTTTATTTATTTCAGAAAGTAAAAAAATGTTAATTTTTGCATTATTGACGTTGAAAAATTTATTCTTAGCCTAGTCCCCTCTATAAAATTCCGTTTCGCTATCGATTATGGATATCGAGCGGAAGAAAGCACCGGAGCAGACGTTTTCTGCGAAGATCCTCATGTGGAAATGGTCATACATATTAGAAGCCACGTCAACTCAAGAGATTGATATTTGCCAAGGCGGTTGCCAAGGCCTTATCAAAGCACTAATGAGGTACAACACATTCTACGGGTACCAGGTCAGAGCGATAATAGCTGAAATAAAAAGGCGGATGAGCTTGCTCGTATTCGTGCAGTCTCCTTGCAGGCATACTTTTCTACAATCAGAATTGTACCAAAACACCTTACGTCTAACATTTCGGCTTGGGCCGACTGCCAACACAGTCGTCTAACCAAAGACGATCTTGGTAGGTCAACCGAGAACCCTAGTGCCCATTCTTATTAGGCACTCATTTCTCCAGGGGGTCACCGACACAGGATGGAACTTGTTGACAATCCTCTATGCAGTAGAGATGTGTCGGTTAAACGAACGGGTGGAACGGGCACTTTCACATCAAAACCGAAAACCGAAAAACTCAATTTTTTGCTCCAATTATTAATAAAATCATGGGAAATAGGATAAACTAATAATTTTACTAATAAAATAGTATATTTATCTCAGATCCTTTTTCGGCCGAAAAACGAAATTTCGGTTGCATCTGTCAATTTCTTTTCGGTTTCCACATGTGGAACGTTTCAATGTGTCTGTCAATTTCTTTTCGGTTTCCACATGTGGAACGTTTCAATGTGTCTGTCAATTTCTTTTCGGTTTCCACATGTGGAACGTTTCGGGACAAAAAATTTTTTCGGTCGTACTAAATCTCGCTTTTGTGTTTACATTGAAAATTATACATTACATTTATAATATGGATAGGGATTTTGAAGTAAAATTAAAATATGTTTTTTGTACGAGCTCGCATCATACAATTTTTATAATAATTAAATGTTACTTCTATTTAACCGAAAAAAATTTTTGGTTTTTGATTTGAAAGCAAAAGCGAATTTTCTGGGTAGAACTTATCCGTTTTCGGTTTTGACGTGAAAGTGTCTTAAGGAATGAACTGAACGGGTGGAGCTGTCGTTCACTCGTTCCACCAATTTATGAAAAAAAACTTACTGATCTGAGCACATTATACTTTGCCTTTTTTGATTGCATATTTTAATATTTTGTAGGTTTAATTTTACTCGGGGGTGAACATATAAGAAGCATAGGGTTGTGTGTATCATTTAAAATTTGTGGAAGTATACGAGTGAAGCCAAAATTGCCACAAAATGCAGAGAACAATCACATGAAAGAAAAAAAAAACAGGAAACAAGTGATGAATAAATGGAAATGTGCAAATATTTCGATAGACTTGCGCTATTCTCCCAGAATAATTCGGGCACTCCTTCATGAATACTGCTAGCTATCAGCTGAGATAACTTACTTATATCAGATATGAAAACCTCAAAAAGAAGCGGTCCGAATTCTCTGTTTTAAAACGAGCTAATGCCCCCCAAAGCTCTACACTCTCTCTCTCTCTCTGTCTCTCTATCACTCTCTCTCTGTCACTTTCTCTCTTTCTGTTGTATTATGCAAGATACATTTTTCGCAACAATTTTTACTAAGAGCTTTGAAAATTTGATCCGGGTTTATATGTAGATTTTCCTATTTTCTTGTATGTTGTCTATGCTGTCAGGCTGCAATGTGCTTTTACTCTAGCAAATTTAACCACAACAGAAATATTGGTCTGCTCTAACTAAATGGAACCAAAAAGTGCGCTCTATCATCTCTTTTATCAATTGTGTAAAGCCAAGTTGGAAAATCCCGCCGACTGGCTTTATGTTCTTATTATTTGTTGGTGGAATTGAGACGCATTGTTTTTCGCTTAATTTCTATTACAATTGGTAAAAACGAGGCTTTGTACCAGAGCAACTTCAGTCTCACGTGAAATATCTAGTCCAAAGCATGTACAAGTACTTACTGATAAAAGGAACCGACAAATTTATATGCTTATATTTTTAATTAGAAGCTTGTTCGCAATTCTATAATCAAAAATCAGCTGAACTCAAAACATCTTTCTTTGAATTGAATTGCGAAAGGAACGATGGAACGAGTCCGTGGAGTCGGGTAAACGAAATGATCCGTATCCAGATCCGATTCTGAAAATTCCTCTGAACGACACATCTCTACTATGCAGAGTATGCGGAGAGAAATCCGAAACAGTAACTTACTTTCTTTGACACTTTCTGGTAAGCGTTACAGATTACTCGGCGCATACCTCTTAGATAAACTGCATGAAGCGGATAGGGAGGGTTGGGGTCTAATCCTAAATTTTGTGAGTGCGTCCGGCTAAAATTTATGAGCGATTACGCAAAATTTGGAGGGTGAACAATGGATCTTATTATGGCCTAAGTTTTAGAGATTCCTTATCACGGTCAGTAATAATTACAATACCAGTAATGTCATTACATACTTCCGAAAGTCTTCTTTCATTACTCTGCCATTATTTTTAAACCTTACACTATCATTAAAAATGAAAGTATTTGTTTCAGTATCAATTCATCTAGCGAGAAGTTAATTTATCTTGTGTTAATTTTTTAATGGATCCTCGCAGAAAAGCTATAATCTTAGCATTAAGTGGCCCATACACGTCGAACAAGCTCCAACTTGGTGTGTCACACAAAAGCTTTTTCTCCACACACTTGTCAAACGTGTTGTCCAACATCAGGACGGAAACATATATCATGAGCTGCTAAAACTGTTAACTATTAACTTTTCTTAAATAGGGTTCACTCAAAACTCAAGAATGACGAATGTGTGACAAATATCACCCTAACTAAAACTAATTTGATTTTCGTCCAATCGCTTGACACACTGCGTGTCACACCGCAAACAGACCCACACACGGTCAAATCTGCGTGACAACATCGTTGTTCTACTCGAGGTGGCCAACATGCGTGACCGTGTATGGGCCATACACAATCACGTTTGTACCTGTTTGACGGTATGACACTCCGTTCGTCAAGCGTTTGGACGAAAATCAAATTAGTTTGATTTTTCGGTACGAGGCTACGTGTTTGACAAGATATTGATCTGTGTAGGGCGATGTTTGTCATGCATTCATCATCCTTGAATGAGCTCTATTGAAGAAAAATAACAATTAGCAGTTCTACCAGCTTCTGATAGGTGTTCTGTCCTAATATTGGACAGTATATTTGACAGTGTGTGGAGAAAAAGCTTTCATATGTGTGGCACACCAAGTTGGACAACGTGTTCGCCATGTATGGTCCGCTTTAAACGGCGACGGTGGATAAAGAACTGGCTGCAAAACCGTGAAAAAGTATCCCGATTTTGTTTTGCTAAAAGAAATTAGTTTTACGAAAGTTTAACTCTGAGGTACATAGCCACTGACAGAAACTTTGAAGATCTCAAATTTTCAACTGTAATGTTTACAGCTTCAATAAGTGATGCAGTTATATAAACTTGACTTGGTAATCGCTTACTTCTTACACTCCGGAGCTCTTGACTTCCTTATTTAAAATTTTCAAATAAATACTTAAGAGTTTTATTTGAAATTACAGGCCGTATACGACTTGAGTATTTGGCTGAATCAGGAATAAATATTTTCAGATTTTTGCTTACTATTAATTCTTAGAATTCTTATTCCATATTTGCTGTATTTAAGCAGAGCCTATAGTTGATGGCAAATGAAATTCATCCGAGATTCTTAATAAACCGTTGCAGTGTTTAGTTATTGTGAATATTTGTTGTACATTTTCCGAAAATTTATCAAGGAACACTGAAAATCATTGTTGTGGGAAGAAATTGGCATAGCATTCGTTAAAACAAGAAAACTATTCATTGCTTTGTCTATTTTGTAGTTAAGGAGGGTACTCAAGTTCAAGTGTGTGCTATTCGAAATAAAACCCCAGGTATTTGAAAATTCCAAATCAAGTATTTCGGAGTGTATGCAGGGTGATTTTCAATTGGTGGTCATAAATAAAACAGGAGATCGTGTTAAGAACAAAAAAAAAATGTCTAACGCACTGTGGAAGGATGGCAATCTCAAGCTTGGCGTAGATTAAGAAAATATGCTAGATTTTCACAAAACACCCCGCAACTTCCCTGTAATACGATCTTCAAAGTTGCTCAGATGATAGTAAATCGTATAAGCTTTCGAGCCATTACTCAACCCCCTCAATATGCTAGATGTTAGTTGAAGGACATCAAAGTAAAAAATACAGAAAAGCGTTAAAACAAAAATAAATTAAAAATGTTGTTCCATTTTTTACTTCACACCCTATATACAGGGTGTCCCGTATGTGGTCTGACACCCCAAGGCTACGGATAGGTCATGCTTAGACAAGTAAAAAATTGTATAGGTGGAGGGGGAGAGAGAAATCGTAACTGTTTCCGAGATAACGGGACTTTAAGATATTTGGGAATGTTTTTATAGGTCACCCTGTAACTGTTTATGGCTCAACAAAGTTAAAATTCCGGAATTCGCTCGTTTTTTTTTTATTTAACCTATTTCATCATCAATACCAATTTTTCATACTGGATTTAAGAAGCCCAAAACCTTAGTTTTAAAATGTACAGAAAACGTAACATTTTCTGGGTTTCTTTGCGCTTTGACTGAAAAAGTTCAGTTAGTGCCAGAAAGTAAGCAATTATCTTTTGGAAATGACCTTTTTCAGCTATTTTCACTGAATATGCTTAAGAAAAAGTGCAAAAAACACAGAAAGGGTTACATTTTCGGTACAGAGAAGATAGGTCATTTTAAAACTAAGGTTTTGGGCTTCTTAAATCCAGTATGAAAAATTGGTATTGATGACTTGGTTTTTGATAAAAATAGTAGTTAAATAAAAAAAAACGAGTAAAAATTCCGAAATTATAACTTTGTTGAGCCAACGATTATCTTCTAACAAAGTTTAAACCATTATCATAGGGTCTAAGGTTCAGAAGTTACAGGTTGATCTATAAAAACATACCTAAATATCTTAAAGTCCCGTTATCTCGGAAACAGTTACTATTTCCCCCCTCCACCAATACACTTTTTTGCTTGTCTAAGCATGACCTAACAATAGCGTTCAGGTGCCAGACCATATATGGGACACTCTGTATAACTAGCGCTTTGAGTGGGTGTAGTGACGATTTACTGTCTTTTGAGCAAAAAATGTTCGATAACTAGATCGGATGTTGTTTATTTTCCTTTTAATATGTGCACGTTTAGAGCCTTGTTTTATTTTCACTTAAATTATTAACAGTTTGTTTGCAACTGAATTCCTCTTTATTTTGTATTTATAAAAAAAGGAATTGTTCGATTCCACAGTTCTGGTAGGTTTTCAAAATTCTCAATGAAGGTCAGAAGAAGTTCCCTCTCTTTTGTAATGTACTCAGCCTCAGTATACATTCTCCCGCAGGAGATTGAGTACAAAAAACTCGCTATCACTATTACTTGCCATCTTCTACCTGTATCACCAGTGCGCACCATACACTACATCATTATAAATGACAGTATCCCCACTATGTGCAAGTAATGATGCCTGAATAGCAGAAAATCCGGATAACATCATTATACTGACTATCATTAGAGTTTCTGAAAACCTTACACGATCATTACTAATGTCATTCTGATAAAGTAATGATATTAATAGTGATCATATTGGTATAAGGCCTGCATTAGGTTTTCTCAATCTCTTTTCAATCCATTCATCCATAGATTCTGGGACTTTTCTACAAAAACTCTGATATCATCCAGATAGGTATCACATATTGGGGCTTTCTAGGTTTTCTTCTTGTACACTCAACGTACAGATTTTTCTAAGGATGCTGTTTCATTTAATATGGAAGATGTCCTGTCTATGGGGAATTCCGAAAAATTTTTCAAGGTGTCCAAATCTTGTATGAAATTTTATGATCTATTTCAAGAACAAGCCGTTGTTGTAGTAGGTACATACTATGAATAAATAATATATAGGAACTATAAAAAATAGTAAAAATTACTTGCAAACAGGTTTTAACTACTAAAAAAACTTTTGGGCCCTCTATCTACCTACCCACCATAAAACTCTCTTACTTCCCCTCATATTTGAGCAATAGTCTGTTGCATGCTGGCATGCTTTAGAGTTTGTGCAAACGAACCGACTAGGTAGCTGAGTTGAATTTTAATAAACACCAATCGGTGCAACGTTCTTGCATCTTTTGAGAGGCTAGAGTATACCTATTGAGAAGTTTGTATCGAATCACCAATACATAAAATACTCCCTGGACAGCCCATTGCTACCACCTGAAAATTTCACGCTAATTAGGTACTACCTGTCTGCCTGGGAGACTCAGAAATTTGATTGGTTATTCATTTTAAAATGGTTCGTACATCCCTCCTGTCTAATTACATAAGCTGCCTGTCATAAAGTTCCTCGATAGGCTATAAAAGGGAAGGTATCATTTCAGTTCTTTCCTTGTGAAAATTTTCAGCGAAAAATTTAAATCTTTTCTAAAAATAATTTGTGTTTTGTATAAATTGTTTAATAATCTATGTAGGTAGGTATTTAAATTCTTTTTGTACCCTTTTTAATACATTTAATTAAAATTACGGGTGCGTAAGTATTTTTATAGATGTTTTATTTTAACTTTGCTCTCATAGTATAAATTTCTCTATACTCTTTGATATGTTTAGAAATGGGGTCTAATTGTAAGACACAGAAAGAAAGGATTGTTATTCAGCGAGAGTTATCGCAAGATTTGAAGGTATAAGCCACCCGACAGTCCTTAAACTCTCCAAGGATGTAAAGGAAAACATGGACCCTTTGCTTAACTAAAGCAAAAATCGTAAAGGCTTTCGCAAAACAACTCCACGAACGGATAGAAAACTTATTTCGCTAGTAGAACAGAATACTTTTATCACAAAAAGAGCAATACGATGTGCTTTATTGGAGAGTGGTAGTGATATATCTGAGAGGACCATTCAACGTAGACTTTTAGCTGGAAACCTACCCTGTAGGCGATCAGCTAAATTACCGCTTTTAACAAGAAAGATGCAAAAAGCTTGATTTATTTGGCGAGACAGCATCAAAGTTGCACTCTTGGTGACTGGTGAAGGTAAATCATAAAAACAAATTCAATACCCCAAATAAAGGAACCAACGTAATATAATTAGTTATTCTTCGAATTTTAACAGTTTCATTTCTTTGATGAGTGCGTCATTAAAGCGATGTCCGAAATTTCTTTGTTCGTTCGGAGGAGACAAGAAGAGAAGTATAAGGAACGATGCTTACTAAGAACGACAAAAAATCCATTCTCTGCAATGGTATAGGCTTCATTAAGCGGCCAGGGGCCAGGACCATTCTAAATTGTAGAAGGTAATATATTCATGTCCTAAAAGACATATTCCTGTCTTCTATAGCATCTTTAAGGGAACATGCAGGATCGTCTTGGTTCATGGATGACCAATGCGCCGTACCATACGAAAAAAAAAAGTTGAGAAATTCCTTAAAGATGAACAGATATCAGTTCTTCCATGGCCAGAAAATTCATCAGATCTCAACGCTATAGAAAACGTATGGAAAAGCTTGAAATCCAAGGTTAAAAGCTTGCAAAACCCTAACGAGGCAGCATTCATTGAAAATATTAAAAATGTCTGGCAAAGTGATTCGGATATAGGATCCTGTATTAAAGCGTGTAATGACAGTATGCCCCGAAGAATAGAGGAAGTTCTTACAAATAAAGGAGGAACAACAAAGTATTGATAATACAAATATCTTAAATGTACATAATTAAAAAAAAGAACAATGAGTTTATAAAAAATACAAAAAAATGTTTCATATAAAAGTTTTTATTTGTTTTCATTTTCATTTTTTAAAGTAAATTCCTCCCAAATTAAACAAAAAAAAGGGAAAATTTTAAGGTGGTAGCAATTATTTATGAAATTGAACTAAATATTCGTGATCCAGACATGCTTGTTGACAGCACTGAGCCTATTGAACAGCGAACTAAGTGAACTCTGCCAAAAGATCAGATTGTTATTAATTCAGGTTAGGCCAAAATAATACTAGAAATAGAGAACGCAATAAAATTAAAATAAGTAAAACTAGACGAAATGACAGATAAAATCTATTGCTCCGGAAAAAAAATAATAAGACACGTTTTTCACTAAAAATATATGTAATTTTCTCTGATATAAAAGCAAAATTAGTTTAATTTCCCCAAATCAATGGAACATTCAGTGAATTTAGGTATTTGGCACCAGAAAACCTATAAAGTACGTAAAATTCTCGAAAATGTTATATAAGGAAGAAAACATTCAATAAATTGGGTATTATGTATTTTTTATGGAAATATGTTTTCGTTTATATAATTCACACATTGTTTTTGAAAACAAGTCATATATTGTTTTTCAATATTTTGTTTGAGCGTGCCCAGAACATAACTTCCGTACTACTTAGCAGTATGGGCTATAAGAAAGGAGATATTTAGAAAAAAAATCAAAAAAAAATATTTAAAGTTCCCTCCATTTAGGGAAAAAAATTAAAAAAAAAATTGAAAATTCCTTACATTTTAGGGGAAAAACAAAAATTCCCTACATTTGAGGGAGAAAAACCAAATCTACATTTTTTTCAAGGTAAAGCTTTCCCTAATTTTATCGACAAATACCTAACCTTTGTGGCACAAATTGTTTAAACTTTTTTAAATAAACAGTAAAAATAATTCCCTAAAGTGAGTGGCAACACTTTAGGGAATTATTTTTTACTGTAGGTATATTTAAAAAAATTAAGGCACCCCCAGAAACAGTGGCAAACTGGCAATTGGCATAATAATGCTTTTTAGGGACTGGATTCTACATATAACACATAGAGAATTGGGGAATTTCGAAGATGATAGTTGATGTGACCTCCACTGGGAGTTCTGTAACTCGAGGAATATGTTTTAAAAATTACCAAATTCTTTACTCCACTTGTCAAAATTGTCTGGTCCATGTGGAAAAGTAAGAAGAAGAATTCTCAACTGATAATATTTTCTAGTTTTGGGACGGTCCAGTCATTACGCAAGTGAACCGAGAAGGCTGATTTTTAGATATTATGCAGAGGGCTTAGAAAAGCTTAACTTGTCGGCTAAGACCTTGATCTTTTAGTTTTAATCAGAGAGAGAGTCGCGCAGGACAAAACAAATGTATATACTTCCGAAAACTAGAAAAAAAAATACACTCCTAAAACTATACCCTCCTCTCGATAACATACCTTTCTTTATGCTTTTAGCGGTTGCGATACCACATCGTCTTTTTTCAATGTTTGCAAATCAAAATTCATCAATACTCTCGAAAAGCATCTGGAGCTAGGGTCATCGGTGGAATTATACAAACAAGATAAATTCGATCCGGAGGTTCTGACTTCCATAGGAGAAAAATTCCTTATTGCCCTATATCGAGGTAATAAGCAGAAAAAAACTATAAATGTTTCACGATTTCACCGCTTCGCTATATCAGTGACTAAAAATAAATTGAACCACCTCTCACTACTCCCATCAATGAAGAGCACAGTACGCCAGCATATATACCGTACGTACCTATCAGCAAGTGCAAACGTGGCTCGGGTTTTGCAAGGATCTTCAGGAATGGGGTTGGCGACAAACAAATCATGGACTTAAAACAGTTATCAGCACTGCTGAACCCGTGTCAGCCACCTGAGCTTTTAAAGCTTATATCGTGCAAGTGCAAGGGAAAATGTGAAGCTTGTTGGTGCAGAAAAGCAGGGATTGCTTGTTCCATTTTTTAGCTTAAATGGCAGTCAACAAACATACAACAATGTCGCCAAAGTCGACATCCTGCTCAATGAGGATGATGAGGATGATTCGACTATTGAAGAATCATCTCATGTAGTTGAAGATTCTCCACAATTCGATGAGTATTCGGAGCAGGAAGACTATTAACCCGGGACATCGAAATGAAGAAAAATATAAAAATTAAAAACAGACCAGATGATTCATAATTTTGCTGTTTTATTTGTGCTTTAATAATTTCCTCTACAGTCTCTTTAATTTTCACTTTCTGGCTCCCTCATATTGTGGCGCGCTGATGGTCGTAATTTTTGTATAAAAAAAATGCAGGTTATTTAAATGCTCTCCAGGTTTGATAATGGACAAAATTTCGATACGTGTCATGAGAATGAAGAAAACACCAACACAAACAAGTTTCAGTCTCTTAATTTTTGACTTTCTCATCCGATATCTCAACAACGATGAACGCTAGGCGAAAGATTCATATAACCTAAATTGTACAGCGCAAAAAGGGCAACAAAAAAGTATATAATCGCAATTTTCATACACTGTAAAAAATGTGCAGAATTGTTGCCACAAAGCTTAGGTATCTTTCCCTAAAATGTAGGGAATATTCCTGAAAGTGTAGGGAATACTCCCAAAAAGTGTAGGGAATATTCCCTACATTTTAGGAAAAAATACCTAAGCTGTGTGGCAACAATTGTGCACATTTTTAACAGTGTATTATGACGGAGAGCCAAGTTATCACAAAAAATAAAATTTACCGCTTTTTCAAAAATGGCGGTGAAAGCTCATCGGAAATCTTGGTGTACAATTGTGCCCGCCCTACAGAATATCTAAAAATCAGCCTTCTCGGTTCACTTGCATATTCAAAAGTCTATAATGACTACACTACTAGGAATTTTCAAATTAAATTATGGATTCACCAAAAGTAAGTGATTCAAATCACCTAATTACAAACATTTAAAAGTGTAAACAATTACTTAATGCACTCGCAGATTTATTGCAGACGAATATCCAGTAAACAGAAGGAAGGGCTTGTCGACTTTTTTGAGAATAATTCTTCAATCATCGCATTATTTAACCAAAATCAAAAACAAATCTCATACTAACTTGTTTTAATTAATAGTAGATCTGTTCAATAGTAACTAGGTAGAGATCATTACATACTCTACAAACATTGTAATTAGTCGTTGTTATCAGCTTTGTGCCGCTATGTCTGATCATTATGGAAGTGCAAGCTTCAGTTCCAGCTCTTGGAATAAAGAATTTTTTGATGATTTTTTAAAATAAATTGCATTTATTAATCTGATCTGTGCATTTAGTTAATTTTTTTGTTAAATAAACGTTTTTATAAGAAACAAAAACGTTTGATATTTTTAATAATTTAGATTTTGTTTCAGAAAAATTATTATGATCTCCTTTCACTTCTTTTCAATTTAAAATAATATTTTTAATATGCACAGCACTTTTAATAACATTAAATTTGAAAAAATTAAATACCGAACTGCCGCCATTGAAATGGAAATGGAATATCACTTTTGGAATTTACTAAAAACAACGCTCTAATCGGTCGGAACTGCAATCTCTCTTTTCGCATTTCCTCCAAGTTTTCCCTAATTCTCCAAATATCTTAGTGAATTGCGAATGGGAGTTTTAATCGGAGAAAACGAAAATTCTTATTTCCCAAATAACCCACTTCTCCGTGTTACAGAAAAGATGGATTGACAATATGTTGGAAAAATGCTTCATAACAACCGGCGAATCCCCAACAATCGCCAATAGAGGCTGCCCAGAAGGTGAAGTTTTAATACCGCTAATATGGCACTTGTTTTTCGTTGTCCTTCAAGAGCCGACTTTAAGACGCAGGAATACGCTGATGATATTATCGTATTATGTTCAATTTGAATCAGCTTTCAGCCGAGCTTATGTAAGCTGCCTTTAACATAGTCGCTAGATGGTGCTAGAATATGGGGGCTATCAATAAACACAGGTATAAGATGGTGATAGTCCCCTTCACTAGGAAATGGTGCCTGCAGTGTCCAATGCCCAGCTCCTAGATTAATTGGACTTTCACTAGAATATTCAAAAAAAATTCCAAATAATTAGGAGTAATTCTGGTTAGCAAGCTCACTAGGAATTCCTACCTTAAAATAATAACCAACAAAGGCATTCGGATCATGCCAAAGGCTTTGCAGGAAAAGTGGGGTCTAAATCCCAAAATTACTTTATGGATCTATTTTTCAGGGCAAAGGCATAGTAGCCCAAAACGATACAGGCGCAGCTAGCAAGAGGACCCTTGATAAGGTGCAAATCATTGCCTGTTTAGGCACCACTGGCGTCTTCACGTCATGTCCTCAGAGAGCACTTGAAGCCATTCTTGGCTTACAGCCACTCTACCTCTTTACACTTTAATTAGGTGCTTAATTTTTTTTAGAAAGGATTTTTAATGGTAATCTAGCGGTGGTACTGTTTCTGGTAATACACAACTCGTGTCTCTTAGTATATCGCACCGCTAAGAATATGTTGGAATGTGTCGCTAAATGATAATAAACGCGAGCTTATACTTTTTTGGCATATATCAGTTAAAATTTTCATTTTCAAAGAATTACTTGACTACAGAAACTCAAAATTTTCCAAATTCTCAATTATTTTTTAATTTAAATATCGGCCGAAATAAGCACTCAGAGGAGAAGACAATTTTTAATTCAACGTCTTCTGCTCTGCATCGGATCACAAAAATTGTGCTCATTTCTATTTAGGATTGTTCCAGAATAACTTGAAGGTGAAAAATATTCAAATATTCAAACAAATTAAATGTGACTATGAAAGCGACCTGTTCATTTGATCGGAAAATCACGTGTGTTTCGAATAGAGACACAGTTGCATTTGCGCCAATAATCCTGCAGAAAATAAATGCTAATATGAAAAGATCGATAATAATTATTCGTGGAATATTAAAACCAAATCTACATATCCGCTCCATTACGCTATTACGAAGAATAGTGCGTCTCCTCAGTAAAAATTATATACGTAATTTGCGGATGGGTTGATTTTGACTGGAGTGGCGAAGATGCCAAGGAAAAGAAAAGATTATCTTTGGTTTTGGTCCACTAAAAAGACCTTCAAGCATGGGAGAGGAAGCATCATGGTTTGGTTAACATTTTCGTGACATGATAGCGTGTGCCCAAGGTATATAGAAGACAAAGTATTCTCATTCAAATTTTGACACATTTCAGCTGATAAAGTGTGACGTAATTCTGTGAATAATGTAAGTATATACATTTTTATAGGAAAGCCATAGAGAGGAGAGAGAGTATTGTGTTCTCTGTAACGTGCTTTCCTATACATTAGTCATCTCTAATACTCAGGAAGTATTCCCTATTAGAAATATGTTCAACACACTTCAACGTATGATTGCAATAGTTGGAGTTGCTGCACCTGTAAAAACAGTTTTTTTTTCTCAAAATACGGGGATGCTCATATCATTATGTGAGGTGAGAATTTTTCTATTTTTTATGTTTTGAAGGAGGAAGCTTGCTTTAGGGACGACACCGTCACCCAATGTTGTTAAAAAATATGACATCAAACGGCATTAGAAAACGAAATCGAGATATGAGGATTTTAAATCTATTAAAATTAAACAGAATATAATTAGTCAAATACGAGAGTCAAAAATTGTAAATGTCAAATAATCACACTTCTTCTGGCGTGGGATATCTTAACACCCTCAAACAAGTCCACATATTAAAGGGCTCGGCTGCAAAGGATATTATTTATTTATTATTATTAGTTATTATTTATTTTATGTACAGTGTTTCTTATCACTAATATGTACTGTAATGCAGTTCATTTAATTTAATTTGGTAGTAAGAACTTTGCATTCTGACAAAAATTGGGAAACAATATCCCGAAGTGCTAAGTGATAGAAACAGAATTTGGAAAATTAATTTATGTGACTTAAAGATGAATGCCTATTTTACGCCCGACATCAACAGACATGAGAGATGTCTTACACGATATTATGATACTCTGAATATATTTTATTAACAATGTTTATTTCAATTACATAAGTGGGGGAAGGCTTGGCGTGAGGGGGTCAAAGTTTGATCTAGTACAGAATCGAATTCCTTGGGTCCTTAGAAGAATTTTGAGTACCCACACCATAATCCTATACTCGGAGCATTAAATAGTCGTCCCCATACTCACTTTTTTAGTATTTCTCTCATTTAATTCGAACTGAGGTACTAGACTTTTCGCACCTTAAATCGGTTCTGACTCGGTAGGGTTATGTCCGATCGGAAAATGGGTTTCACTGTTCGCCTCAGCTCACTACCAGCTACAATTCGTAGAAGAAAATTTAAATTTTTCTCTGCATACTTTTAGGGTGGGGTTAGGAAACCCCGGCGAGGGGAGGTGGTTCCAATACAGCGTGTTGCATATCAAATTAAACGTACTGCTGAGTACTATCGGATAGTGTACTTTTTTCTCGATTCAGAAAACTTTCTCGTAACGTTTTTGCAGCCCGAAAATCCATTTTCATGCACTTAGGTCACTTATACCCCAGCTACTACATTTCGCATATGTTTTTACAGTTTTTTCTTCCAATCGCGAGAAGTAGAAAAGTCCACTTTTTCACCCAACAAAGTCTCTCAAGCTACATTTGATCATTCGATCCCCAAAGTTTTCGTTCGCTTAATTGAAATAAACATTGTTAATAAAATATGTTCATAGTATTATAATGCGTCGTTTAACATATCTCTGATCTCTCATGTTTGTTCAAGTCGGGCCTGAAGTTGTATGAAAAGTGGGCATTCCCCTTTGGCTAAAGGTTCTAATTCATTAAATTTCATATGTCACTAAATTTATACATAGACTGTCCCAGATGAAAAGTGGACACTGAAAAAATTGAATAACTCTGGGCTATTGAAATATTTTTTAAATTTTATTTCACTAATACGAATATAAGAATATAGCCTAACGGTAAACCATTAATATGTGCGTGCTCAATCTTTAGTAACGGTAAAATTGACACACTGTTTTTTTTAGGCCTGCCATCAAATTTGTTACATAACTTTATTTCGAAATCGTCGATGTTTCTGGTCTCTTTATTTGATCTCTTCAATTTCTGCTTCATATGCGCCCAATATTTTTCAAAATGACTGGCAATTAGGAGGGTTGGCTTATTTTGGAACAACATTGATTAAAATTGTCTAATAAAATTCCAGTGTCCTTTTGCTGCAGTGGTATGTTGCCAAATCAGACCGAAAAAAACAGGAATTCCATGTGATCTTATGAAAGGGAGAAGTTTTTTGTATTCAAGCATTCCGCGATGTACACATAGCTGTTAATACTCCCTTTTGTAATGAAAGGCTTTGATTTTAAACCGCATGTCTAAATAGCCTTCCAAATTAGAAATTTTGATGAAAACGTGGATATCCTTCGAACTTTCAACTGTTTAGGGACTTCCCCTTCATGAGTGGAAACGTAAAAAGTTTGTTCAGGAAGCTGAAGTCTCTTTTGCAGAATGTTTCGTCGTCGAGAATACAGCAAGAAAATTTGTCACACAATCGGAGTAAAGTTTTCTTGCACGCGTTTTACAGATTTTTTCTATTTCTTCACATCTGTCAGGCGCACACAAAACTTTAAAGGATTTTAAATTTGTCCTGTTTATCATCCTGTGGTGCTATTGATTTCAATATTCCCAATTTGATGGCCACATCTCTGATGGCAAGGATAGGGTTCCTCTTGTAGATGTTCCTTACCTTTTTCTCTTTTCCTATTTCTTGCGAGCCTTTTTTCGCACCAGTTCCGTGTTTCCTGTGAGTAATCAGCCTTTCAGCATAATTTTTTTAAACCTTGTGAATGGTACTTAGCAATTTTAAGCTTTTTAGATAACTTCCCAATGGACAATCCGGGATTTTCACTTCGTGTGGAAATAATTAATTTTCTTTGAATTTCTTGATTAGATAACATTATTTATTTTTCCCGCGGACGAGAATCGACTAGATAACATTGTTCACGTTATGACGGTATCAACAAGACTGATATATATATATCAAAAGAGTAAACTGTGACGAACCAATCGTGACATGTTCGATTATTATCCTTTAAATAATAATGAAATAACAAAGGAGAAAATGGGTTCACTTTTCATCGGGGACAGTCTTTAGTATCTCTGGAAATCATGAATTAGAACCCAAGTTATAAGAAAATGCGACTTTCACGTCGATATTCTCGAATTGATGCCGCAATCAGTTAGAACCCGGAAATCTAAAGGCTTAAACAAAATTGCGACGAATAGAAGGGGGGGGGGGAAGATTACTGCAGATTCCTACACGATCAATAAAACATTCCTAGAGAAAATTGTTCTTATTACTGCAATAGTCGCAATAGTCGTCGGCCGTCGCAACTGTGTTTACCTAAGCCTTGTTAAGGTCGCGAAATATCTCGAATGAAGAACAAGCGGATTTTGACCAGTTTCAAAATAACCGGTCTAAGTATTATAAATGCTCAGACTCATTCCTGAATATACTTTTTTGTGCTGATGACAATACTACATGATCCAGACTAATATGCAGTAAAAATTGGTCATTTTACAACTGCACACTTACACACTAATATACGATCAAGACTAGTTAAACTGCTTTTATAGTTTTGGAACCCTTTGGATAGTCTATTCACAAAACATTTTTCAGTTAAGAGTTCTGAGTCTATTAACACTAGAAAAACATACCAAACCTTATAAATTTCAATCAGATGATAATTATTAAAAGAAAAACAATAATATATGTATCACAGCAGCTTCACAGGTAACAACAGGTAGGTGTAAATGCCTAAGGACCTTAACACTTTCTTCAATAAATTTTTATTCATATTCTCCCTTGTGCAATAAATAAATCCTAAAATGCTTTAATCATTTTTTTAAAAAATTTCAAAAATGTTGTCACAATTTCATAGAACACGTGGCAAAAAATGAAGAAGTTATTAAAAAAAAAAAGACTTAATTATTTCGGAGTGATATATGCAATGTACATACACAACACACTCACACTTATATATATGTAAATCTAAACGAACCGAAGAGAAGGGTGACCTAGACCCTTAGTAATTCCAGAAATGCTGCGCCTAAGCAGATTAACCTCTTAAGATGTGTTAAGAAATTCATCAAAGAGATCGTTAAGGGTGCGTATTTAAAAAGTGAACACGTGTTTTTAAGAAAAAATTTTTAGAAATAACTAAGTATGTACGAGAAGTCCTCCATAAAAACAATCCAAAGAAAAAAAAAATAACAGAATCTTTTATGAACTTCTTAAATTCAGATGACATAAAAGTTTGGCACATGTTAAGCCGGATTTTTTCTCCTCTTGAGAAGTCAACAAGTGTTTTTCTTAGCTCCTCTCTCTCCATGTGGATGTAGTGTAGAAGTCGAGTCGAGAATTGGGATGGGATGACTAAAAATATCTCGGCCATAGCTGTAACTTATTTGAGGCATAGTCAAGTGACCTTTAGGTTTTTGTTTTTCTTTCAAGTTTTCCGGATCATTTTGAAATGGTTTTTTTTTTCTTTTGGTTTTTGTTATTTCATATTTGGAAGGCAATAATAATTGTGTGCTGGAGGCGAAGAAAAAAAAGAATTATTACGATACTTACCAAAATGGAAGCAAATTATGGAAAGTGATATGAGAGTGTTTTCGTTTATACTATTTTCTGGATAATTATTATGTTTTCATTGGAGAGGTTAAAGGTAAGAATCCAGGAGAAATATGGTCAAAGTTTCCAGCGGATGTAAAAATTATGGCAAAAGAAGCATACAAAGCGGATGTTAATAAAAAATTTTGTATGTGGAAGATGAGGGCTTATGCATCCATAATTTCCAAAGAAGGCTTCAACTATACCTGCTGATTGTACCTATGGATATTGGACATTCGCAAAGGCCGATATCATAAATTGCAGTAATTTCAAAGTCGACGAAAATACAGCGCTGGAAGTGAGCCGTAAGAGAAAAGGTGGCAGAAAGCGGATCACTACAAGAGACAAATCATTGCATCACAGTATCCAATTTGGATGTTTTTGTACAAGAAGGGGTCCCAGGGATAAATAAAAATCCCCAAGCATCATCTCTACAAAATTAGGACTTGGATCAATTGAAATTTAATTTTAGTTAGTACCATGGAGACTTATTCACAAATAACCTAGCCCTTCTCATCACGGCATGCATCAAGTTCGGTTACACACCAAAGCTGTGGCAAGAAGTCCGCGTTATGTTTAACCCCAAGGCTAGTCGGATAGATTACTCAACAACCAAGGCATATAGTCCAATAAGTTTGTCTTCCTTCCTACTGGAAACATTAGAACGAATTTGCGATTGGGAACTGCGGTCCTCCATTCCTCGAAGTAGGTAGTTACAAAATCAGCACGCGTACTTAAAAGGGAGGTCCGTTAAGACGGCTCTTCATGAGGTCAAACACCCAATTGAAAAAGGCTTCCATTTTAAACAATCTACACTAGCTGAATTCAGCAATGTAGAAGGAAGAAGGAGCCTTTAACTATGTTCTTCTACATAAGTTTACTGAAACGCAGACAGCATGGCTTAAACTTGATTGCACAAAAGTTGAACAATAGAACCGTCTTTGCCGGTCGGAGTGGGGTAAGTAGAGTGGAAAAAGTCTACAGGAGCACCCCACAAGGTGGTAGCATATCACCTTTACGATGGGTGCTCCTTGTGGACGATCTATTGCTAACTCTCACTTGGATGGGATACAAAACGGTATGCTACGCAGGAAAAAAGTGTATATATAAGGAAAAAGTGAGGACTTAAACCGAGGATGATCCTATGGATATATATACTAGCGTCATCCGATCCATGTTAACCTATACGGCTCTGTGGTATGGTGGAAAGCGATGGAGTATGCCAATCATTGTAAGATATTGGAAAAGATTGAAAGATAATTCCACACGGGTCCATCCTTGATTTTGTCCGCTCCATTATTTGGTTGCAGCAAAGGCAGTTAAACTAAAGTTTGGAAACGATTGTTGTTGAAGTTCTTCTGCAAACTCATTTCACTTACTGCAGTGATTCTAAATGTTAAGAATTATTTCAAAATCTGATCGTATTTATACATAGCAGTTACCAACAAGTGTTCGATCGTAAGGACCCATTGGGACGAAAAACCGGCGCCGGACTGGGGGTCTGTGGTTGTTGTCGGGCCTGTGCACTGCGCGTTTTTACCATACGTACTTTGAACGAACGTTGCGGCTGCGGTGGGAGGAGAGATACGAGTTAAAAATACTGAGAAATGTGACACAACTCATAATCATTGACAGCACGCGGAGCCAAGATACCTAGTTTGTGGGGTTGCCAAGATAGCTTTAGACTTATATGGAAAATTTGGCATTCTCGTGGCTTCAAAAGTATTTACTTTTTTTTTTTTTTTTTATAAACATTTGGCATTATTTCTATCATCACATTATAAATATTTATTGCGAAAAATGCATGGAAAATGTGTTTTTTATGAAAAGGATTCAACAAGGTTTTCAAAGCTTTACTATACCTATATGTGTACTTTTAAAACAAATTCGAAATTGAAAAACAAATAGGACTATAAAATAAGGAAAAGAAAAGTCATGAAGACTTTTATAAAATTCAATTTTTAAAAATTGATAAATTACACTGCAATACCTGTAGTTGGAGCAGATAGCAATGTGTATTAGGCGTTTCGTATCAGCAGGAACCAATACTCTTCAGTACGGCCAGTTTTTAAATTTTATTTTTATTATATATTTATTATATAAAGCAAGTAATTTTATTTCATATAACTTAATTTTGAAGTAGGGTATATACATGGTCATGGTATATTACAGTCAGCCTTTACTTCTGACAAATTTCCAGTACACTAATACAATACGGTAATACTATTAGTACTGGCTACTAAAGTAACATTTTAACTGGCAGAAATCAAAATACTTTTGATTGGTTCATTAAATCGTGTCGTCCGTCAGTACTTTTAACAGCAAATTGATGGACATAATGAAAGTTTAGAATAACTAAAAAAGAATCCAAATGTTAGAAAAAGTCGAAATTTTTCTACATTTTGTGAAGCAATGGTTTGCCATTATATTGGGCCATATGTAAGTGAAAAAGCGACTGAATTTCTAAGCGGTTACAAAAAAATTACATGAATAAGAGTAGAGGATAGGAGGTTAAGAGTTCACTTCTTTCCTCAGTTCCTTCACGCGGAGTCTTAAGAGTTGTGTTCCATTGGGCTGTGTAAAGTACTCCCAAGTACTTCTACCTACTCGCAACTACTCATGCTCTTGTCCGCAAGTAGATGTGCTGTGTAGTTTCGCAAGAATTTTCCGCTAGGTGGATTTGGATGAAAAGTGGTTACTGAAATGTCAGATAGATGAAATTTGAGAGAAATTGTTTATAAAGAAACAATTAAATTAAAATAAATACGGTAGCGGAGCGCGCGTGTGTGTGTGTATGCGCCCCTGCCAGCCTGCCTCTGTGTGTGTGTGTGTGTGTGTGTTTCTTTAATAAATGTTTTTCTATTCCATTCAAGACTGCATATCAATTGAATACTCGTAATGAATAAAAAAACGCAATGCTGGTAACCCGAATGATGGGAAGGTATGTATATACCCACCAATAAGAGCATTTCCTTGCTACTTAAAAAATGAAGAAGAGTATTTATTATCAAATTGTATGGCGGTGTGCAGTGCAAAGTTTGTGATTTTAAAAGTGAAATATCTCGGAAAGTGTTAGTTTCAGCGAAAAATAATTGTGATATTTGTGATTTGCTAGCGAATTATAAGTCATTCGCAAAGTTTGAAGAAAATCGGTTACAGTGGTCGATTCCTGACTTATGACGTTGGCTTAAAGCCGAAAATCAAAATTTCATGAACTAATTTTGAGAGTATACTGTGTGTGTGTGTGTGTGTTCGATCAGCAGTACAGGGTGATCTCATCAGCACATCATTTGAAACCCTGAATTGTCTGCTGTCTACACTACAATGAACTAGGACGCCCAAATGGTGTTGGTGGCCATATAAAAATTTCTTTGCAAATCTAAATATGAATCACGTTCAGGAAAATAGCAATAGCCAGTTCAGTGTTTCATTGCTGTTCTGATGAGATCGGTCCGTACTGCTGATCGAAACACGCAGTATACTCTCAAGATATGTTCATAAAATTTTGATTTTAGGCTGTAAGTCAACAAACTGACAGTACCTCGGTATTTGTCTTTTAATAATATTTATTGCATATAAAATTATTAGTTGATATTAATTTTTTTCGACTTTTCTAGCTTTCATCGCTGCGAACTAGCATATAATATTTTCGAAATGACAAGCATTCCTATCATTTCTTTTTAAGGTTACAAAACAGACACATTCAACAATATTTCTGGACCCATTGTAAATCAGAGCTAATTTTTTATTAACTTCGTTCACATGAAATTATCGTCATTATGGCAATGTTAGAAAACTCGGAGGCCGTTTTCAACATTTAGATAGAATTCTTTGAGGATATAGTCTCGTGAATTGATTAAAGCAAATCGAAAAGCAGCTTTTCTCAGACTATCGCCGCCCATTTTGTTAAAAAAGCAATACAAAATTTTCGGAAATTTGCTCCAACATTTCATACCTCTACGTCAGATAGAATAAAATAAAATCAATCGGCTGAAAAATTATTGTACGAAGCTTTTGTTTTGTGACAATACTGGGGTCATCATCTTGTGATTCAAAACATTCGACTGCTTCTTTTTCAATTGTTGCTGTTTCTTTAACGTTTGCTGATATAATCTATATCTTCAGAAAATTGTGTAGCATGGACAAAAATTTCTCCCATGTCAGAATGACAAACCAACTTCAACCTTGTCAAGCTCAAAAATAATTTATTTTTATCAAAGGAAAATATTGTTTTTTTTTCGCCAACAATAATTTTTTTATTTTTCAATGGGGGGCGCTCCTCCGCTTCAACATCTTAGTTTTCATTTTAAGGGTGAAAGGACCAACCCAACCGCTCTTACACATATTTTGTGCATACATATTTCCTGTATATAATTTTTTTTTCTTTCTTCTTATTGTTTATAGAAAACGTTGTCTTGTGCTGAGTTCAATAGAAAATCAGGATAATAATTTGGATTGTTTGCCTATTATAAAAAAAAAAAAAAAAACAGTTCTTGAGGACTCTTGTGGGCTGGTTTTTCGTCATTTGCCCGGGCTGATTTGAGGACCCAGTCCGGCCCTGCAGCCAATCACTCCACCGACTTAAGACCCGCACCAAATAGTGACTCGTTGTTGAGTGTCTTATGCATCACTTCAGAATCCACAATTTGAGTGCCACAACTTACCTAATCATCTAGTTTAAGATACGCGCTTAGTCAAACTGAAAATGATTTTGTTTGCTCACAAAATCGTCATTCTCGTCTTGTTTTTATAGAACTCCTCCCCATTCAGATTTCGTCAGCGGCTAATGACTTGAGTTGTTGCACACAAACACAAACACAAGTTTTATGATCCAGTTTTTTTTTCAAATATCTTAATTGAATCTTCAAATTGTTATCCGAGACGTTGTTCCTTCGTGTTGTATTCAATGACTATAATAATCACAATAATAGCAAGGGACAAAGGTCATAGTTTCAGCGCCGCCAACTATACAGCGAAAAAAAAGGCGGATAATTTAATAAGTGTGCTTCTGATGAGATACCCTTTATAAGGGCTGGTTTAGACTGTATAACTTTTGCACGCCTCGCACAAAATTGGATTGGTAAGGAAGGTGCGCGGTGCTGCCCGCGCATCCCACTCACCATCCATTTAAGTGCAAGGCATGCAAAAGTTATATCGTCTAAACCAGCCCTACGAAATTTAAATAAAATTAAACATTTCGGACGAATTAAAGTCATAGCACTTTGATGCATTTTTTTAAACAATTTACTTCACAATAGACCTGTAAAATTCCAAGTACAAGTACCAGTACCTGGACTTGAAATATTTTAAGTAGAAGTACACGTCCCGGTACAGGTACTTTAAAATTGTTCAATTACAAGTCCGGGTACTGGTACTGTATTAGTACTTAAGTACCAATGTACTTAAGTACTTACCAGGTCTGCTTCACAAGCTCCAGAGCAGTAAATTGTACTCCACTGGTCTAAATACCACAGCACAAAAAAAATAAAATTTGATGTGATCTTTGCGTGATAATATGCAGATTGTGATAGAGCAAAACACCGAATATCAGATTCTTCCTATGCCTGGATTTTGTTGTTTATGAAAAGGCCTTGGGTTGAATAGGGGATAAATGTGGATGAGCGTTCAAAAAGGCGGCCATTGTACTGTATGCCTATAAAAAAACTTTTGGCAATAAATGAAGCATACACCCCCCATCGTACACTGGATGTACACCGCTATTGTAAAACCTATCCCCACATATTGAATTTTGGTGTAGTGGAATACTCTAGAGCAACTCTAGAGAAAGCGACACACCTGAAAAGTCTTACTAAAATACAGAGAGCTGCTTGTGTATAGGTATTACAGATGCTCTCCATACAACACCAACCGTGGCGATGGAGACTACGTTCCGGCCCCGTGACATCCATGGGAAATGCATATCTGCATTAAGCCTTAGACAGTCAGGCTGTTTGATAACAGCAAACCTTTGGCACAGCAGAATACTGAAGATCTGTCTTGGGGACTATATACGGGGAGCTACGAATTCATTGTCCCGAAACTAGAATTTGGGAAAGCATTCTCAACTAGCATTCCTAGTACGGACGGAGCCGAGATTTAGTCAACATTCCCTCAAATACAGGAATCTTACCGCCTACCGAACTACTATAGTGTGTTCCAAGCGGGTGTTCTGCCTATTTTCAAAGCATGCTGGTTACAAATTATGAGGTACCAATCCATCGAGTTATTAGGATTTGTAATGATAGTCAAGCTGCAATCAAAGCTCTGGACTCAAGCACCATTAAAGCGCGCCTAGTGCATTGTTTTCGCTGTGAGCTCGGAAAATTGGGTGCTAACCGAGTTATTTTCTACTGAGTGTCTGATCACAGTGGCATACCTTGAAACGAGGTAGCTGATACTTTGACCAGAAAGAATTCTGCTATGAATATATGAATCCATAGAATCAGTGAAGAAGATTCTAGATGTATAGGCCTATAAGCTGGCAAATCGCAGATAGGGAGAACTGACCACATGCGCGATTGCAAGACAGTTGCGGCCTGAGATTTATCCTGGGAAGAGTGAATCTTTGCTGAGGAGGAAGAACCGTAATCCTATTGCAGTTATCACAGGACATTGCCACTTTGGTAAACATGCAGAGCGTATGTAAGCTCCATACAATTACTTCTGCAGAAGTTGTACGGACGAGGCAGAGAGCGTGCAGCATCTGTTGCTAAGCATAGAACGAATAAACTTGGTAGCTATACTTTTTCTGTGAACTGGAGGAATTAGTAGACAAAGAATTGGGGGACCTGGTAAGGTTTATTAACTCTTGTGGCTGGTTTCTGCGCTTCCCTAAATCTGAGGTATCTTTTCCAGATAGCGGCCCAAACAGGTGACATCGGATCATAGATGGGTCTAACTAAGTGTGGCTGGTCGTACATGCCTACAATACTTTAAAATTAAATATTTCAAACACTTTCTTCTTCTATTACAATTCTCTTTAATTTTTGCTATTGTTGAAAATGTAACGTTTTTTACTTTTCCTAACTAAAGTCCAACGAAAATTGTCTAAAGTTTACACGTTCACCGCACACGCTCAGATAAAAAATATTTGCATAAAAACAAAACAAAAGTTGTGTCAAATTAGTGAGAAAAAAAAGTATAACTGCTTCACTTTTTTATACCTCAGCTTTGTCTTGCTGAAATTCTTAGTTTATCCCTAGCTGAGTTGACATTTTTTTCTTCCATAATATATTTCTGCCCACAAGGTCTGTCTCTTCTAGAAATATATTTCAAGCGCTTTAACTATTACAGAATTCCTGAAAGGAATTTGATTGTCTCTAGAGTGCCAATAATAAGTAGGTAGTAAATATCCTTCTAGGAAGTGCTACTGTGTTTACTTAAATTTGTATATAATTTCCCGCAGTGGTCGTCAGCTGGAATTGAGTTTTTTTGAATAATTTTATTATGTTTATGTTTGTAAAGCCGAAAAAGACTCATTTATCGGCTCTAAAATAGATTTATGGTAGTTAATTGGGTAGACCCGTAGGCGTGAGGAAACCATATGGAAACACTTGTGGTATAGGCAATTTCTTTTTTTGTCTGATAAAATTTCTCGTCAAGAAGAATTGTTTTCCGCGAATGAAAAGATTTAAATCATCAGATAAATAATTTAATTTAAATTGAAACATAGTTTCATGTACCTAAATTGAAATTTTTTTTAAACATACTCGTAATATGTATGTATGTCGGTCGGTGAATATACTTTAGGGTACACTTTCCAAATAGTTTTTTAGATAAAGGAATTTAAAGTGTATCTTGAGGACCCTACAAAGTAAGAAATAATCTTTTATCTTTGAGTTTGAATTTTTGAGATCATTTCAATAACGATTATTTATAACTGATAAAGTTATTTAAATTGTATCATGCCCGCCCTATGAGTCTGTTCGTAATCTCAATTTCTGTAGAACGAAAAATTGTACAGACATAGTACTCTGGCGAAACTGTCGTTCCGCAGACTACCGCCAATAGATTGCAAAAACCCATTGTAATCGCTACAATTAAATTCCAGTTTAAAGTACTTTAAAAATATTTTGCTGATGACAAAAAGCATGAACTTAAGTTTTATAAAAAAATAAAGAACAAAACAATGTATAAACAGTTTTTGCGTCAACCGGCCAAAATACAATGAGAGCGACACAACAATGTCGTCGTAAATTGATTGATGTCAATGATTCGAATATTATGGTAATCTCATATTACTAACACAATGACGACGACACGACAAGTTGCCAACAACAAGTTTGGGAAAATCTCTAAATTGTCGTGGCAACATGATTCAAATTTCAATCTGACAATTTGTCCAGTCTGAATTTTGTAATATTTGTGTGTGGAATCTCTTATGTCGATTTTCTTTGATATTTTACAAAAAGTGTACGCGTACGCCAATCAATGACAAACGAAGTTCAATGGAACAACTTTTAACGCGATGAGAATGTATATGTATAGATGAGATCTGCTACTGGCCTTAACTCCCGAGCAGCGCCAACGAAATTTGTCCCATTGTCGCTCCAAATGTTTGAACAATAACCTCTACGAGATACAATTCGCTTGAACGCTGCCAGAAAGGCGTCTGTTGAGAGGTCGCTGACAGCTTCTACATAGGTGCAAAGCTTTAGTTGCTAAGCACGCGAACAAACAGATGTAACCTTTGATGTTCTTAGCTCCACGGCCCTTCCAAGTTCGAAGAAGAATGGGGCCAGCGTATAGTCGACACCTGAATTAGAAAATGGACGACTCGGTCGCACTCGAGGTCTGGGAAGTGAGGACATTTGCTGTGTAGCGGTCTCTGCTCGTTGACGAGCACATTGAATGCATTTGTAAACTATGCGACGAACAACGTGACATACACCAATAATCCAATACCTTTGGCTGATAACGCTGAGAAGTAATCTTGGTCCAGCAAGCATGTATGTAAGATGTAGTGTGGTTACCAGTAGATCAGTAAAGACGTGCTGTTTCGGAAGTGTTATTGGATGTTTTTGTGAAAAGTTGATGTCAGCCTCTGTTAATCGACCGCCTACTCGAAGGATGCAGTCATTATCCAGGAAGGGGTTGAGTTTCTTCAAGGTACTCTGTTGTGGTATTTACTTGTGTTAAAGGCCTGCATTTCTTCTATGAAGGTCTCTGCTTGTACCCACTTGATACAAGCATTATGGGCTTCATCCAATTCTTTAGTTGTGAGAAACCCAGTCGTTTTATCGAGGCAAAGACAACTGTTTGATGGGTGCCACCTTAGACTTAGAAGCAACTATATTCCGACTACTTCATTATGTTCATCTCTGGATCTTAAATAAACCACAGCACCATATGCTACTTCTGATGCATCTGCAAACCCATTAAGCTGCACATCACTGCAATAGCCTAACCATCTTGGTATGTGGATAATCTCAAGGAATTTCAAATCACTGAAAAGCGATATCTACTGGCTTGCCAATGATTCCGGAATAGGATCATCCCAACCTCCTTCAATGAGCCATAATTTTTGCATGATTAATTTTGCCCTAATAATACATGGTGATAGCCATCCTAAAAGATCATATATCCTTGAAATCACAGACAGAATTTTCCGCTTGGTAGCTGGTTGAGTGTCAAGTAGTTCGATCTTGTATGAAAAGAAATCTTCAGCTGGATGCTACTGTAAGCCCAGTGTTTTGGTAGCTTCATTAGATATGAATTGAAAGGACTGTGGAGGATCTCTTTGATCACTTGCGAGAGACTGTAGAAGTTCTGTTGAATTGGATTTCCACTTCCGAAGCTCAAAGTTTTCCCGATTCAAGAGCTCAATCAAATCACGTGCAATACTAATAGCTGATTGCAGATTGTCGCTACCTGAGATGCAGTCATCGACGTAAAAGTCTTCTTTAAGAACTTTGCAAGCGGCAGGAAACACTGCACTTTCGTCGTTAGCGAGCTGATTTAGAGTGCGGGTTGCCAACAAGGGCGCTGCTGCTGTACCATACGTAACTGTGAGAAACTTGTACTCGACGATTGGTTCCGAAGAATTCGGACGCCATAAAATGCTTTGAAATTGCATATGTTTATTATGGACCAGTATTTGCCGATACATTTTTGCAATGTCTGCGGCAAATGCATATCGATGTTTTCTGAAGCGCATTAAAATTCATATCAGATCAGATTGCAGGACCGGTCCATTCATGAGGTTATCATTGAGTGAAACGCCAGTAGTCGTTGGGCTGGATGCGCCATAGACTACGCGAAGCTTTGAAGTTACGCTATCAGCCTTCATAACTGGGTGATGCGGAAGATAATAAGAGATCTCGGTCGCCAAATACTTCTCCGATTCGGTTATCGTGGACATGTATGAGAGATCTAAATATTCTTTCATAAACTTAGTATATTATTCTCTGAGCTCGTGATCTCTTGAAAGTCTACGTTCTATGGATAGGAAGCGCCTTAAGGCTGACTGCTTAGAATCCCCGAGTTTCCTTGAGTTCTTCTTAAATGGTAACTGTACTTCGTATTGCCCATCTTCTTTACGATGAAATTTTGTTGCGAAATGATCCATACACTGTTGTTCTTCTTCGGTCAAGGGACTGATTTCGTGGGGTAGTTCTTCAACCTCCCAGAAATTTCTGAAATAATGTTCAATGTCGATGCTACTCACACTCAGGTGGCAGCACATTGCCTCTGAGTTCGATTCTTGATTAACACAACACCCAGAATAACCCAGCTAAAAATCGTATTTTGAGCAACCGGACCTCCAGCAGGGCTTATAAGGTTGCCATCACGTAGGACTTTGAATAAAATGTCAGAGCCCAGCAGAATATCGACATGACCAAAGATACAGTCCGTAACAAGCTCATATCCGTGGAATTTGTCAGATTGACATTTTCTGAAAAAAGAACACCGAACGAAGTATGGCACATTATAATTATAAGCGCAGAAATTAAATTTTTAACAGGATTTTCCATTTTATTTTATTAACTAAATGAGTTATTACAACTTTACCTTGCTTTAAAATTAATTTCACTTGACATTTGTTTTGACATTCAGCGGAGACATTACTCAGAGATAGATGTGTGCGTTTTCCGGTGTAACAACACAGATTTTTCGAGTGTAGCACCAGAGTCATTTTGACCTACACTTTTTCCAGCAGTGCCAGGTCAATGGAACAATTTCAGTACAGCACTGCATGAAAAGTGTAATACTTCTGCTAGAAAACGTGATCAGCGGAAATCGGTATTAGAGAATTGAAAATTATTTTTTTTTTATTTTCGGACTTTTTCCTTGTTGTTTTTGCCATTTCGTTGTTTTTTTTACATCAAATCAGTGACAACTGTCAAACAGACTTGTCGCATTTTTGTTATTGTATTTTAAATGCGACATTGTGGACAACTAAAACGCCAACATTGCTGTGTCGCTCTCATTGTGTTACTAGATAAGTCCGAAGAGAATTTTTTGAAGATTTGAAGATAAAATAAAAGAAAAAGAAAAATAAAACAAGAAATTTTACTGCAGATTATGAAGCAAATAAAATTTTGATTTCAGAGATCACCTTTCACATAGTGAGTTCTTATGTGCTTACAGCAGGCGTCTGTCGAATACGTTCCACCGGCAGCATCTGGTTACAAGTACCCTCATGGTGGACCTCAAGTCTTCAGGGTCTTCTTGAGCTCCCAACTGGATTGAAGTCTTCCTCACTCGGTAGTATTGCAGCTGTAATTACACCGAGTCATCAAGTCGATCGATTTCACTCTCGTGGTAGAGCTATTGAATCAACTTTACGATGCTTTACTTGCTAGCTTTCGCTAGCTCGCAAATGCCAATCAACCATTTGCAAGTTGTAAAAGGCTACACACAGATGTAACAAGACTATTTAGTACCAGATCTAACCATGTATTGAAAATTAGTTCAGTTCTTTTTTTTTAACTAACCACAGATTCTAGCAGCAACCGGTCAGTCTTAAACTGGGCGCTGATAAGCCTCCTGCTCCAGCCCAGAAGTGGAGTAGCTCCTGTAAAGAACTAAGCCAACTGCTACCGAATTATTGTTACAACTCAACAATAATTAAACCGGTAATCTATACCTTTGCCTCAACATTACTGCGGCGACAACAACCCCGAACGGGTATTTCTAGAACAACTGCCACTAGCCAAAGTAGGTACTACAAAAAGAAGAAATAAGCAAGGATCAAACAATTTGACAGTCCGATTTTAATTTCCCTTTTACGTAAATTATCCAATTTAGAAAAAAGTCACTAACGAAGAAATGATCGCAGTTTAGGTTGTTAATAAAGTCCAGAACCATTCTGCAATTCCACACGTTATTTGGTGGAGGAAAAGGTGGAGAAATCCCTGGCCAATGCTTCGCAATTGCAGAGCAGGTGCTTCGAGGTTTCATGAGCATTCTGACAAAAGCGGGAGGATAAGGTCTCAGCCAAGCACATCTTGTTTAGGTGATACCGCAAGGAGCAGTGGCCTGAAAAGAAACAGCGTACGGATGACTGGTTTGAAAGCTGTAAAGTATCATGCTTGACTTATTGCCGCTGGACCTCTATTGTAGAGGTATAGCGGCAGTTTGTGGTGTCAGGTGTACTGATTGCAGGAAAGAAACAGACTACCAAGTACCCATTTTGACTTTTGGTATGGGTATCAATGCAATGATGCCCACCAGGAGTGACTGGGATGGGAAAGAATGGTCGTTACATCCGATATTTCTATTTTTAAGGATAGTTAAGAGTGCGGGCACAGGGGCTGAAGTATACTCCAGAGATCTCCAGTGTCACGAGTCTTATGTACTGCCTGACAAATGCAGTGTTTTTCAGGTAGAGCTCGCGGCGATTTATCAGGTGGCAATATTGGTATTCATGTGCAGAGAGCCCTCACGTCACTGGATGCTGTTCTGGTAAAATCAAAATTGGTGCAGTTATGCAAGATCAGCATTAAGGAATTAACTATACGGCACAAGGTGACTCTATGCTGGGTACCTGGCCATAAGAATATCTCAGGCAACGAGATGGCTGATGTGTTCACCAAAAAGGGCTCTGAAATGGATAGCTCCGCAGCAGTAGCTTATGTCAGGATCCCAATCAGAGCTTTGAAAGAGGAAATCATCTGGGGCGTCTATCAAAAGTTAAGCCTCCGGTGGACTAGCAGGGATACCTACCGTATTGCGAGGCAATTGTGTCGTTCATATGAGAGAAAAAGGACAAGGGAACTGCTTAAAGGCATCAGAACAAATACCAGGAATCTAGTAGTGTTCATTACGGGTCACTGGGCTACAGAGAACCATGCTAGAAGACTGGATATAGCAGCGAACAATCTCTGCAGCTGTAAGGACTCGGCTCAAATTGAAACCGTCCAACACGTGCTTTGCGAGTGCCCCGCTTTGATGAATAAGAGGTAGGCTTCCTGGGTAACTACTTCGTTTCAAGTCCGAGGAAGGTACAAAGTAAAGAGTTCAGATATATCTGGAGTCTTTCGAGAGAAGCAGGATGGATATAGGTAAAGAGTTTTAGATATATCCCGAGTTCCCTAATGGAAGCAGGATCGATTTGTGGCATCATGAAAGGTTATCCCATAATGCATAATGGACCAACTAGAGGTCTAAGTGATGCAGGCGGCACCCATCTTACCTAATCAAACCTAACCACATCAAAAATCAAACTGGCACAGATGGGAGGTGACCTTTGGAAATGACATCTATGGTATTATAAGAATTGGTCTGGGACCAAATCTAGCTTTTTTCTTGTTTCTTTTTTACATTGTCCTATATACTAGACTCTAAACTCAGAGTATTTACACACGAAATGTACAAATACAATTACTAGTGCTGCGGTTGGTTTTAGAAAAACTTCACAAGAAAATCTGTATTTTATAAGCAATTCTAGAATTTTATCTTGCAAATTTCAATCCATGTATCTACCGTCATTTGTTTTCAGGAAGAAATGAATGCTGGAATTGTTTGCTAAAATCTTTATGAATCTAATGAATTCTCTTGTACTCTTTATGGATATTCACAATAGCTTCTCTGTGATAAATCGCGTTTTTAATGAAGGGCTTATAATCTCCCAGATCTTTTTGGTATATACCAGGCCGCTTAATTTTTAACTCGTTTTCGATTTATTGAATAGTTTTCGTGTGCTCTTCCTGAAGCTACTCAAGTTTTTATTCCACCAGGGTAAGTAGGACTCCTTCTTTATGAAATAGGTAATTTTCATTAAATGCCATGTTAAGAACGTTAACAGCATTATCTATCGATTGCATACAAGATATCTGGTAATTATCTTCCGGGCCCATTTTTAAGTAAAAAATTGAGAAAATATGGAAATATAACGAGCACCGTGCCATCTATATTATTGTCATATAGCAATAAATTCTTATTTTTATATTGTATGTCAATGGTTAATTGTGCAGTAAAAGGTTAAAAAAAATGATAAAACAAAATTTACATACATTTCCTTGGAAATTTTTCAACTAGTAACGTTGTGCTCAGATGGAATACACCTGTTACTCCATATACCATATAGTGTAAAAGATTGAACACGTGCCTATGCACTAAAAATACCAAAAAGTAAGCTTTGCTAACTTTATCAAGTTGGCTGAAAATGTTATGAGTGTTTTTGGATCAAAAAGTAAGGGTGTGACGGAATTCAGTTAATATATTTGTGCATTCTTTTGCACAAGCCAATTTTCTTGATTATATGTCCCAACTTTGCTTTATCCTATTGCAACCTGTTTTTTTTGTCCTTTTATTCAGGATTGTTTCCATTTGTACGGAAATCAGGTAAAAATATCCTACGTAAAGAACATTCGACGTGTGAAACAGCAGTTGGAAGAATCTTCGTCAAAATCTTTCAAAATCTACATATACTCCCAGAAAAGATGACGGTTCACCTCATTATTTATTATTATTTTCTTTGTATAAATATGTATTTCTGTCCATAAATAATCTTAAACAAACGTTCAGCGCGCCATCTGCTAGAGGATCTGTAAATAACCCACAAGATTTGAATTAATAATAGATATTTGCTGACTGATGGTTGGCAGTCCATTTTTAGGCTACGACATTATTACATAAATCTGCTTTTAGTCCAGTCATTTGGTAGTTCTACCTGGAGAGTTTTCCGAGAGTTTTGAAAATTAGTATTTGTATAGATTTCGATGTGCTTTTTCCGAATTTTCACTTTTCCACCTTGTGTCATTGCCGCTCGCGCCGCCATTTTGAAAAAGTGGTGCCCAAAAACAGTTGAAAAAAAAATTTCTGTTATAAATTAAGCTAGAGAAAATTTCCTATAATTTGTCTTAACCTTTATTTATTTTTGTTGTAAAATGAATGGTTGCAGTATACGAGCTCCGCAAGGTCTACTCCAACACAAATATTTTACTACGCGTTAAAAAGCAGGCCTACTGTCAATGCGCGTGTTGGAGTAGACTTAGCGGCGCTCGTACACTGAAACCATTCATTTTACAAAAAAAAATTATAGGAAATTTTCTGTAGTTTAATTTATTATATAAAATTTTGTCATCGTAAAATGTGTCGGAAGGGATATATTGCCAAAAATCTGTTTTTTTTTAAAAATGGCGATCGGCAAAGATACGAGATGGCAAAATGAAAATTCGGAAAGAGCACGTCAAAACCTATAAAAATATGAATTTTCAAAATTTCCGGGCAACTTTCCAGGTAACTCCCTTTTGAGCACCAAATGACATTTACTTACTAATTAATCCACCTAGTGGAGAATACCTACTACACAAAATTTTAACTCTTCAATTCTTGTTGTCTTTTAAAGTTTTTTTTTTTATTTCTTAACAATTAACATTTCAAGATCAATGATGATGTGGGAGTTTTAAAGTGGAATAATCTCATAAATAAATATAAAAATCTTAAAATGAAATGATTCGACTTCTATTAAAGCAGTTATAAATAATGAATTTATTTACCTAATTCGATCATTGGAATCGGTTGCCTCTATTTTGGGACGTTTAACCTGAAATAATAAAAAATATTTTGATTTTACTTTAATTTTTTCTTTTATTTAATTATTAATAACTTGAAAATGAAGATGACAATTTTTATAATGATTAGCAATGACATATTTTTCGTATATTTTTCTAGAGTTATTATACAGTGGCGGCGTAGCTAAAAAAATTTACGTTATTTTATAATTTGGCCACCCTAGACAAGTATTCGGGAGCATAAATGGAGTTTGTTTTTTTAATTATGCAGGAAAACTGTTAAAAAGTTTCATGTCATTACATTTTTTTTTACCCATTTAGTGAGTGTTCTTCATAAGAAAAAAACAATCACAAATCTCAAAGTGATATTCAAGTCTACTTGATTCAGACTTGAAATATGATCAAGATAAAATAACAAAAAAAGAAAACTTGTTTTTTTTTTATCATAACTGACATTCATTTTTTTTTCTAATTATCAGCAGAATGCTGTTCTTCAATGTCAGCACACACTTTTTAAAACTTTCCCACAAATATAAATTTCAATGAGAGTGTCGTCGTTGCCATTTTATGCTTAGTTTTCAACTTTTGTGGAATAGATAACAAATGTGAAGTTTGTAGAATTATTATTAACGCTGTTAAAGAAAAATAGAGTCTCGGAATTTTTATAAACAAAAATAATGTGTGGACATGCAATCTAAAATTCAATATCCATTTAGCGCATATAAAATTGAACATATTTTCGAATTCAGCATTTAGGCCATAGAATGGTTGGTAAAACCGGAAAAATGAAACCCCGTCTATATATTTTGATTTGATATTGATCAAACTTAAACGTTGATTAATCTTTGGATTTTGTAATAAGATGTCTTTTAATTTTGCCAATATTTACAATTGAATTTTATGTAGCTAATGGAGAGTTTACGTGGATAACTGCCTCAAAGGCAAAAAACTACTTCGGAGGGATAGGAGGACATTGATGAACCACATATCCGGAAATTGCACGATTCCGTATTTCTATAATCGTGAAAAAATTTCACTAATTAAGATTTATTTTTGCAAAGCTGAAATACATATGGATAATGTAAGGTGACTGTGGAAATTTGGCAACATTTAAAATATTTGATTGTGGAGAGTTAATTCTCACTATTGGTCTTCTACGAGGTAGTTGGAGAGGACCAATTTTGTATTTTGTTTTTTGTTTTTCAGCTTATACAGGCCCCCGAACGATGGATAGATCATGTTTAGACGAGCAAAACATTGTATAGAGAGCGTGGTGGGGGGAGAATCCTAATGGTTTCAGAGATAAGTATGGAGAGGGCGAATCCTAACGGCTTACGAGACGCAACTTAAGAATATGGATAAGTTCAAGAAAACGTGTAAAAAATGCAGAAAGGTTTACATTTTGGATACAGAGTGTGATAGGTCCTTTAAAGCTAAGCTTTTGGGTTTCTTAAATCCAATATAAAAAATTGGTGTTGATGACGTGTTTTTTTTTATTAAAATAGTAGGAAGTTACATCCATGGATAATCCAACTTTATTAAAAGTTAGGACCACCAATACTGAGAATATGTTAAATAATATTGTTACAATAGTGTGTACTGCATAATATTTTAGGGCTCAATTAGGGCTAATTTAGTTGTTGGAGTGAGAGCTGGGGTGTACTCAGAATTCCCTCAAATTCAGGAATCATACCGCTTTCCGGACTACTGCAATGTGTTCCAAGCGGAGGTTCTGGCTATTAGCAAAGATTAGTAAAGTAGGAAGGGAGTAGCTTAGTATGTCCCAGCGATCGAGTTATCAGGATTTGTATTGTCAGCAAAGCTGCAGTCAAAGTTTTGGACTCGAGCATCATTAGATCGCGCCTAGTGCAACGATGTCGCTGTGAGCTCGGAAGATTGGGTATCACGGAGTTACATACTCTCTACTGGGTGCCTGGTCAGTGACATTCCTGGACAAGAGACAAGTGATGCTCTGGCCAGAGAGGGTGGAGGAGCCGAGTAATTTTGAAACCAGAAGAAAAAATTACTTTTTCAATAATTTTCAATAATTTATTCCAAGCCAAATATAATGTTTTTAACGAAGGAAGGTATCGTAACATGCAAGAAATAGATAAAAATCAGGTGAATGAAACTTTGAGAGCTTTTTTCAACAATAAATCATCAATAATTTGGGCGAAATCCAGCTCTTGGAGTAATTCCTAGCTCTGAAATTGTGCTTTCCAATTATTTGATAATAGAACAGCTCTTTAGATTGCTCTTTTTGATAATCATTTTGGTACAAAACGATCAATGATGCGAATTGAACCAATTCATTATCAAGACTTGGTTCTAAATTGTCTTTGTAAATTTTGACCAATTCCTCCGCTGCAGCGTAAAAATTGTGCAGGGTCCATTTCCTCTAAATATTTCTTTTGAGGATAGGATAGCGTCTTGTGCTTTCATATAGTCTAGCGGATTCAAACTCGCATTTCTCGTTCTATAAAGATTTGACACTGCGCCATTTTGTTGTGTCATTAACAAATGTCGGAAGCGCACGTGTGATAAATTGGAAAAGTGTGTGCATACTGTTGTATTTTTGTGTTCACAATATGTTGAAATTTATACCGAACAAAGAGCATTCGCGGACAGCATTAATTTCTTGTTTTCATTTGAAGAAAACTGCTGCTCAATCATACCGATTACTTCGAGAAGCTTATGGTGAGCATGGTCCATTGTAAGATACGTGTGAACGATGTTTTCGGCGTTTCAAAAGTGGTGACTTCGATGTTGCAGACCAGGACGTGGAAAACCGTAAACAAAAAAATGTGAAAATGTGGAATTGCAAGCATTATTGGACGAAGATGATTTGCGAACACAAAAACAATTCGCCGAACAATTGAGCGTTAGTCAACAAGCTATTTCCAATCGGCTACGAGAAATGAGAAAGATTCAGAAGACCGGTAGATGGATACCACATGAGTTGAACCATAGGCAAATGGAAAAGCGTAAAAACTCATGTGAAATTTTGCCCGCTCGGTACAAAAGGAAGTAATTTTTGCATCGTATTGTTACAGGGGATAAAAAATTGAATTTTTTTAGCACCCCAAGCGCAAAAAATCATGGGTAGACAGACCCAGGCGCTCCATTTACATCGACCGCAAGATCGAATCGCTTTGGGAGAAAGACGATGCTCTGTGTTTGGTGGGACCAGATGAGCGTGTTCTATTATGAGTTGTTAAAATTGTGGGAAACGGTTAAACTAAACGTAACCAACAACAATTGACCGACCGATTTGAACCATTCGCAGAGGCAACTTAAAGTCTTTTTCTTCATGACAATGCTCCATCACATACGGGAAAACCGGTTTGCCACTCGTTGGAAGCACTCACTTTCTTTTCTGTTTGCCGCAATTTCTCGGGTACCTGAAAAGGGGCTAAGCATATTACTACGGCTTTGGAGGCCTAGCCAGAGTGGATGGGGGCGTCTGGGCTCAATAGTACCCACAGCTTGAGTCTCAACATCATCAGAGAGTCCCACTTGCTCTCTCTCTCTCTCTCTCTCTCTCTAGTTCGTTCGTCTTTAGAGCGTCGTAAACTCTCCGGGTGAACCAAGACTTGTTCGGCGTTGCTGAGGTCTTTCGCTTTCTTGAATAATTTTTTAAATTAAATAACTTTTCTCCTTTTCAGGCTTTTAGGTTCCACCAGGAAGAGGAAGCCTTTATAGATTTTTTTTTCTTTGTAATGTCCGTCTGTCCGTCTGCAGACACACATACAAAATTCTTTTCTTTACTGTCCGTCTGTCTGCCTGATCTATCGTCGTAATGATGTAGTGCACAGCTTTACAAGTATCAAGGGATGTGGGTGGCAAGAATCACCCCAAGCCGGCCGATCGGTAGCGGCATATTCGCTGTGCAGCCACCCACGCCAATCCCGCGTGATTTTGTAGCAAAGAGGTGTCGGATGCGGAATCTATCTGTATCCAGGTAAGAGTGGATATAGACAAATATGTCCCCTGACAAGCTCTTTCGTTACAAAAGATGGGAAAAATGTATAGCAAGCGATGGAGCAGACTTTGAATAAAGCACTTTTTATCATTCTTCTTCTTCACAACATGTTTTTTTAGAAAATAATCCGCACTTCATACTTGTACACCTGATACTCATCAGTGTTTGATATTTCTCAAGCTGCATCTTCGTATTTATCAAACTCGTCTCTTTTCGATTCAATAAACAATTTCAATGATTTCAATGTATGCATTGCAGATTCAAGAATTATTTTCGGATCCTGCTTGTTTGTAACATTAAATCTCTCCAAGATATCAATATCGCTACAAAAGATGGCAAGTAAAACCGTTTCGAGGCTACTCATCTTCTCCAAAAGATTTTTGCTTCATTCCTCACGATTTCTTTTTCCTTACTGGTGGAAATGATTAGAACACTTTTAATTTCGGAATAGCCTTCGACAATGGCTTTCGTGGCTTTAGCTCAACAATACCAGCAATTATCACTAAGCTTTTTCAAGACGTAGCACTGCTTGTTATTTATTTTTTGATAATTTCTGTACTTGCTGAAAAAAATACATATAAATTCTGAACGAAATCAAAGAATTAAACAGCTGATGTGCATGCACCTTCTTTGTCAGAACGGGTGTCATATTTTTGTATAAAAAAAAACAAAACAAAAGATCATATTGTGGAGGCCCCAGGGCTTCAGCTTTTGCTGACCTCCTTTAAATTCGGCCAAGACAGGAGGAATCCATAAGTCGGCCCCTAGAAGGGGATTTTAGATGTAATCTGGCAAATCGCAGATGGAAAGAACTGACCACATGCCCGATTTCAAGACAGCTGAGTCTCGAGATATTTGTCTGCTACTAAGGAGGAACTCGAATGATGTGATCTGATGTAATCTTATTGCAGTTATAACGGGACACTGCCTTTTTGGCAAACATGTAGGGCACATGCATGCTCCATACAATGACTTCTGCAAAAGCTGTATGGACTTGGAAGAGGTTTAGAGCATTCAGCACCTGAAGTGGGAATGCCCGAACCTAACTAAGCATAGGAGGAATACGCTTGGTAGCTACTTCTTCCGCAAATTAGGGGAATTAGTTGAGAGACCTGGTAAAGTTCATTAACTCTAGCGGTTGGTTTCAGCATACCCTCTAAATCTGAGGAATCTTATCCAGGTAGGGTTCTAATAAGGTGGCATCACAATTGGAGTATAAATTATTAAAAAAAAAAAAACTAAACAAAAAATGTGTGTAGGTGTACGCATCCCTATTAATATTTTTAAATGTGATAACAAGTGTGTCTATTCCCTACTTATGTATAAGATGTACACTTATGTAGATATATATTCCTAAATCCAATTATTTTCTTCCAGCTGTGCAGCAAAGAACTGAGTTTATGTCTTTTTCCACGAAATAAATAATTATCTGATCTCATTTTCACCGTAAACGTTCATTTTAAGAACCTTTTGAGTTACTTAAAGGAATGTTATCTGCCAATACACAAATTAATTATTATTGTCACAACAAACCATTATTTCAGGTGATAAAAATTAACTAAAGACTGTTGTAAAGATGTGGCCATTAAACATTTACCCAACACTTTATATTCATTTTATGTACCTACGATGTCGTCCTACCTTCATCGTTCTCATAGTCTCAGAGTTCGGATTATAAAGGTACACACACGTATTCTATCCAACTCAGGTAAAGACAAAAAAAAATAAAATAAAAAAAAGCAGACAAAAAAACAAAGATTCATCTTATGTTGGAGAATCGAATACCATAAAACACGCTATGATCGTATTTATATAGAAACGCGAAACGCAAACATACTGAAATAGTAACAAAAATGCATTTTCATCTGAAGTCGTCCTTGATTTGTATGTACATATCTACACTAAAAATCCATAGATGAGGGCACATTTAGAAAAACTTACCTATAATTTACCTTATGATAAAAATTTTTGTTAAAAACGTGGTGGCAATTGTATGGTCACGTTATCTTGTAACGAGTAACGATAAATGACAGAAAAACAACGACATCAAGAATGTAAAACAAAAAGCCACATACAAGGCGAAGATAATGTCAAAACGACACGAAAAAATAATAAAAAGTCGAAACCAAATTGAGAGAATCTCGATCTCTAGCCAGGTGTAATTTATGATCAGATCACCTTGGCCACGATGATCTCCACATGATAAGATCAGACCACAAGAAGTGAATTGGGTAAACACGACAGACAACGAGGCACATAATATGAAAATGAATAAAACAAACAAAACAAAAAAAAAATGAATATCAAAATTAAAAATAAAAAATTCTCGGGGGTGAATGTGTTCTTATAAAATTTACGACACAATTTTCGTTCGTTGCATGATGATCACACAAGTTTTAAATATTACTTATATATGTGATAAAATGAGTTTCGTTTTCATTTTGGATATTTCTACATATGTATGTCTGTTGTATGTGCTTAACAGTAGACAGAACATGTAATATTTAGAAAAATTTGATACGACCTTGTTCGAATCATGTTCCATTTATACCAACCTAAAGAAATTTTGGAATTCCTAAAGAATGTTTAATGTCCGTGGAAAGTAGGTGTGAAGATATTAGAATTAATATTAATTGACCTATACATACACGTACATATGAATGGCTATAAATATGTCCAATTATGCTGACGATTTGTTATCAATGGAGTTGAGATCAAATGACTAATATGAAAAGCATTTCCTCAGAGGGAGGATGAGATATTTCATATTAGCAATATAGGCCCAATCTAACCTATCTGAAGTCAACACAAGTTTGATTGCGAAGACAATAAGCTTACTTTGAATAGGTAACCATAAATATGATTTTAATTCACTTTTCGCTCATTTTCGCTAAGTTTCGCTAAGTTTCACTAAATTTCGCTAACTTTTTTACAGTGAATTTTGAGAACATAATTTGTTCCTTCTATTTTATAAGTCACTTAATTTTATTAAAATCATAATTGAATTTTACGCCGAATATGGTCTCCTTCATTTGCTCAAGGTCATATAATATCATTATAGTTGAGCGAAAAAAAACCAATCAACGGAAACAAAAAAAACAATGGTTACAAAAAACAGTCTTTTATCCTGGACACATACATATGTACATACATATATGTATGTAGAAGGTGCCACTTTATTTATGAATATTTAAAAAAAAAAATTTGAATGCATCGTGTTTAGCGAACTCCTGGAGTTATTCAATGAGCAGTACATTTTCATGTGGATGACGCTAATGTCATCATCACCAGTGACTTGGTGTGAGTTACTTCACAGCTCACAAAGTATGCTCTTTTTTAATTTCATATAGCATTCACTAATTACTATATTATAAAATTTATATAATTCTGGTTAAGAGTCCCATTAATCCTAAGGGAACTGATTCAATAGTTGCTTTTTTATTATGAGACAATATTGGAGATACGCGTTTTTTTTAAAATGATGACTGACGAGCAGAGACATTGCATGACACTTGCTGATGACTAAAATAATGAAATATAACGAAACCAGGTGAAAATCTCTGGAACTCAGAGAATTTCCCGGAAGAGAGTTATTAAAAGTATAGGCATCAAGAGCAACCCTGGAGAGTTGTTGGTCTTTAGCTTATAAGTTTCCACGGATATTACATATGTGTGTATGTGTAGGGAGGCACAACAAATTAGATATTCCAAGGGAGACTAAAAAGACCAAATCTGCTACTTCAAAATTAACCTAACACAGGATATAAATTCTTAAATTTATTTAAATTGTTTAGACCATATTTAGATAAACTTAAAATCGCATTATACCACAGTTATTTGGTGCTCAAAAAGAGGGTTAGCTGGAAAGTTTTCCAGGAGTTTTAAAAATTGGTATTTTTATAGATTTTGACGTGCTGTTATCGAGCTTTCACTTTGCCACCTCGTTTATTTGCCGCTCGCGCCGTCATGTTGGAAAAATGGCACTAAATGGGTACAGTTTTTGACAATGTTATGTAATAAATTAAACTAGAGAAATTTTCCTATAATTTATGTACTAACCTTTTTTTTTTAAATAAATAATTTAAGCGTACGAATGCTGCAAACCAACACCCATTTACACTATCACGCGTATTTCATATATTACCGAAAAATATTATACTACGTGTTGAAAATCCGGCCTACTACGGCATCTACAGTCTATTGCAGGTATAAAGGAACCCTCACCAGCCTTGGGGCCCCCTCTATGGAAGATCTGCCAACAGAGTGCACAGAGTGCAAATATTCTGCTGGAATCATCAGTACGAATCTATCGTTTCGTTATACAGTGTCATTGGTATTTTCAGAGCAATGGCTTCTATCAGGAAGTGAAATGCTTTGTATGTGAAATTCCATTGCCAGGAAGTGAGGTACATTCGGAAGATGTAGCAGACCGTAGTAGCAAGTATGCGGAGCGAACCCGACCTTTCGGAAACACGCTTCAGTAGATATTGATCCCAACTGTGTCGAAAGACAAAATTCTGGGCAACGATGCAAACAAGAACTGACTCATTGGAACGTTCAAGACAAAATATGAAGTTACCAACTTGATGGTCAAGCAATCCACGGAAGATGCAAATTCGTTAATAATCAATACGGCAATCAGCATTTCATCTACATTTTAATCCGGAATAGTTGTCGTCGCAGATCTAGATCTTCTTATCTTTTCGACGGCTCTATCTATAATATATATCTCAAAAAGTTTCATTATTTTTGCGCGCCTTCAGTGGCTGTGATACAACATCAGCACTCTTTAATCAAAGAAAAATGAAATGTGTCAGTACTCCCAAAATACTTAGATTCAACCGAGCTTGTCCAAGTATTCAAAAACCAAAATGCTGACCCTCTGATCATTACTGAAGCTGGAAACGCTTCCTCCTTATACGGTTACAGTGGCATGAAAAGTATGTACTCAAATAACTATATGTAGTAGATATACATGCTTCACAAAATCAGCATATAAAAATAAATTTAATATTACATCGCTCTCACCGATAGAAGCAGCACGACAACATTCGTTCTGAATTTATCAATAGGTCCAGAAATGCTACAACTTAGATTAAATCTTAATAAAAGTCTAACTACAACTCAAGCCCAATCTTTTAAGATTTAATCTAAGTTGTAGCATTTCTTATTTTACAACGAAACTTTTCTTGTGTATATCACTGAAAAAGAAAAATTTATTATTAACTTTTTAGTGCAATTTATTCACGAAAGTTATTTATCTTGAAAGCTTTTTTAATATATTTTATTTTCTCCTTTTTAGTCATAAATTCTATACACTCTCACCACTCTCAAATATCGGATCCTGACTCTCGAACCTCAAATCGCAGCTGTTGAATCTCTACTCTCGAAACTCGAATCTCGTCTCTCAAATCTCGTTTCTCGGATTTCGAATCTTGAATTCCGATTCTCGTATCTCGACTCTTAAATCTCCACTCATATCACACAGGGCCCAAATAGTGCTAGTTACCATCCCCACCACCCTCAGAAACGTAAGAAAATTTAACCCCATCGAAAAACTTCCCATTCACTAATTCGAAATAAAAAAAAGCCATGTAAATCAATCCACGTTTACTACCCTAAAATTCTTTCATTACGAACGGCACTCTCCGGCGCTAAGGCTCTCGGGGGCATAAAGTTATGTAGTCAGGGGTTAGTGTGTTGATAAAAGTTATTTAAAATAGGGATGTGGATACAGAAAGGTTGAATTCAAATGGTCTGTTATTTGAACGAATTGCAATGATAATAATTTCAAGTTCCACTACAAGATAGCGATGAAGAGGAAGAAACCGAGACTGTACTCGAGGAGACTTATGACAAAATCAAGGAAGATGGTGATTACATCGAAGGTGATAATCCTATTACGAATAACGTGCAAAAAATTTCTATCTATGACGTTTTGATCGCTTCCGCCGAGGATGAACTCGTAAAACATAGTCCATCAGTGATAGCGAAGCAAAGGAGAATGCACAAATAATGGTAAAGTAAAAATTCGAAAAGACCACATTGAAATCTAGCAATTTTCAAAACTCCCGGAAAAACTTTCCAGGTAAAACTACAAAATTACTGTACTATTAACGATGGCGTTGATATGTTTGTTGAAGGAAAGCGAGTTTTAAATTATACACTTAATAAGATTTAAAGGACCATCCTACTCGTTCAAGGTAGACTAGTAACCTTTTGTTGGAGATCTTCTCGAATTTTATAGATTTTATGAAGTGTAAATCAAACATCTGAAATCTACATTGATCCAATCAATTCGTATGTACAAAAAAATAAATATTTTTCATCTTTTTCGAAACATACCCCCCCCCCCCACACCACCAATTCTACATAAGAGACTTTTAAGAGATCTCTTAACCTCTTAAATTTAGCAAGTACGAAGTTTTAGCAGAATTATTATTCTACATAAATTTTTGTGGAACTTTAAGAGGTTAAGAGGGTTTGGAGAATCTTTCAGTCAGCCCAGCTAATAAAGACGTTTACTGTTCACAAAGGAAGAAGAAGAAGTAATGTTTTTGGCGAGGCGATGATGGCAATATGACCAACCCACACGTAGCTATAATTGTGTGCGTCTTTAATCAAGTTACAATTATCGATATAAATAATAATTGTATGATAAATTCACAGCACGTAATGATAATTGAATTATTATTTTAATACCTAAATCGCAGGTAAAGAGTTCCACAGCCGTCGTTACGTCCAACAAGATTTTCGTATAAACCTGTAGCAAAAAAATTAATTGTTACCAAAACTTTAAAGTGACGATAATATTGTCGAGTAATGGAGATTATCGTAAGGCTATATCATGGCTCAAATTGTACAATTATTTTATATTTCACAAACTTGTACATATTTATATAATATATACGAATTATATAAATATGTACTTATTTTACAACATTTTTATCCAACATTTTGGTATTTTAAAACAACACAACTATGACGATAGGAGATTTAAGCGTACCTCGGTGAGGAGCTCTTATGTTAAGAGATATTTAACAGATATTTCGTTGCTAGAATACCAAATCTCTTAAAAAAAAATCTCCACAAAAGTTAAGAGATCAGCTAAAGTCTGACATCTCTTAACTCTTTACATAGAATACCAATGTCTGCTAATGGTCTTTGACAGCCCAGTTAAGAGCTCTTATCTCTCGGGGGATAGTCTACATGGTATCCAGAAGATTTCCCAAAAAAAATTTCTTAAAATAATTTGCCCGAACATAAATTTCCAATCAAATTGTCCTAATATTAATTTCCCTAAAATTAGTTGCTCTAATATAAATTTTCCATAATTCCTTTAATAAGAAGTTTCCTTAAATTTATCAATTTTTCAATGATCATTCGGATTTGAACTTACCCGGCTAATTGAATTTTATTTTGCGATTAAAAAAAATAACAAATTCCCATTATTATTTCGGGAAATTTAATTGCCTCTACTGAAAATTATGTTTGTTTTTGGGAAATTATCCACAAATCAGTCTACATATACAGGGTGATTCAGATCAAGATATCTTCCGGTATACCACGCGATTCCTTGAGTTAAGCTGATCAAAATATTGTTCCAGTATAGTTTATAGTTCAGTTATTACTTCTAGGGAAGATCTATGGAATATGATACAAAATGCTTGTAACCATATTAGAAATAATAGTAATAATTTTGTTGTTCATTACTTCGTAGGGCACAATTATGTATAGACCAGGGACGACATCACTTCCAGCATATTTTATAGGGTTTGTTAGTTTAAATTAATAAAGTAAAAATTATAAGAAAATTATAACCAAAGCAATTGTGGGTCCAGTCATAAAAGATCCTACGTACCTACCTGTGATTATTGCTTGTATGCAATTTTGTGATCTGGCTTGAATGTGCCAATAAACCTCCAGTGCTAAAACTGATTCAGGTATTGGCATTCGTTTTTTTTCCAGTGATAGAGGGTAGCAGGGGCATTAATAAGAAGTAATAAATTTGGGTTATATGGAAGAAAGTTTTTGAAATAAATAACGGTATTTATGAAATTTGTGTGTAAAAAAATCAAAAATTTGGAAATATTTGAGAATAATTTAAAGATGCTTAATTAACAAATACAGAGGAATACTTTTTTCGACAGCTACTATTCTTGGCTATTTAACAAGCCAACAATAACCAAAATCTATAAGGTGGTTCAAAAGTTATACTCATTTATTCCCAACAGGGTTCACGAATATTGACGAAATCTTCAACTGGCCTCAACTCCTAAAGGAAGGTTTCTAGGGAGAGGGGGGGGGGGGGGCTATGTCGAACAATTTTTTGATCAGCTTATCTGATATATGTTTTTGTTGACCTTACAATATCTAGTTAGAGATCCTGTAATAATTCTAATTTGATTTACAAAATATTTTCGTTAGAAACAACGTGGAACATTTTCGCATTCCATTGTGCTTGGAAGAAAAATACAAAAATCTTAACAGAAAAATTCTATACGGAGGTAATTCTATATCAGAAACCTTAGTAAAATGTAAATAACAATTATAATTCAGCAAAAAAAACAATATTATTAATTTTCAAACCCAATATGCGTTTTTCTTCAAGATGTGTACATATATCTAGAATTTCCAAGGAAGGAATGGGTAATTCTACGATAATTGTTCAATGCATAGTCTTCGTTGTTTATTTGTTTAAAATAATCGAAATAGTCCTTAAAAATAACATACTTTTAATGTCCTAAATGCATACTCGTAAAGCATTATCCCTACATCAAATTTTGATTTTATTATTTTGACAAAACTTGGTGAAAATGTCACTCCCCCACGGTTTTTTCATTACTCTTTTTCTCTGTTACAAAGCAGAACCTCTTCCACAGTCCTACAGAAGAAATAGAGGAATTTTTTTTTTCAATTTAAATAAATTTCCCCACTTTTCATCTCCAACCTGTCCCAATAATCTGGATCTGAAATCGATACTCTCTTCATTTCGAAATTTTTTAAGAGAAACCCCTTTACTCTCGTAAGATTGTTAACGCTATACACAGTAGAGGGATCCAAGTGATCCAACTCTGCTCTGGTGCTGGAGAGATAAAGCGAAATCCTTTTAAAATTTTCTAAATACGTATAGAACCAGTGATATTTCTACGTTTTTTAAAGGGTTGTTATGTACAGGGTGTATCAGTTTGAGTATGCAATCCTGTAACCTCTAAAAGATGGGATGATTTGCAATCGAAAATGTTATATTAATTTTTTTCGAATTTATGTTATTTTCGAAATTACAGAGGATTTAAAACGTGGTCTTTGCTACGCTTTTTTTGGCTGTAACGCGTCATTTTTGTCTTGTTTTATTCGTGTTAGTACTGGCTTTCATTTATATTAACTTGATTTCAAAAAAGTTTATCGATAAGTAAAAAATTAATGATGTAACTTCAATAATGTTTTTCTTTTCGAAAATTTACTTCTTTTGAGGGTCAAAAATTTCCTAAAGTAGTCATATTAGCAAACTGTTCCGTAGGTACCCACAGATAATATTCCTAATCTGTTATCTTTCAGATAGATCCAACATTATTAGCCTAGCTCAAGTACTCCTCGAGTTATACTGGAAAAAATTTCTTGCAAGATACTTCGTGCATATTTGAAAGAAATTATTTCGAAATTCAAAATTTTTTATAATGGTGGGAAAACACTTAAACAAGAAAATCGACTGGCACCTACTTCATAATTTTAAGATTTACGCTTACGACTGTTAATATAATATTTTGCACTATATCAGTTTTAATCTGTGGTTTAATAAATGAAACAATGTCAAACCTCGTGTGAGCGGCTCCTTGTAAGTTCAGGTATTACACCAAAAATAGAAGATCAACCATGTCTCAAAACATAATAGGCTTTGTGTGTCATTCCTTAATCTTACACATATCGCCCCCTAAAGAAATAATATTGCATAGGTAAAGAACTCCCCAAAAATTTATCGACAATAAATTTTCCAATTTTCAGCAAGTAACCGTAGAACTACCCGAATAACACGTAATTTGTGCTCACCAAAATTGAATGTAGGTGTCGAAATTTTGTTTTGATTTATGCAATACTGAACGAAAGTTTTTGTATTTTAATAATGGTATTTTTTCAAAAATCTACTATTATTTACTATTGAAATTGGGAACTTGTAAAACATATCTCCAAAACGAGGCCAAGCACCACCACAATTTCTGACACATGGGTAAATAAATCTTCTGGCTTCAAAATAAAAATAAAAAATAAATAAAAGTTATACAGGTCCCCAATTTCAATAGTAAAAAATACGATTTTGAAAAACCATAGCTAAACAAAGCTAAGCTTCATTTGGCATTTGAATCAGAAAAACCGGTTGCTCCGTTCTTGAAATATGATTTTTAGAAAATGACGTTCCGTGGTAAAATCAAAATTTTTAACCACCCAGTCTTAGACCAATTCTAGCTTTTTTACTTGCTCATATGATATTGTAATATTGACGAATCTTTAGAATTCCCGGAACCAATGTGCATTGTAATTTCTAAATCATTCTGCAGAGCACTCATATTGCCGAGATTTATGATACAAATATCCGTGTCTGACCAACTCTTATGATACCCTAGATGAATGCCCGTATGTAATTTCGTATGGTGACCTATCTATGAAAGTTAGATTGTGGTTTATCGTTTATATTTCTAGAAGGGTTCGTCTCACAGCAAAAATGATTATAACAAATGTCATATATGATTTAATATTCTGATGAACTTTTCAGTACAATAAAAACTTCTAGGACTGATCGTTTTCACAGTATATATGTAACAAAAATCAAAATTTTTATATGGCAACATCAAGAAGGAGTTGCCCTATTTCGAGATTTCATTTACTATTGCTATGAAATCATCATGTAGGTACTACTCTGGCCAATTTAGTTATCAGGCCATGAAGAAATTAAGGCCTTGCAAACTAAGGAGCCAGATCTCCGTTTATTGGCACTGAACCTGTTTTTGGACCAACCAAAAAGCCACCTCTCAGCTCAGATCAAGCTTTGGGAGGACAAAATTTAAATGGCACACTGGGAAAATATCCCGGGGCTTGAGATAAGTGAAGAAGTTCGTAAAGTACTCGCAACAAAGGACAGAAGCAATCCTCAGCAAAATGGAACTCATCTTATAAAGATGGATAAGACCGCTGAACACGTCCTGTGTGACTGCGAACCTTTGTGCAGCATAAATGTATTCCCAGTGCCAGAAGATGTTCCAAAGACCTTAAGTTCGAATGGACGCCCTAGAGCACTAAGGAGAAATGTTACAAAAGAACTTATAGGTCGCGGTAAAGATGAGAGGCGGGAACTCTGTCTCCCTCCCCTCACCAAATAATAATAATAGGAAAACATTACATGTTATTTTCCTATTTGGAAAAGAAAATAAATTTGCAATGCTCATTTGGTTGGGAAGTAAACGAATTAAAAAACAATTTTTTTCGAAAAGCTAAGAAATGATTTGATAATAACAAAACTGAAGTTGTGACCTGACAACCACACAAGAGAATATTTATGAATAGATGTATAGAATATGCTGCATCTTCAGCGAAGACCCGAAATAAAGATAAATTATAAAGAAAGAAAAAAATATTCAAATGGTGTTACAAAATATAATCAATGCCCCACAGACGAAAAGCGGTTATTAAAAAAATAAATAATGGATTTATAATCATGGTTAGAAAAAAATATTGATTGAATATTAAATATGTAATAAATATAATCATATAAGTGAATGCTTTTAATTAACTCTTTTTTTATTTATTTTTCTTAGAAAAGATATCCATTTTTATTTTAATAAACAGCAAATAATATACTGAGGAATCTATAATAAAATATTATTTACTTTTATTAGAAAAAGAAGAAAATAAGACGAATAGAAAGAAGATAAAAATAAAAATGAATAATATAAAAAATAAATATAATAAATTATATCAGATTTTAATTTAAATTCACTTAGGACAAGAAAAAATGTTCTACGCCAGTTTGGCAAGTAACTTTAAAAGTTGACGCATTTAATAAGGATTCTAAAATGGTATAACACTTGCTACATTATTTCTTAGATTACGGAAAAAAAAATTTTTTTCTTCAAGAAATCCAGTTTCGAAAAATTTCTTTCACCTACTAAAAATGATTCTAGTATACCCAAAGCTTGCCGTAAGACAGTAACTTTAAGATTTTAAATTGAGTGAGACGGAGAGTCATTGCATGAAATGTGAGTGAGCAAGATAGTGACACTAGCTCGTCAAATCATTGAGTTTTTAAAAATGTGCATCGTCTACTCTCCACAGAGGGCCAACTTCCAAACCAAGTACCTGGTGAAGAAAGAAGTTCCTTACGTTACGAGGACGTAGTACTTGAAGCAGTTGAAGAAGACCCAAGTACTTCGGTACGTGCAATCCAGGAAAGCACAGGAGTGCCTAAAAGTATAGCTCACCGAATTTTACAAGAACATGAGCTCCAGAATTACGGAAGCAGTTGAATTTGTCAAAAACGGAAGATTTGCCCGTCTGATAATTCGATCCTTTTTAAGAAGATGTCGAACTTGTATTGCAGCTGAAGGAAGGCAGTTTGAATATCTTTTGTAAATATAATAAATCTTAGCATCCAAATAATTGGTGTTTAATTTTAAACTTAAGGAAAATTTGTCTTAAATTTAACAAAAAGTTAGCATCTCTAATTTGAAAGCGTCACTATCTGTCTCACTCACACTTCATGCAATGACTCTCCGTCTCAGTCAAACTAGAGTCTTACGGCAAGTCAAGGGTACACTAGAATAATTTTTAGTACACTGTAAAAAATGTGCACAATTGTTGCCACAAAGCTAAGGCATTTTTCCCTAAAATGTAGAGATTATTCCCTAAGATGTAGGGAATATTTTCAAAAATGTAGAGAATATTCACTACATTTTTAGGAATATTCCCAACATTTTAGGGAAAAATACCTAAGCTTTGTGGCAACAATTGTGCACATTTTTTACAGTGTAGGTGAAAAGAAATTTATCGAAACTGGGTATCTTGAAGAAAATTTTTTTTTCCGTAATCTAAGAAATAATGTAGCAAGTGTTATACCATTTTAGAATCCTTATTAAATGCGTCAACTTGTAAAGTTACTTGCCAAACTGGCGTAGTACATTTTTTTCAGTAGGTACAGTCAGTTAAAGTTGGGTGAAATATTAATTTTCTATTTTTAGTTCGACAAAATGTGACATTTTCTTCCAAGCTGGAACAGTAGGCTTAGAATTGAAAGCAGCAGGTTACATTAGCACTATTCGGGATTACATAAGAAAAATAAAATTGAACAAAGTAAAGACTTGTAGCAACAGGAGCTAAAAATCTATCACAGGGTGTACATTTTCTCGAAAACAAAAGAAATGTCTATAATTTGAAAAATACATGACTTAGATTTTTTTTATATTTTTCTGGTAACTGTTATGATTTGGTCTATCACCCGATTCCGGCTTGACGTCGACTTACGGGACACCCTGTTAGGCATTAACTATTTGGACATGAATGAAACATTTTAATGTGTGTTTCTTCTTCTGTGATGAGAAAAAAAGGGTTTGGCTTATCTTATGGATATATCAAGTAAGCCATAAAAATTACAATAGGTCTGTATGTTTACCTACTCTTGTGTAAAAAAGCCTGAGTAAAAATCAAGTAAAAACTACTTTCCGGTAGAGGGGATAATACTAGATAAAAATGAAAACAGTTAACAGGCAACTTTTGAGTAAAGCCTGGGTAAATCGACGAAAATTTTTCAGCTGTCAAAAATCAAGATTAATTTTTCTTTTATTAATTTAAAATTTTTTTAATAAAATCGGACTTATTTTGTTTTATTTTTAAAAAAAATCGCCCTGACAACTTAAAGAATTATTTCAAATGACAAATCAAAGAAAATAATGAGCTTACTCATCGACTTTACGCTGTGTAAAAATGTAAACTTTGTTCAGGAGGGGAAATGCATTCAACTGTCAAATTTTTCTAGTGTGAGAATTTAATATACACAATAATGGGTAAAAAAGTTTTCGAGTCTGTGTAAAAACTTTGAAGCCCTGGTAAAAAACTTTCGAGTCTGTGTAAAAACTTTGAAGCCTGAATAAAAACTTTTGAGTAATCATACAGACCTAAATGTTATATGATATGTGCGAGAAACCATATTGTAATCTTATCTTACCGGCCATATATATGTACGTAGATTACAATTGTTTTTGTTTTTCTTTTAAATTTCTTAAAGCATATTACAATTATACAGAAGTGATAAAACCAGCTAAGAAACCATCCTGTAAGAATAGTTCGTCTATATCAACTGTCTAAATTGTTTGTGCAGGTGTCATACCAAAAAGGTACATATATACAAAACATGAAATTACTCTAAGTGGATTTTCAAAAATCGGCCGGTATCTATCCATTTTAAACCCTATTAAAGATGATCAATTTTTCCCAGCTGAAAGTCACCACCAACAAGGTAGATGTAAGTATGTATTCCAACCTTTCAAGTTGAAAATTTCTTGAATGTGAATCAAGCTTATAATGATCAAAATTTGCTGTTTATTTATCAGATCATGCTACCAGGCATACATACATAACGCTTTGAAAGCACAAATATCCATAGAGTATGATGATGATTAACTAGTTTCATTGAATCAAAGCACTTTTACTTTTCTACCCGTTAATGGTTTTGTTTAATATATCAGTATGGCTCGGAAAATTCCCAAAGTTATGGAAGAAATCTTTTATTGTCCTGTCCCAATTTTTAAGTCCGGTAAAAATGAACTTGTTACCAATTATCGTTCTATTGTTAAATTGCCATATATTCCCAAACTGTTTGAGCCTATTTTTTTTTGTAAATTCCTATAATTTTTATTGATGTGGAGATCTTAATTTAACTTAATCCAATTTACATTTAGCTGTTTTGAATTTTTAGATCGTAGTTGCAAAATTCACTGGTATTTATACAGACTTCAATCAGGCTTTCGGCACGCTTCGTCCAGTTACACTTTTTCATTTAAATTGCAATCTTTCGGTTCGGTTTCGATAAGTTCTACACCGAAAATTCGCTTTTGCCTTCACATCAAAAACCGAAAACTTTTTTTCGGTTAAATAGAAGAAACATGTAATTATCATAAAAGTTGTATTTTAATTTTACGTCGAAATCCCTATCCATAATATAATAATATAATAAATAATAAAATAAAATAATATAATTTTCAATGTAAACACAAAAGTGAGATTTAGTACGACCGCAAAAATTTTTCGTCCCGAAACGTTCCACATGTGGAAACCGGAAAGAAATTGACATAAGCAACCGAAATTTCCTTTTTCGGCCGATAAAACATAAAAGTTGTGTTTTTCTTCAAAATCTGAAATAAATATAACTATTTTCTTAGTAAAATTCTTAGTTTATCCTATTTCCCATGATTTTATTAATCATTAGAGCTAAAAACTTGTGTTAAAGTGGAATAAATTGAGTTTTTCGGTTTACATTTTTCGGTTTTCGGTTTTGATGTGAAAGTGCCTTTACTTATATAAATCTATAAATTTGCATTGCGATTATATAAAATTACAGAACTATCTGGGTAAACTTGCTGAATAGTGTACAAAGAGCTCTCTATTTATTGAAATGTTAATAAGTGTAAGATAGACTTTGTCTCTAATAGGCATATTCCTTCGACTGTAGCCTATGTTAAGAATGAGCTTCTATACTGTCTAAAGTTGATAAAATATATGACTTAAGTGTTTTGGGGAATTCCAAAATCACTGTGAACCTCCACATATAGCTATGTATGTAATAGGTGAATTCGATGCTTGGTGAAGCGTGAAGCACTGCGGGGAAAATGTCTAAATATCCTCTGTGTACATCACTAAAGCTCTATTTACCACTCTTTTTAGACCTGTCTATTAATACGCCATTCGTGGTTAGTCTCTTTTTATAGAAATTACTCCGATCGTATTGAGAGCTCGTCCAAAGGAGGTTTCTACGTTTTACTCTTAAAGGTCTCGAATGGCGAGATAGACCTCATCATTCTCTTTATATACTTTGTTTCAAAGCGATAAACGAATTTGAAGTTTTTCGTTTACTCGAAAACGAATACAACTTGTGTTTTTGCCAATTTCTTGCAATTTTATTTACAGAGATCAAGTAACTGTGTTATAACCAGACAATTTACAAAGTGAGTTAGGACAGATTTGAATGTCGCTCTATATTCTGAGAACCATCTCAAATTCATTTATAGCTTTGAAATAGAGAATATTATGAAAAACTAAATCTAATGCTTACATCAATCTATATATAATTAAAGGTATGTGGAAAGTTGGTGTTGGACAAAATCAATGATCATTCATTTGTAATTACATTTTTCAAAAATCTAACTACCCAAGACTTTAGAGACCAAAAATGAAATTCCTGCCAATTTTTATATGTAATTGATAGCCTAAAAATGTGCTTTTTAAAAATTAAAATGTTTTGCTAGTCTGTCCAGAGTAAATATAAAACTCCAGGGACGGACCGAAAGAGTTATTTATAAAAAATATTTTAAAAGTCTAAGTTTTAACACTTTGTTGTTGACATTTTATATTTTATCTTATAATGAAATAGTTAAAAAGAGAATTTTATTTTCTTCTGCGTAAATAACAGTCTTATCTTAAGGGGGGGCTATGACTGAAATATTAAAAAACACGAAAAGTTAATACAACTTTCTGTCAAATTTGTGCGTATTATCATGATCAAAATTTCACATAATTTGAGAAAAAGCATAAGCTTAGGTAATAACGTATCAAAAATAAAGATTTCGGGATTTTATATGTACATATGTAATTAGCTTTAAAAAATTCTCAAATTTATGAAATTTGCAAAGTTTGGTACATAATATCGTAATATGTTGTACATCTACATAGTAGATAAATTTGTACTTGTGTATTGAAGATCTTGAAGTGGAAGAGGAAGTGACGGAGAGAAAACTAGTAAAAAAGTTTTGGTTACTACTATATTTTGGTTTGAAAGTTGCTATTTTCAGAGACGAATAACTATCAAAGTTATGATATTATTGCAAAGAAAGTTCAATTTGTAGCAGATATCAAACCTTTTTCTGTTTATTTTGAAAAACTCAAATTGTGTAGTGCAATGATAAAATAAAGTCAATAGTGTTAACTATGGTAGCGGCAAAAATTTCTTGTTTTTATATATTTTGCATACAATTTGGCGTTTTTAATTCATTTCATCACCGTCAGATGGAATGATGTACTCTCGGAAAGCATTCGGTTGTTTTGAAAGCTCTGTGGACTGTAAGTCTGCATGCTCGGAAAGTGTATGTCGCCATTTGCATTAGTTATATGTGTGTAGATTTCGCGGAATATTTGAAGTTTTATCATTAGTAATTTCTTATTTTTGCTTGGGAGGCGAGAAATGCGCCATCCTAAGAATTTTCAGTTACATTAACTCCGACTATTCTAATCTTGTTGAATTATGTTCCTTGAAAATGAAAAAGTTTTGTAGTTCTTTGGTTATCTACATAGTTAATAAAATGGTAAAACTGACAATGTCTGAACATTGCCAAAATTACATGGTACATTACAACTAAGAATTCTCGGAAGAGTTTTACTTGATGACCGGCTTCAGTGAAATAAATTTTGCCCAAGCAATAAATGGTGCCAGACAAATTACTAGGAAAAGTGTCTGGCCAACAGCACAGAGAGCATACATTTCGTTCGCCACTTGCCTGCTCCTCACGCAAAACGTTTTATAAGTTCCAAAAAAATTCTATGAAAACTCCTACAGACAAATCTAAAATCTCGCCATGCCTATGCGATCCTACTGCTGTGCAGATGGCCGAACTGCTTTGGAGTACAATGCAGTCGAATACTACAGCGTCATATAGCTTTGGTTTCAATTTTCAATTGTATACTTCCATGCGTTTATGTTTCACTGGGCTTTTGGGAACAGAAACCGTGAGCTTTTTTTTGGTGGTAACCCCCCTTAAGTTTTATATTTCTCTCACGGTTTAACATTTAAAAATGATTTTTATTTTTTTCTCTCAAAAAATAAAACTCATAATTAGAATTTTTCATTTTTCTCAGCATTTAACTGTTCAAAATGAGTTTCATTTTTTTCTTCAAGAAATAAACCATTACGAATTAGGTTCTTAGGGAAAGGAAAATTGGAGTCGGCAGCCCCTTCTTGGTGTTGCCATACATAGCTTTGGCTTTTCACTGAAAAACGGCGTTTTTATAAAAAATGTAAATTTAAGTTCAACTTCTTCGTAAGGTTGCTATACAAATTTTTTTTAAAAAATTGACAAATTTTATCTTGTAACAAATATATGACAACAAAAATAGAAAACGTCCATTGATAAGTTTTATTTCCTGTTATAAGACGAGGAAAATATAAAACTCGAATTACGAGTTTTATTTTTTGAGGAAAAAAATAAAACTTATTTTTATAAGAATTAAAAATGAGTTTTATTTTTTTCCTCAAAAATAGACGAAATATGTAAAACTCTGGCAAAGAGTTTTATATCGCTGTAAAAGTATTTTTTTTAACAAGTTAAAATTAAAATATAAAAAATATGTCTTACAATAAGAGTTAGGATTGGATTTATATATTAAAATCGAAACTTTCTTGATTTCAACGTAGGCAGCTAGTCTTAGTGCTGTACATAGGCCCCTTTTTGTACTACGCTAGTTCCTAGAAAATTTTATGAAAGAATTTTTTCGCTTACAAAAAAATAATAACAGTTATTTTCGGTCCCTGTATAAAAGTATCTATGTACCTCAGAAATGAATGTATAGCAAGAAACAAATTTTATTACTCAAATAGAAGAACTACTGAACTTCTACTACAATTTAACAGGAATAAAACTAGTCGCATGCTACTGATCGCCCACTGTCCACTGAATAAGCATCTGTTGTACACCATCAAACTGTCTATAGAAACAAGAGGTACAGATTATACGAAGACGAAACTGCATATTATCTTCTTCAAGTGTTAGAACACAAAAGACTCAGACTTCTTGGTCAATATACTTCCTCACATCATCAGAAGTAATGTCCAAGATCATTAAAGAAAATACTGGAGTTCAGCAAAGTAATTAACTTTAAAAATTAGAGAATCATAATATGCCCATGATGGCTGCAGTGAATGGGACGTAAAACCAATCTCACTATTCAAATCTAATTCTAATATACACTTTAGAGCTATACTCTGGAAACTCGTAGGAAAATATCTTATAGGTATAAGTTTTGTATATCAATTCATGAAGGTTGACATCGACATGTCTTTAATTCATTGAGATCGAAAGATTTTATTTATTTAATATCTCATCACGTCAACTATGGATACTTCAAGCCTATTCCAAAAATGTCCTATACTTTCAATATATCACAATATGTAGATCATGCTTCTTATAAATCATTGTAGTTAGTATTTAACGAATAAATAAGTAAAAATATAAATAATTAAATTAGGTCAACTGTATAGAGGAAATTCAAGAAAGTTCGACCTTGGGAACACAAATTTTAACCACCGTACCCATATGCGTCGAGAAAAAGGATAAAAAAAGGTTCAAGCACGACACGCGGCCAAGAAAGCTGAGAAAAATGGTATCAACATTATTCAACTATCCTAAGAAGAAATCGATTTTGTTGGGGATACTCATTGCCCATATATGTATAGCACAATGTACTTGTTGCCATTCTAAAAGTGAAGAGGATTGGATTTAGTGCATTTAGTTGCTAAAAATGAGCACAGGCATTGAAAAAAAAAATAGAGTGTGCGAATTGTGCTGTCGTCCGATTGAAGAGAAAACTACCATTTTTCATTTTATTAATATATTTAATTGAATTTAATTAATTAGTCTTATATTGTTAAACTAAATTGTTGTTGTTTTTTAAAATATACTGTTTTTATTGAATATTGTTCATTTTGTTTGTGTATATTTATGCAAAGAAATATAAAAAAAATGTGTTATGCATTTGCCCGAACTTTTTGCGTAGATAGTATGCGGCGGCACAGTAAAGTAACCCATTTTGTTAAAAATCTTATTTTATCCAACAAAATATATGCAGCAATTCTACAGGGTGTCCCATACGTACCGCATTTCCTTTATACCCCGGATTCCTCACTCTATTTCGAGAAATAAATTGTATGGGAGGAGAACCGAAAAATGCACGGTGTGGGCGGTAGGGGGGTTTTGTGATTTTTATCCTAATACCATGTAACTTTCTTGTTATACACCCTATGTAGGTGACTTGCATCTCAGGTGATAGTAAACCCTCTACGACTTCCAACAAATGCCTAACCAGCTCTCTAGCCCCTTACCATCGGCAGTTATAGGACGTAAAAGTCAAAAAATGGGAAAATTTTGCAATTTCTTTTTCAATTTAGACGATTTTTCCGCTAAAAGGCAAGATAAGGATAGCACTTTCTTGCAAGATTTCGAGACCTCCAAATGTTACCTTTAATTTGATCCTGATCATGTACCTGCCTAAATGCTACCGTTTTTCAGATATTTCATGAATTTATCTAATTTGCGTGGAATTGCATAAAATTAGGCGCGATTTTTATTGTTATTAGCAAAATTAATGAAATTATGCATCATAAAAACGGGAATATCTAAAAAACGGTAGCATTTAGGTAGATACATGTACATAATCAAATTAAAGGTAACATTCCGGGGTCTCTAAATATTGTAAATAAACTGTATAGTTATCATGCATTTTGGCGGGAAAATCGTTAAAATTTGAAAAAGTTATGATTTTTTTTTCCAATTTTCTGAATTTGACGTTCTACAACTAACGATGGAAAACGACAGAAAGGCTGGTTGTGCATTCGTTGCAAAACTCAGACGGTTTGTTATCACTTGAGGTGAATCTAGTCTTGATAGGGTGTATATCAAGAAATTTACAGGGTGTAAAGTGCAAACAGTACTTAAAATCGTAAACCCTCCTACCCCCCACACTGTGCATTTTCTGGCTCTCCTCCCATACAATTTATTTCTCGAAATTGTGTGAGGAATCCGGGGTATAAAGAAAATACGGTAGGTATGGAACACCCTGTATATCAAAACGATCAAAATTTTCGATTTTTGGACCCGACTCCCTCCGATTTCGATGAAACTTTCAGAATTAGTTGAGTATTAAAAAATATTGGAGCCGTGTTTTTTTTATTTATCCTGCCGACCTCAGGTAGGTTTTGGATACAGGGTGACTCAAATTTTAATGGTTTCAGTGTGAACGTATTTTTTAATTTTCTGATTACTTGGGATTGAGTTATTCGATTGTTTTGTGCGATATCACAAATTAAAGGTATTAAATTGAGTTTTCCAAGGGAAATAAAAAAAGATAAAAGAAAAGTAAATAATATAGAAAAAAAAAGACAATTTTTTATTAATTTTGGATTGCTGACCCCTCCAGAAGAGAAACCCCTCCCTAAAAAAGAAAATTAAAAATAGAAATAACCAGGTCAAGGCAATAGCAGGTACTCAAAAGTACCCGACTTTCAAACCTGTAAATGACAATAGTGCTAATGAATACTCGCTTTACAATAAAAATAAAATTATAAAATTTAACAAATAATAAAACAGAACTATTTTTACAATATTTCCTATTTTTTAAATTTTATTTTATTTTTGATAGGATATGTAATAATGTTAGAGTATTTAATAAAAATATTTTTTAGGGAGGAGTTTCTCTTCCGGACAGGATAAAAAATTAATAAAAATTGAAATTTTTTTTTCCACATCTTTTACTGTTTTTTTTTAATCTTTTTTTAATTTTATTCGAAAGCTCAATTTAATACCTTTAATTTGATATATCGCACAAAACAATCGAATAACTCTATACCAGTAATCAGCAAATTAAAAAACACGTCCACAGTGAAAAATTAAATTAAATAAAATTTAAGTCATTCTGAAAATTCCGAAAGTTTCATCGAAATCGGAGGGAGTCTGGTCCAATGGGTGATCGTTTTGGTATGAAATTGTTGTATATGTGTTTTTCATTTTCAATCACAATCACCGGCTTTAAGCAGGTTGGTCGAATCACATCCGAGCGTAGGACATTAACAACTCTAATGTTACCAGTTTTACTCAATTTCGCTATTCTTTATTTTTCCCCGGGTACATTTCAGAGACCATTTCTTAACAGATGCCACTTCAGGAAAATTCGGTCCCGCTAACGCTTTAGGATGGAAGAAGAGCATTTTTGCCAAATTTCTAAGGCGTTTTGTGGGGAAGATTAGATGTTTGAAAAAAAAAGACATCTATGGTTCTTTTCCTAGATAATCACAAATCTGATTTATCTATCGAAGGGCTAAATTACACAAAAACAAAAAAAACGAGATTTACTATTTATACTATGTTTTCCACCATATTGCCAGTTATAGACTGCAACCTTTGGATAGAAGCATGTACGTCAATAGGCCTTGTGACAGTTGGATAACCAACCATCCCGATAGCACAATAAAAATTTGTAATATCCCAGAAATAATAAAATCATCTCTGCCTTCGACAGCTACGGGAATTTTTCCATTTAATAAAGAAATCTTTCAAGAAGCTGATTTTATGTCGGGATATACAACAAACAGATCACTTTCTGCAGAATCAGAATCCGTAAAAATCAATAGAAATGAAGCATCTTCGTTAGGTTCCATTGAGCAACCAGCACCTTCAACAAATAATTCAATAGAAGCTATTCCTTCAACATCGACATGTTCACCGTTGGAAGCTATCCAGACAACTTCCTAAGACAACGGGACGAAAAACAAATATCAACAAGAGAAGAACAAGGAAGACTGCCATATTAATTACTGATTCAACTTTGAGAAAAGAATTTGAAGAAACAAAGAGGCTGCAGCTTCAAAGTTAAAATAAAAGTAGATTTAAACCTATCGAAGAGATCAAAAAGAGAAAAATCTAGTTATGAAAAAAAAAACAAGATCTGGAGTATTTTTTGTCTTATGTGTGTTGAGCCCTTTTCAACCAGCTTAGCGAAAAAAAAGTGGATTCGATGCATTTCGTGCCATAAGTGGGCTCATGAATCTTGCACAGATGGAAATAAATTTTATACATGTCAAAATCGTGTTAGTGAGATTTCGTTGTTTTTTTTGCAATTGATTTAATATCTTAAATTCTTAGATGCTAAATTATGTGTCAATCATCCCCTGCTACTGTGACAGCCATCCCAATTACGGGGTTGGATGACACATTTGCATACAGTTATTAAAATTGCAACCAGAGACATAAATACTCGAATAAAGGTTTCGCGACAATGTTACCATCAAGCACCAAAATAGTCAAGCTAAGTGTACTGTAAATATGAAGTTAATAGTAGTTTTTTTTTTATTCGATATGACAGAGATTCGAAAAATATAGCCAACCATACCCGGTCTTCCCTACCTATGTAAAATAATATTAATTATTTTATTTTATAATATCTATCAGCTCTTAATGTAAAATCAAATATTGATTGAGGTGATTTTTTCCAAATATCACTACATCACCAGTTCACAAAATCACTTTAGCTAATTATATTTTTATTATTATTTTTTTTTTATTTTCTGTACCCATTATCTCCTATATACAGGGTGTTCCAGACGTACTGCATTTCCTTTATACCCTGAATTCCTCACTAAATTTCGAAAAATAAATTGTTTGGGAGGAGAGCCAGAAAATGCACGGTGTGGGCGGTGAAATTCCGCATCATAAAAAGAGGAATTTCTAAAAAAACGGTAGCATTTAGGTAGGTACACGTGCATAGTTAAATTAAAGGTAACATTCCGGGGTTTCTAAATCATGTAAATAAACTGTATAGTTATCGTACATTTTGGCGGAAAAATCGTTAATATTTGAAAAAAATAGGACTTTTTTCCAATTTTTGGACTTTGACGTACTACAACTTAAGATTGAAGATAACAGTAGGGCTGGTTGGGCATTCATTGCAAGGCATAGACGGTTTGCTATCACCTGAGATAAATTTCGCCTTGATAGAGTGTATATCAAGTAATTTACGGGGTGTAAAGTGGAAACAGTACTAAAAACCGTAAACCCCCTACCGCCCACACCGTGCATTTTCTGGCTCTCCTCCCATACAATTTATTTCTCGAAACTGAGTGAGGAATTCAGGGTATAAAGGAAATGCGGTACGTCTTGGACACCCTGTATAGCACATAAAATTATTTAACTGATTTTAATGAATTTTAGGAACTCTTGTCTGAATTAATTTAATTTTATTAGTTTTTGAGGTCATGGTAAGGTTAGAAAAATGTACGAAAATTTCGAAATTTGGTGAGTATTTATAAATATGATGAACTCAAAATATTCACAGATCTTCGATGCATCACATAAAAAAAAACCTCGCGATATCTATTACAGTTTCCGAGAAAAGGTACATTTTATATAAAAAAAAAACGTGACTTTTCAGGAGAGCAGTTTTTCTGACAAATTCGTGATTACCGCCGATTTTGTATCGTTTCATTCGTCATGCAGTTTTATTTCTCCTAACCCACAATGAATAATAATAACCTGGTATAATATAAATAAAAAGGCTGAAAGGTAAATATAACATGAAAATGACATGTGTTTGTAATTAAGCTCATCGGGTACTGAAATCAACCTGGAGTGTTCGATTCCAAAAATTTATTTGACCCACTTGTAGTAGTGTGATTTGCTAAAAATTGCACCAAAATGTCCAGAATTACCTCTACTTTAATTTAAAAATAAAAAAAATTGTTTACCAGAAAGGTTATACCCCCCTTGTTAATGTAATGTTAATGTTAAGAGTAGGGGCGACTAGGCCTCCAGAACCTTGCGGATAATGGGACCATAGTTGGTCTATTGTGGTTAGGCAAAATCGAGTCTTTTGACGAGCTCAATTGTTGCTTTTGGAGTTAGATTGGAGATATTATCTGGAGAGATAATTGTTTTTCCAGTGATTTGCAGCCTTAGACCTACAAGTGCTGATCACTCACATATGACGTGCATCGATATTTCGTCATCCTCTTCGCACAGTGTCGTACTTACTAATTAAAAACTAAAGATAGATACATACAAAATGAGCTAAAAGCAAGTTAAAAGTGAATTTAGGGAAATGAGTAAATGTTCAATAGTGAAGAATAATGAGATCCGCTGTAAAAACTATTACGACTATTCCTTAAAATTTAGGGAAAAAAACCTACATTTAAGAGAATATTTCTCACATTTTAGGGAATATTCCCTAATCTTATCGAAAAATACCTAAGCTTTGTGGCAACAATTTGTGGAAATTTTTTACTGTGTTGGCTTACATGCTGGAAAAGTGTTACAGGACAATCTATTGAAGCTAAAAGGAGAGCGGATTGTTCTAATTTCAAATGGGAGGTTAATCTACACACAAACGCCTTTGACGAAAAACAAATTAGTTCTAAAATGTTATTTATACCACGGTACAAGCAGCAATCTGGTACGAGCTGATGTGAGAAAGATGACAAGGCCATATAATTATCCTTTAGGATTTTTTACCGGGTTAAACTCATATTTGTTCAAGAAGGAATTTATTTTGGATTCTCCGGGGTATATAGCAAAAGCTAAGAAATGTTTTTAATTTGTTATTTCATCATACAACCCATTTTATTTTTGGTGACAAGTTTCAAGTCTTGGTTTAACTCATCAACAGGTCCCAAATAGCGAAATTGAGTGACTTGAAAAACAAATGAAAAAATAGAACAAAGAAAAGAAATGAAAAAATGAAAAAAATTGAGAAAAATAGAAAAAACAATTTTATTAAAAAATTTAAAAAAAAATTTAAATACCAGATTCATTCGAAACAAATCCAACCTGTATACGCCCGCAGTGTTTATTTAACCCGGTAAAAAATCCTTAAGGGTAATCTCTATTTTTATTTCTTCCTCCTTGGTGTAATATAGGAGTGTTTTTGCCTCATATAATTCGCACCCAGAATTTATTCAGAGTTTATATGAAAGGAGATCAATTTGATCTGTTTTCAAGCGCCTACAGCAGGCAGAAAACTAAGCTGTACCCCTATGAGTGTAATACCCTAGACACACAGCACGAACTAATGAATCATTTGCACTAACTATTCATTAAAATGCTGTGTGTCAAATAGTATATGTCATTATAGCTCGAAAATCAGATGATAATGAAGTACACTAATGAAGTGTTTTCCTCCTTCATTATAGCTATAATGAGGAAAAATGTGCTAGATTTGGCATATAATGTAAATCTGGAGCTCCGCTGTGCATCTGCCGATTTGAAAAATAAGAAGAAGAAATGCAAAGAAATGCAAATCACAAATTATATTATTAATATTTTTTTAAATATAATGTTTTTCTCATTTGTTAATTGTTAAATTCGAAAAATAAACAAATGAAAACAAAGTTTATCGCGTTAATTCGATTCATATTGCTTCTTTAATGTGATAAGTTCATCAAAGCCAGTTTGACAGCTCAACTAAATTAAAGAAATGGCTGTGTGTCCGCAGTTTATAATGAATCATTATAGACTAATGAGTCGTTAGTTATTTCTTCATTAAGAGTGCTGTGTGTCTAAGGCATAAGGTTTTCAGCTAACACGAAACGCTACTTCTTCTTCTTCCTTTTTTTTTTTTATTTTTTCTATATACAGGTTCGATTCGTTTCGAATGAATCTGGGTTTTTTAAATTTTTTAAAAATTTTTTAATAAACATTTTTTTTCTATTTTTCTCAATTTTGTTTATTTTTTCATTTCTATTTTTTCATTTGTTTTTCACATCACTCAATTTCGCTTTTGGGACCTGTTGATGAGTCAAACCAAGACTAGAAACTTGTCACCAAAAATCAAACGGGTTGTGTGATGAAATAACAAGTTAAAAACATTTTTTAGCTTTTTCTATATACCGGAGAATCCAAATAAATTCCTTCTTGAACAAATATGAATATAATTATCAAGTGAGTAACCGAGTATACAGAATTCGGAAATATAATCACGTCGGCGAGGGCCAGAGATGTATCTGGCACTTGAGTTCTATGCAAAATTTATTATATTTTTACGAATACTATTTAAGTTGCCAAGCACTCCACTGCCTTAAGTTAGATATCTTCAGAACCTTCAGAAGACGAATCTTTGTGTCTCTAGTAGTGTAGGACACATGTCGTCATAAGCCCTTTAAACCACCGTAATTTGAACATTGGTGTACGACCTCCTTCAATTAAGAGTTGTGTCAAAATACACCCCAAGATGCCTAGCTGAGTCAGCGAATGGAATTAAGAGTCATAAAAGGCAGGTGAGACATATCGATGTGATAGTTAATGATAATAATAGATTGCAACTTAGCAGGTTTTAGAGTAAGATTGTTTGCGTATCAGCTAAGCTTGTAGATAGGCACAACTGGACATCATCAGCACTTATGTATATACAGGGGGCATACAGGACAATCTTTCAAAAAAAAAAAAAAATAAATAAGCGCTAAGAATTAATTATTTTAAATCGAACTTCGCTAACCATCTATTAGAAAATAACCAAATTCCTAACTTAGAACCAGAAATTTTGCATATTTGTGAGGTAGGTAGAAAACTAAACTTGTTAGAATCCATCCAAATATCTCGAGCGCTATTCAATTCAAATTCTGTATTCCTCAACGACCAAACGGATCATCATTACTCGTCGCTATACAAACCAGCAATACAAAATTTTTAGTTTAGGTACTGAAGACATCCGAAGTGCTGAAATCGGTCTACACTCCGCGGTAAATTAATTTTTATCAAGTGTGGGAGACAAAATTTTTAATTTCTATTATTTATAATGGCGTACCACACAATCTCCACAGAAAAAATTAGAATAACTTTTACCAGGTCGTTTATGTATAGAGACAAAACAGTAGAGGACCCAAAATGGACCCCTGCGATACCCATAAGTATATCTAATATTTTATTCTGGGAACAATTTGTGGCGACTTGACGACGTGTTGCGAACTACCTTCTATGACCATGACCACAGCACATTTGTATAGGGCTTGAGCTATGTAAAGCGAAAAGCTACTTTGCAAACTAAATGAAGAGAGATAGTAGGCCTCGATTTTAAGATAAGAAAATAAAAATAAAGAAAATTATTCTCATATCAGATTTTCTAAACCGAAGTTAGTTTTGTGTAGATTATAACGATTGTCATTTTTTCTGAAAATAGAATAATAAAGGAAGCATCAGAACATTCAGCAATCAGGGGCGCACCGAGAGGGGGGACGAACGGGACCGGTCCCCCTCCAGAATGTCAATTTTTTGAAAATAATTTACAAATTATGTATAGAACCCTATTTTTCCGACTTCGAGGACTTGGGACACCTATGGTCCCCCTCCAAAGCTAAATCCTGGGTGCTTTACTGTCAGCAATCAAAGGCTTTTGATTCTTTACACATTTTGTAGCAGATTTCTGATTTATGTTCATGCCCGTTATAGTTAGTGGTTCCTTTAGTTTCTTTTCAGATGCCCCCTTTTGTAGCAGCTCCAGCTCAAGCCGTACATCAACGCTGCTACGAATTTGGCACGATATTACGTCTGTCTGTTTACTCTAAAGTTTTTACTCGGCGTAAAAACTTTTACGCATTTTTACTCACAAACCGTCTGTTTACTTTTGAGCTAGTAAAAATCGAGTAAATTTATACGTTTCCCCTCTTTCAGAAAGTTGCACATTTTTACTCATGATTAAGAGGATGTGTAACTTCGATATGCAATCAGCTGACTGTCAAAAGTATTAAATTTAACGTTAATACGCTTGTTGTGATATGAAGTGAAAAGTGATTTGATTTTAAGCACATTTTTTTCCATTTTTTTAATTAAATTAGAGAAAGATATTTTACTTAATCACAATTATTATTTTCACACCTTGTTTTGCATAGAAAACTTATCTGTCAAATTTTTGACACATGACAAGCTGAACAAAATTTACTCAAGAATTGTCTGGTAACTTTTCTCGAGTTATCTCCTCTACCGCATAAAAGTTTTTAATTGATTTTTACTCAAAGATTTTTGCTCAAAAGTAAACAGACAGACCTAATGTGTCTCTGAAGACATCGCAGGCTAATGTCATCTACATCAAGCATATATGAAATGATAAGCCGATTCATTTTTCGCTGGCAATTTACGAAAACTCGTAGTGCTGCACAACTAACGTTAACTAGTAGATATAGTCAATGTGCCTTAATCAAAGTTCAAAGTCGGTGTGAGCAGCTACAACGACACGCTGAAATCACTGCTGAGCTCCCACAGAAACCAACTGTGCATTAGAGCACATATTATATATTCCTTCGATTTTTGTAGTTCAGTTTTCAGGCGTTGTTGCGTCTGCCGACACGACCGTCCGCATCCCGGTGGACAATTTAAGGTTCCGCCCAAGTTATGATCATAGTCTCCTTCCTCCGGAGGAAGACAAGATAATTAGAATGTGCTAAAGTCTCAAGACTCACGTACATTGTCGATGATATCATCCTACTTCCCCACGACTAATTACCTCAAGACGTCTATAGTTTACGGGGGCTAAAGACTTACTGCACATTGATATAGCAGATATCAATTGCAGTCGTTCGACGACTACCAGCTCCAAACTCATTTGTGGGTCCTGAGCTAACAATTCCTTAAAGATTTAGCAACCAAAAATTCATTTCGTTTACAAACAGCCTATTGTCTGCCCAATAAAGAAGAGTCCATAAATTTTAACGAAGAGCTTGACAGCTTTAAATTTATTGTATACAATATATTAAAATTTATCGAATAAAAGCTTTACTGAAATCAAACAGACATAGAACATGTTGCCAGATTATTTTCTGTGTTATTCTTAATATCTTCAACTAAATTTAGCAAGACTGAGACTGTACTGTGCCTGGCACAAAATCCAGATTGGACCAGGGGCGCACCTCCAGAATGTCAGTTTTCTGAACATAATTTACAAATTACGTATATTATTACAAAGTCCGATAAAATAAAATAAAACCTTTAAATCTACAATAGAAATCCTTAAGTGCTCAGACGGGTGCAGGACGCAACTTTAGAGCCCTATTTTTCCGACTCGTTACGACTTGGGACACCTATGGTCCCCCCAAAGCCAAATCCTGGGTGCGTTACTGGATTGGACAGAGCTTAAGAGTCCATACATTTCAAAATAACCTATATAAGCTTGTTAAAAACAAGCATTTCATGGACTTTTTATAAAACGGGCAAGATACTATATTTTGCCTTATGATGTTTTTTTACAGGTATGATCTTTGCTAATTTCCATAGCGTTGGAAAACATCCTGTTATAATAGGTGTACTGTAAAAGTAATTGGGCTGAATATATAAATGGAAGGATTACCTTAAGAGAACTGAGATTAATATTGTTCAGACCAACAGCATTAGATTTGATTGATTTTAGAGTCCAAAAGACTTCCCCCGCTCAGTCAAATTTATAAATGAAAATATTCAAATCTAACATGCATAAAAAACCTTCAACAACAAAACACTAAGAAAACCATTCTATCAAATTATGTATATCAAAATTTTACACAAAATGCCGATAATTATTATATTTCACACACCGTGATTATTATGCTAATTATTAATTATACTAATGAGTTATTTAATTAAGTAGATCTATGTTTATATGAATGAATTGTAGTGTGATATGATTATGTAACTATAGAGGTAGGTGTATGTTTCTCTAACATATTACAATTTCTGTGTAAAATTATAGGTATAGATACCTTTGGTTCAATCATTTTTTCTATTAATCCACATCTTGGTGCGGAGTAAGGGTACGGCATTAGTGTAACCATTGCAAACAGCTTTAACTACAAAAACAAAACTAAAAATTTTAACTCAGTTTCTACCTTTATATTGATAAAACCAACATGAGGTTAACTCTTTTTTTTTTTTTTAAATACCGGATGTGTACATTCACACTTTGTTTATTATTAATTTATATTTTTCATTACACAAAAATCACATTAATTTTTTCTTATCTTTTGTATTAATTCCATTGTCACCAAAACAAATTCCCAGCAATTCAATAAGATTTTATCTGGTATCACAACGCACCACACAAAAAACCATATTTGAAATTATTTCTTTATTATTTATTTTTTTTCTTTTATCTCTCACTAAAATTAATACTTTCTTTTTCTCTCTCTCTCTCTCTCTAAAACTATTTATTTAATTTATTTTATTTTATTATTCTACACTTGGGGTATTATCACAATTCTTTGTTTTGTTATGGCTTGCTTTAAGTTTAAAAATAAAAACATATAAATATTTTCCATTGCGAAAAAAAAAAACTAAAAAAAAGGTAAAAATTGCAATTTTATTAAGTTGGTACAAACAATACCGTTTTTTTCTTTTGTATCTAGATATAAAAGTTATCAGTAGATTTATTTAGTAGATACAACAACCAGATACCCGAAAACCCGACGGCAATATTCAACACACTCTTAATTCGGGTAAAGTCAAAGAACAACTGATTTTGATTTCCCTCTTCCCGTTCGAATCGCACCGAACACATAATTAAACAAGAACAACTTTTTCTTGCGGCTGCGCAAGGTGCTGGCTGTGTTGTGTTGACGATTGTTGTATTTGTATATGATGGCATAGGGAGGAGGAAAGACTTTATCATCATTGGTCGGTTATGTATGTTTGCCTCTTTTCAACATATATCAACTTTTGTTTTCTGTTATCTTCTTACACTTTCGAGGCTGTCCCTTTTGATATATATGTATGTGATGACGACGATCATGATGATGATGGCCTCCATCCTCTATTCTTGCTATCTATCAAACTACCACCTACCTCCATATAATTTCCATGATAGCACACACCCTTTTTTGTGATGTTCTTCTGTGCGGTGGCCGTGGGCTATGTGCCATGGTGGCGGAATAGAACCAGCAGCATCAACTTTTATAGGAAGGAAGAACTTGTTTCATTCAAAAAAAAAAAAAAAACAATTTATTTCTCTATAGAGAGAGGAGAATATATGATGGGGCGAGTTAAAGTTTAACAAAAACTTATCAGAGACGTCGTTAATAATTTGCTTTTCCTGGAAGGGGGCGAGTGATAATTTAACAAAAAATATTTAGAATTTAGTTTTTATATTATTTGTTTATTTTTGATGTTTTTTTTTTTGTATCAAGCAAATCATTGAAAAATCGATTTAATTCTACAATTTTTGTGGATTTTATGTGTGATATTATTCTTGAAAATGTAATTGAAGTACGTATAGTCACGTATACCACTACGTACGTACCTATAGGAATTTTGAAAAAAAGAATATCGGTCTTTTGTTATTTGGTAGAAATATGTAGAGCTAACGAATTCATTACTTTTTTGTGGTTCACAAAGGTTAAGGAACAGGAACAGGAAGAAGGATTCAGAAAAATTGTATGAAATACGGTAGAGTTCATTTTGATTCATTTGTGCAAACAGAACATAGATAAAATGTGGTTTGTGTGAGACAAAAAAGATAGAAATTATGCCAAAAGTAGTCAAGACGAAATCTGAAATCTGATTCTGTTGATAATGAAATTTAACTTAACCCTAGAATCTATACGGAGGTACAAATATACCTTTGCTGAGAAAACAATTGCAATTTGAAAGTGAAATATTTCTCGCAGCAAGTTCAAATTCCATGATAGCCTCAAATATACTTTTTATAGGGCTCTAACTTTTAAAACAAAAAGATGTTTGTATTGATAGTTATCATGTCTACGTAGCCATATTTACTTGCATGTCGGAATATGTATACCAAAGGTACAATTGTACCTACGTAGGTATATTCAGGAGCCTCATTATGGAAGCCGAGGCGTTATTCATACATCCTTCGACTTTATAAAAGAATAGGGAACTAAGAAATAACAAAAATGATCTTGAATCCTCGTAAGATTTTTTGGTTTTCAGACTATCAGCTGAACTCGATTGAGATGTATAAGTCATTTCTTGAGAATATTTTTTGGGTTCAAGATTCAATTCAATTCAATTCTTTATTAAGGGTATTATACAACAAGATTGACTAATTCGTTCGGCTAGCTGCTATCAGTTAAATGTCAGTGCAAGAGCCTCTTAAACCCGCCAACAGGCACTGTGCGTTGAATATCAACTGTGGAAGTGAGTTTCACTTACTGGATATGTGAACGAAGAAGGAACGTTGGCCCATGACTGTAAGGTAACGAGGGATCAAGATACTGCTGCCCAAGTATGCAGGATTGTTGGTGTACATAAGACGATGTAGAAAGGTTAGCGATTGGTACAGAAGGTAAGTTTTAAGGGGACAGCCAAGTATTGAGTTTCTTTGTAGGGATATATGGTCAAAGCGTCGAAGTCCAAACACGAATCTAATACAGTTGTTAAAAGCCACCTCCAACTTCCGCGAGCAGACAGAATCCAGACTAGGAAAGACTATATAGGTAAAAAATGCGACAACCAGAGCTTTGACTATTGGTAACTACCGAGAGAAAATCCGCTTAGCACCAAAGTTTACGAAGTGTACCATATACCTTACCAAGAATGCTGTTAACATAATCGCAGCATAGGTCAGGCGAGAGTTGAGCATTACCCCAAGATCTCTAACTCGCTCCAAGTGAGGCTGGGGATTATTACTTAGGAGAACTGGGGGAAAATTTAATGGATCCAAGCCTCGCCTATGGAATATCATGTAATTTGATTTACTTGCATTCAAGGCAAGATAATTTACCACAAACAAGTCATGGATGCGCTCTAGATCCTCGTTGATTTTGAGGATACAACCCTCGGATAGATCAACAGGGCAGCAAAGAAAGATTTGAATATCGTCTGCATACATAATGTATGTTTACGTTGCGTATCACATCTGGTAAGTCATTAATATAGAGGCTAAATACAAATGGTCCGAGGATAGAGCCTTGTGGTACACCACGACACAGACATATCGGGTTAGAGAGATGGTTGCCACTTTTCACTTCCTGATGCGTTCGACTTAACAAAAAACTTTTGATGACTGATAGAGCGAAAGCGGAAAATCTAAATTGCACTCCCAATTTATGCAATTTTGAGAAGTCTAATAAAATAAGGTTACCCAAGTTATCTCTATCAAGTGCTTCCCGAATATCAGTAGTACCTAACCCTTAAAAAAGCCGTTTGGCAGCTGCGTGCTTGCGTCGAAATCAATCCAGACTGCCACGTTGATAATAAAGCATTACCTTCAATATATTCAAAAGCATTTGATCAGTCAAGAGTTTCTCCAGAGCTTTCGATAAGAAGCACAACAGGCTGATAGGTTGAAATTCAGACATACAATTAGGGGAATTGTTTTTTGGAATAGCTATTACAGTACCTTTTTTCCAATTTGTAGGAAATTTAGAGGATGTTAAAACTGCGTTAAAGATATGGTTTACAACAGGTGAAATATTACAGGGAAAAGTATTTTCAGGAAATGTCGCGGTATTTTATCCGGGCCGCAGGCATTCGATTTGATTGAGAGAATAGCACGGTTCACCTCCGCCCCGAATCAACACAGCGAAAGCTGAAACGATTGTTTGAAACGAATGTAGGAGTGACACTCTCAATATCAGAAGTCACTGGTGATATTAATATTGTGGTGGGTGATGCGAAATATTAATTTAGGGGGTTAATTATTTTTATTTCCTAGTCCGTATTAGTCGCGTTGGGTAGGTAAATCCTAGCGCATCTAAAGATTTTTCTTAAATTGACTGATTTACCTATACAACTCGGGGTCAGAAATCTGTTAGCGCGTGTACGTTTTGTTATGAAAATCATATCGGGTACCATAAAGAGATTGTTTTGAGTTTTAAATAGTAAGGGGGTTACCACCGAAAATGTTTTAAATAGTTCAGAGTTAGAAATAAAAACAGTGAGGCTGAATTTTTCTAAATTTATTCAATTTATAACTCAAAGTCGAATCTAACTTTACATTTCAACCAAAGAAAGTTATCGGTAATAAATGTTCAGAAGTATCCGGGATCCCGATGGTAAAATAAACCTAACACTCTTCTTTTCATGTTATCTACCTACCTTCTTTTCTAACATATTTCCTGTATTAAATCTCACACCATACACCTATTCAATATACTTATTTAGTTCTCAATAACAAGGACCTTTGGTGTATCAAGCATAGGGTCCAGATATGATGTAGTTTCTAGGGTTAAATTAGAAAAAATCTACCTAACTGCAACAGTGGATCGCAATCTTTTGAAAGAGGAGTGGAACATTAGACTAGATTAGATTTGTGGAGGGGTGGGCAGGCGTTAGCTTCGCATTCACTGTGACCTGAAAGATCTGTGTGTGAGTCCCCGTTCAATTTACTCCCTTTCTAGGTTTAGATTGCTAATCAAGTCCAGAATCATTCTGCGATTGAGACTCCACTCCACACGCTTAGTTTGGTGAAGGAAAAGCATATTCCGCCTGGCCAATGCTTCGCAATTACAGACTATGTGCTCCGAAGTTTGAAGAGCATCCTGGCCACTGACATTTATGAACTGCTCCCTCTAGGTTATTCTAGAGAAAAAAAGAGAGGAAAACCGTGTTTAACAGAACACAACTGTGTTCAATGAGTCTGCTTTAAAGTGAACTGTAATGACCTAGAACAAGATTGTCTGCTTCCCAACTTTTTCCAAGAAGTAACTTAGAGCAGGCATTTGACAACAGTAAATTGTGTTGATAGTTCTGATTGCGTTTTTTTTTTTTTTGTGGAAAAAAATAAATTTCTGGACTATTCTGGTGGAATAATTTAAATAATAATAATTGAGTTTTTGTGTGTGAAAAAAAGGTTTCTTTACATTAATCTTACATTAATTTAAGCAATTGTGTTTTTTGGTAATAGATATCAGAAAATGTCAGAAAAGTGCGTTTAATGAACTTTCTGCTCCTTTCTGCTCTTTTCTGCACTTTTTTGTCCTTTTTTTTTAACTTGACAGTTAACCAAAGTTGAGCTACCCTGTTGTTCTCTGCTCTGAACTTTTTTCGATTTCATTAAACAGACCTATAATAAGAATGGACTGAACTTTTTTGCTTCAAAAATGACACAAATTTTGAACAGGTTGTGAAAATCCTCTATTTCGTACAATTGCACACCTATTCATAATCTATTATCATTTGCGGATTAGAAACACTAAATATGTTGTAAAATAGTATTGCATTATATAAAAATTATTTATCAAGTTAAACTTGTTTTAATTAATACAAAAATTAATTTTTAATGTTATTGAAAAACGTGCTCCTCTACAGATTCTATGTATTGAGCTTGTAAAAGATAAACGTAAGTAAGCAATATATTTGTATGAATATTTATGTCAATTCCAATGCATTCCATTGTGTGACCATGAGAAAAAACGTATCTAAGTGACCACGAATGGTACCCGGGTAACTCACGTAAATTGCATGGATTTTGTCTGAAGAAATGGTATCTCTATACACTGGTTTGGTTTGCATATAGTGTGCTGTACTATAAGGCAAAGAGCTAAATATTAAGTTTTAATTATAATTAATATAAATAAAACTAGTATTTATTCACAATATCAAATATTAATATTTAACTACTCGTCTTTTAACTTAAAAAACACGTTGGAAATGGCAATGCTCTCTTTACTAATTTCCCGGTATACACACAAAAAACAGCACCTTATACGTAATTCAATCAGGCGCGTATCCAGACCTGCAGCTTGGGGGGGGGGGGGGGGGGTCACAACTAAAATGTTCGAGGTGGGAGGAAAAAGTCGGAAGTAGTCACTTTTAAATTTTTTTTTATCATATTTAAGTTAGATATCACAAAATTCAATTTTTGGTTTGATTTGGAAAACCTGTCCAAAATATTATCCACATCAATGTCGATCTCAGAGTGGACAGACATTACGGACTCATCTCCAGATACTCTTTCTCGTGCAAAGATTGTAGACATTGATGTGATGCAACCTATTCTGTCAAGGCTGAAGTAAATGACAGAGAGTGAGAGCTTGCACCTTCATTCACATTCAGAGGAATAGGAGTAGAAGTGCATGATATGTCATGACTATATCTTTTGACGGGAACTTAACTGATCTTGCTTTCTTCTGAAAATAGTTATCAATGGCCTTATCAGTCTTTTGCTTTCCACTTTCGCAACTATTTCTACCTCCATCGCTAACTATAAATTAAAAGTAAACGTGTGAAGTTAAGTTAAACAACACTACTTGAATTCATACGAAAGTATAAGCAAAAGCAACGACAGCTGACAGAGGAAAGCGAATGGTTTTTATTTTTATAGTCTTGCCGTAAAAATTGTGAAGAAAAATTGTAGAATTAATTTTAGTGGCATCAATCCAACTGATCGTTTTCAGCAACCAATAGTGTATAAAAATTCGAAAGAAAAATGTTTAAGTAAATTTCTAAGAACAAAATGTATGTTTGCCAATGCTTATAAATATCTTTAGCGACCCAGATCAGCCAAGGCACCTGAATCAATACAACTCTTTGGAACCATTGTCCGCCGCCATGAAAAATCTAAAGAAAAATGTTCAGATCTTTCTAAGAAAACTGAATGCTTGTTCCCCTGTCGAAAGAGAGGACCACCAGAATCAATACACCAATTCGTTTGGACTTTTGTCGGTGAATAGTTAAACATTCAAATTTTTAAGAACAATTTGCAACTATATTTCTAAAGGTACGTGCACAACATGGCGAAGTGTGGCGAGGCTATATCAAGAGTTAAAGAAATAAAATGATTGCACGATGTACTATGAGTGAATTCATAAAAATGCTGTGGTAGCGTGCGATCTGCCGGGACACCTGGAGGTAAATCGCTCGAGAATTTTTTCGCGAGGTGCAGCGCACTAATTTTGATAGATGGCATATTTTTATAGGTTTTTTTCTTTGATATAATCGAAATGGTCTTTATTCATTCTCATATATTGGAAGAATCTATCAGGATCAGTCAGCTGCACTACTTGACAAACACAAAATTTCTACTTCTGAATCTGATGACATAATTTATACTCTCATTTCACGATTTACCAAGAAGCTGAACGCCTTGTTGTAAACAATACACCTCGAGATATATCTTCACCTCGCCTCGCCAAACTGCCTATAGCCACGCATCGCCTCGCCTCGCCTTGTTGTGCACGAACCCCAAGAAAAATTTAATGCTTCCCTACGAATGTAAATATTTTGAACAACTCAGGCTTGAATCAGTGTCGCTATGAAAAATCAACGGGTGGCAACACGTTGATTCCATAACTCGGGTTCTACTGGAAGAACCGTAAAACAAAAATTTGTTAAGTCAAGGCTAAAACACAATTGCGACGGGCAACGGCAAATGACGAAAAAATGCTGCTGTCGAACTTCGAAAAGCATATAGTCTTATGGGAATGCCCAAATTACGACGGGCGACGGTCAGCGGTCGACGAAGTTGCCGTCGGGATGGATCAATTTCTAATTTTTCCGTCGTCGCTGCAGTACTACCAACAAAATCAAACGAATGAACTTGTTGTGGCATTTATTTTCGTCAAGGTTGTAGGATATCGCGGCAATTTTAAAATAATGAATTTTGATGAAAAATTGATTGAGGAATTGTGAAGTCATAAAATAATTTATGATATACAAGACAACCAGTATAGATGAGTTGACAAAAAATACGTGGTATGGATGGATATTTCGAAGCACTTAAATACAAATGGTAAAGTTGTGATATTTTTGGCATTTAGTTTGATTTAATTTACTTAATTTCTGTATTTTAAATTTTTCCTTTCCGCACTTTGGTCCATTGCAATTCTTTCAAAATAATATAAAATATTTTCGATAAAATTTGTTTCAAAACGCTCAAAACTAATAATAAATGAAATTTCAGTATCTTCTTCTTTCACAATCGCCGCTCACTGCCTGTCATTGCGATTGTACTCCCAATTTTTCGTCTATCTTTTTTGATAGCGAATTTCCCTCTACTGTCTACCATCGGAAAATCAGATTGGTAAAAAAAAAATTATGATCTCTAACCAATTTTGTAGAAACAATAACACTTTCTAAACTTTTTAATTGGCGCAACAAAAATATAAAAGCATCTTCATAGCTGGGCTGCTAAGCATTACGTGCCATTTTCTAAAAAATCTAATACTAAAATAAATATGCATTCCAAAAGTACTTTACTATCCTGTGCTAGTTACGATAGATGACTTTTCTAAAAAATTTGTACACCTTTAAAAGACGAAGAGCTACGAGAGAATGGCTATTATACCCAATCCACTATTACTACTTATAAGAAGACAAACAAAGCGTATCATACTAAAATCTTCCTGTTAAACTTTAACAGCTCGCTCTACAGTCCAGCGCCACATTCAATTCACCGCGAAGGTTAGGTAGCGCTTGGGGGGGGGGGGGGGGTCATGACCCCCCGATGACCCCCCCCCCCCCCTGTATTCGCGCCTGAATTCAATTTTCTTATTAAAAAAATCTGATTATTTCATTTGGATACGATATTTGGCCAACGAACGCGGAATATTTTAGTATTGTCGCAAGTTATAATTATTACAGTGAGATTTTGAAGTAATACATATATTTTATTCAGGTAATACCTATTTAAATTTTAAAAATTGTGAAATATTTTAAAACGTATATATTTCGCATAAACTTATATTTATGTAAATGGCTCATAACATTTCCAAAGATGATTTTGATAAAATGTCTTATGAAGACCAAAATAAGTATTTAGAGGATTTAATTGATATTTCTGATGTGGATTCAAATAATGATTCTGATGGTGATTGCTCCGAAGAAGAATGGCTTCCACCTCCGCCAAAACGAACGATGATGAATTTCACCAGAAGACAAAGAGAATAATAGAGACGCTCTGATGAATATTCAGATGTTGATGACATTTTGTGTGATGAAAGCATAAGAATTGAGTGGGATGAGGCTGATAGTGATACGGAACCGGAAGATGAAGCTGGTGCTGTGAAGGTGACTTAGAGCTTGAAGATAAAGCTGGGCCTGAACATGCGGTTGCTTCTGAAACTGATGTTCAAAGTGTTCTAGTATCAAAGGATAAAACTGAATGGAGAAACAACCCTCCTGCACATTCTAGAACAAGCACTCCTTCGCCATTTCTTTTTTAAAAGATTTTTCGTTTGCATAAAGAGTTTTTTTCAACTCAATTCTCGACCTGCAGACTTAGCAGCAAACTGAGTCAATTTCAGATTGACTTATTTCGCTATGAATTTTCATAGCAAAACTCTCTATGAAATGCTAGTCCCGCATAGGGCTAAATCTTGCTAGGCATTCAAGTAAATACGTAGTATTTCGCCTCATATAATTCACACTTAAAATTTATTTTAAGTCTATATATGGGGTCAGCTTGGCTGTTTGTTTTGGCATATACGGCAGGCAGGAACAAAGCCGTACTGACGATTAGTGTCAAATATTAAATGTCAGAAAAAGTTGTAGCCAACATTGCTGTATTAAATTCGGTTCTAAAAGGTTCGTGTATTCAATGATTATGGTTTATAACTAGGGTCATATTGCAATAAACTCGTATACCGCGTACGTTTGGCGATTTCAATATTGAGCTACAATTTACTACATACTGAGTGTACACCGAGCGTATACCGAGCTGTTTTTCAGCATATGAGCACAAAATGAAATATTGAAATTGCTAGCCTGTCTCCGGTATTATTAACACAAGGATAACAAATTAAAAATTTAAATTATGTTAGTGATTAGTTTTTTTTTATTTTTGCAGCTTTTAAATATGAATCTTCTCGGCTAAAACTACTAAAATTTGAGACGGTTTCAAAAAACTCTGGGTACGAATTCTGGCAAACTGCCGTTCAGGTTGAAAGGATTTATCCGATCTTTTACTCGGACTCAAAGGCCTTAACTTTGGTTAAAATGGCTAATTTAGCTGGCATAAAAAAAATTTCTGGTAACTCTGTGTTTGTGCCTACTGTCTTATGTTCTGTCTACATTCGAGATAGGATTGGTGCATGATGGGAGGAACATAGGGTTGCCAGCCACAATTGTACATTTTTTTAATTCATTTCATATGATACAAAGGTACAATTTGAGAATTTAGCGAAATTTTTAGTTTAATTAGCTTACAGAGGCTTACACACTTAATTTTAATATACAACAGTAAACTGCTTGACAGTATAAGTATAAGCACAATTAAAAGTATGATATCAGCAAAGGAGTTTTTAAATTCCGGAAAGAAGACTGAAGTACTTAACTGAAAAAAATTTCCAATTCTTGTAATTAGATTTTTTCTCGTTTAGTTATGGGTTCACAATCGGTCGTATTGCCGCCCCCTTAAAACTAGCGCCCGAGACAAGTGCCCCCGAGTGCCCCCCGCATAGATCTGGCCCTGACTGTGGATTCTCCTCTTTAATGTGACCTACATATTACAGCCTATGTGCTATCTGCAGCCATTAAGGTGTTAGTAGCTCACAACCTATTCAGATCATATCGAAATTGGGCGGTATTTTTTTTAAGCGATGTGTTATCAGTCACTAAAGAAACAAATTATATTTGAGAATAGGTTTGAGAATATGTTAAGAGCTAATAACTCTTTAACGCTGCAGATAACAGATATGGTGTAATAGGTCAAATTAAATAAGCGAATCCGCAGTTTTTATAAAAAAAAGTTTTTGTAAAAACAAAAAAGGTAAGAAATCCGAAATTTTTAGTTTAGACCATCTCCTGATAGGAGAGGAGTATGGGGCGGGTTGAGCGGTCGTTGGAAACGCCATGAAGCTCTACATACAATAAGCTCTTGACATTAACCGCACGACCTGCACTTTTGCAGATACAGGATGTTTTGTGAAAACCTAGCAAATTTTCTTAATCACCCTGTAACCCTCGAAACGGTTAATATCGCCCACCCCTCTGCCATACAATATCGCCTCCCACTCTATGGACTACCATGGAGGAAACACCCTGTATATGTCCAATTGAGTGACCTTCATCATTGAAGCTATACGGTAGGCGATCAGAGATAACCACTGTTACTGATGAGACCACTCTGTTAACTAGGTCGAAAACTTGAGGATATGGGATTATATTGCGTTTCGACCCAATTATTATTTGCATTTCGACCCAATCTTCATTTGCGAAATAACAAGAAAAAAGGCTTAATTGGTCTAATTGTAAGACCAACCCTAGATGAAAATATAAGTTAAATAAACTAAAAACCTAAAGTTTTGTATGGCAACACCAAGAAGGGCTTGCCCGATTTAGTTCATCTTTGAAATTTTATTTACTATTTTTATGAAAACGCTATCTCAACACCAAGAACGAGTTGTCCGATTTGATCTATTCTTGAACTTGTATTTGCAATTTCAATGAAAACGCTATGTACAAAATTGCAGCCTCTACGTCGATGCGTTCTAAAGGCAGTGCCCAAATATACAGTGAAGAACGAATTTTTTGTATGGCAACCCTACGAAGAAGTTGCTCGATTTGCCTCATTTTTTTTATAAAAAAAAGCCCGTGTTCACGAGTGCGTTGCAAACGGAATGACAAACTTAGTTCCTTTAAAGAAACCCTATGATTTCATCTAAGGTGTAAAAACATCTTCAGCGAAGTTTTAGAATCCACCGTAAGCATCTATTTACAAAGGTCCATTCTGTCCGCGTAGTATAAATTGGATAAAAAATAAATAAATAAAAATAAAAAATCTTGTAACCTCAAAAGCAGTGAAAACGTTTGAAAATCACATTTTGATCTTGGATTCTGTAAAGGACGCACTTTTAATCATTCGTCGCAATTCGTCACAAGAAAGGTTAATTTATGGAATTACAGAAAAATATGTGGACATTTTGTTGGTTTGATTTCTTTCGGATAGGTTAAGTGCATCCAATTGTCGAACTTGTAGTGTTTGATGTGTGTTTGTTCTGTGTACAGAAAATATTTTTGTTAATTTTACAAAAGTTATTGAGCTCAAAAATCTCTGAAAGAAATTCAAAGTGTATGAGCTCTTCAGTTTTTGTCTCTTTTATGGACTTTTTGAAACGATTGATGAGCTATGTTTTCATCTACATAGCATTTCCGGCATAAACGTTATAAAATTTGAAACAACTTTTGTCGAACTTATAAAGAAAAAATTACTGATGGAGTTAGATGAATTTCTCGAAGAATTTTAATAATATAATCAGCTATTTTTGTTATGCTTGTAGCAACAATTGTGTTCTTAGAATTGGCATCTTGAAATACTAGTTAAACCCATTGAGCACATCTAATATATGCCTAGAGCATTTGGAAAATATATCCAGGTACTCAAATTGACTATTCAATGATATCCCGATTTTTTTTTTCAAGTATCAAGCAGGTATGTAATGCCAAGGCTTCTCCAACAAAAATGAGTTTGAACGTAGAATCAAGTCGTTGTTCGTGACCTCTGTAGCTGCTAGGACACAAAAGTAGAACTACAAGTAGCATACAAGTTTGGAAAAGGTTTCTTCGTCCGAATCTGCTCGTATAACTATTTGGTAACTTTATATATTTTCAAAGAGGTAATCGTTGGACATATTTCATAACCAATTGGTTCGCCTTTAATTGCGATCACCTGCAGAAAAATTTTCAACGTCTCAAAATAATGACGACTTCAGTTTTACTGCTTGTGTCTTCCTTTGGGCTCTATTATTCGTGAATTTATATTTAAGGTTTGCTCTTGTCCTAATTTAACTGGAGAATGTGGTTTTATAGTATTTAGTTTTACAGATGCTGAACTTTTCTGCTGTTAATTGTTGATCTTCCGTTAGGATTGTTTAAGCGACCACCCCAGTTAATGGTGTAGTTCTATTTTTTATGTGCTGTTAGAGCAGGTATTTATATAGAGTTTTGCTATGAAAACTCATAGCGAAATAAGTCAATCTGAAATTGACTCAGTTTGTTGCCAAGTCTGTAGCTCGAGAAAAGAGTTGAAAAAACTCTTTATGCAAACGAAAAATCTTTGAAAAAAGAAATTTCATTGCAAACAGAGAGCGTTTCATATAAATTGAAGTATCTATTTCGTTTTTATTTTTCATATATGCAAGTAATTTCACAATATCTGCTCGCATTTTGTACGTGCGCGGAACTTACTTAAGTCAAATAACAAATCAAGTGATAGTATCTCTGAAATTTTATATTGCAATTGACATTATTGCATTATCAATACTGAAATTGCAAGTCTGTCTCTGGTATAAAATAATGATAATGATACGATTTGAACTGATCAAACGACATTTAAGATCTAAAATGGATCTTAATTTTTTTTTTAAATTTCAAATTCTCTTTATTTAACAATCATTTGTTTCAAATTCAAATTGTTTTTAACAATTCTGGTTCTATTTTCAGGGTATGCAGAATAAATAGGTCATCTATCATATATATATGATGCCTAGAACTGTAATAAAATTTGCCCCGAATAAAGATCGTTTTTGGAGGGGGTGGTCCACAGTTTACAGTTTTCATAAAAAGAATTTATGTTAACGACCTTTTTGCGAAAAACAAAAAAATGATGTCAAACTAGAAAAAAAGTTAGAAAATCCGAATGTTTTAATTTAGTCCACCATAGCTCCGATGACCGTACAATCCTGTACTTTTTCAGAAACAGGGTGTTTTGTAAAAACCTAGCTTACTTTCTTAATTACCCTGTAACTCCGAAACGGTTTTTATTTGCCTATAGGTGAGTGCTATAACCTCCCACTCTATGGACCATGCCTATGGAGGAAACACCTTGATCTTCTATGATAGACGATCAGAGATAACCATACTGATGAGACCTCTCTGATCACTAGGTCGAAAAGTTAAATTTTTCTGCATTTTTAATGTAATTATTTTCAATATGAATTTCAGCCTTTAGATAAAAAATTGTACATTTATAATGCGATAACGTTAAAAACTACAAAATATCCCATCATCACGGGGAATTCAGAGAGAACTATATTTTGGGTATGTAAAATGAGGTTATAGGTACTTATGACCTTGCAATGACAATAGTCAATCACACACAAATCAACAAGATATAATCATTATACTAAGTGTCTCATTAATATTCACCATCTTCAGAAGTAATTTCTTACAGGTTTCGTACTACTTTCCTAGTTTATATACGAATTTTTTCCGTTCCAGTAACCAATAAACCGTAGCATATTGGTAGCTTATATTATGTGTGAACTTAAAAAGTCCATAAATAATCGGCGTCTATCTAACTAAACAAAATCAAATTTCAAATAAAAATACCAAAAATAATATAATCAAATACCGCAGAGAGTTTATCTTATCACGAATTTGGTATCGACGGAACATCACCTCTTTTTTCCCCCAGAATATAGAAAAGATATCATCAAGAAACGTGTATCCGTCGTCCATTGGAAACCGGGGGGAGACTTGCAATAAATTGATCAATGAAAAAAACTCGTTTAATTTGTTTGTTTTCATTCTTCAAAAAATATAAGAGGAAAGAACAAGAGACTTAAATGCGTTTCTAGCGCACTCATATTATTGGAGAAAGAAAGACAATTCTTGACTTGATGAGAGCTTTTAGGTTTCTCGGCGAATTGTTGGTGGTTGGTTGGTCGCCCCAATCACGAAGCACCCCCAAGTGTCTACTTAAGAATCGTGTGTTACATGGATGTAGTTAGTGTCACCATCCACGACCCCATATTTTTCTTACTACACGTTGGCGTACTTGACGGGTGACCAAGAATAAAAATGTAAAAAAGGCATAAGTACCCCCCACTACACACCGGCCGGTGAAAGAAGAGGAAAAATCTAAGTGTCTCTCTGTATGCCTCATACTTTTTCATTCATACATAAAAATGACACCTCCCAGCTTGTAAACATTTTGTTTATAAAAATCGATGTATGTAGGTACACTGAGGAAACTCGCATATGTGTTTATACGTGCCCACTACGCAGCTACACTATATACATATACAAAATGTAAAAAGTACATTTTGATTTGATGTGTTTTAAGTAGGATAAAAAAGAAGAAGAAGAAGACGAAAGAGAAGAAGAAGAAGAAGAAAAGATAAAATAAAGAAAATATGACCGCCAAAGTAAACACGACATTTTCAATTGGTCAAATACCTGCCTATAATTTATGGAAATTTGCATAATTTCAGGTGATGTGACATTTATGTGAAATATCTTTTGAGTAGGCAGATATCGTTGGCATCCAGATCAGGTGCAATTTAATTAAAGTCTCTCAGACTCGAATAATCTGTTTGGTCTGACATATGACAGTGTGCCGGTGTCTCTATTTATAGATTAATCGGTGCAATATTATTATTTCAATAATTTAAATGTTAATTATATATAGTTGATGTGCGGTGAATATAAATTTGTAAATTATGTTTAAATAATAGTTATAGTTAGAAAATAAATAGGAAGACATACATACATATATCTACCTACTTACATATAGTAGACGGAAATGTTGTCAACAAAGGAAATTAAATTTGCAATCGAATGCAATGAAATAACGTTAAGAGGGAAATAAATAATTGACATAATTGAGAAATTATTGATTCCTGCTTGAGATGGGGAATTTTTATTGTCAACTGTTGCGACTTTTAAGGTGGGCAAACAGATTTTCAAATCGTTTTATTATATTTTTTATTTCGTGGTAGACGAAAGATCACAAGAACGAAGGTCAATGCAGCCCATTTTGCTAACCTTAGCACCAAATCCAAAGAAGCCCATTCGTGCTACCATTTTAAATAGGAGCTTTATACGATCCAACTATTTCAAACGATTATAAAAAAAAGGAACTTATTTTAAATGTTTATTTATAGATACCAAAATGTACACAGTGAACGAAATTTTACTTTTTAAATATTACATTGGTTAAATGACGGTCGTTTCTTTGAGGACACTCTTCAAACCTTTTGCGGATATTATCGAATACTTTTTGAAGAAGTTGTTGAGGAATCAACTTTATCTTTTCTTCAATAGTTTTTCTTAAATCTGCCAAACTGAGCGGATTATTGTCGTAAACAGTACTCTTAAGATAACCCCACAGGAAAAAATCAAGTGGGGTTAAATCAGGGCTCCGTGGTGGCCAACCAATGTCACATCTTCGCGAAATCACCTTTTCGGGGAACAATTCGTGCAGTGCTGCCAAAGAGTTGTTAGTGGTATGTGCCGTGGCTCCATCTTGCTGGAACCATGAGAGAGGATTATAATACTCACATTCTTGAAGTTTTGGACCAAAAAACATCCGTATCATCTTGATATAGCGCGCCGAATTCACCGTAATCGGTCTGCCTCTATGGTCTTCAAAAAAGTAAGGTCCAATAATGCGCACTTTGCCGACATTGCGGTCCAAACTGTAGCTTTGGAGCTGTGTAAAGGGCATTGATGTAACGTTGTTGAATTGCTTTCTGAACAAAATCGGCAATTTTGACGATTCACATAACCACTCAAATGAAAATGGGTCTCGTCGCTAAAGAAAATGTTGTCAAAATCGGCGAATCTCTCTAACATTACGTTCACGTAATTAAGTCTTAAAACATAATCTATTTCGTTCAAAGCCTGCACAATCTGAATTTTGTAGGGCTTAAGTTTTAAATCGCATCGCATTATGCGGTGAATCGTCTTTGTGGCCCCAATTGTGATTCTCGCTTCTTAATGCTAACACGGGGCTGCCGACTTACAGAATTCGCAACCAACTCGATGTTTCCAGGGATTCTTGCTGTTCTTCGACGACCATGATGAATCTCGCCTATTGTGTTTCCAGTATCGTTGAATGCCTGAATGCAAGCGAGAACAGTGGGGTTACTTGGGGTTTCTCTAACATTGCGCAATCCATAATGTAGTAGAAATAGCCGACGAACGCGAAAGAGCGACCGATCGCACGCAAAATGAGCGTTGCTCTCCCGTGTAGGCATGGTGGCAACTAAAAATGTAAAGACAGATCTTGTAAGAGACGCCACTCTCACCTCCCCACCCAGCTTCATTATGGTCTCGTTCATCCTCGAAATAGTCGGGTCGTTCTGAGACACCCTGTATAAAAGTCGAAAAGAAACCATAGGTAGAAGAAAAAGCGCAAGACGGTTTTGAGGTGAGATTCGACCCCAAATCCCTCCTGCGATGGTAGTCACCACGCTTACTTAACTGAGCTACTGAGGCCTCTTTATACAGGGTCTTTCCGCCATGATGATCCACAGAGAAGGAGGATATAGTATAGTATGGCAAGGGTAAGGTGCATCTCAACTGTTTCGGAGTTACAGACTGATTAAGAAAATACGCTACTTCTTGACATCACACCCTGTATCTTATAAAATATGGGGTGTACGGTTAAGAGCTAATAATTCTTTAACGGTTACAGGGGAGAGTCAACAGTTGATAGTTTTTATAAAAAAAGTTAATCAGCTTTTTGTAAAAAAAAACAATGAGTTCAAAGTAAAAAAAAAACAAGTAAGAAAAACCGAAATTTTTATTTTAGAGGTTGATTGAGTAGTGGTTAGAAAGGTCATGAAGTTCTTTAAATAATGAGCACTTGACAATGATCGTACACCCTGTAATTTTTTAGATACACGGTGTTTTGTGAAGAACTAGCATATTTTCTTAATCACCCTGTAACTCCGAAACGGTTGAGATGCCCCCTCCTCCTGCCACACAATTTTTTGTTTGGCTAGGTTAATACTATCACCTATTGCCCTATGGACCACCATGGCGGAAACACCCTGTATAGACTGTAAATAAACTGTACAAAAAAATCCCCAAGCGAAATTTTTTTTTATCTATCTATAGGGCACTCATTCGAATTTGAGATCTTTTATAAAACCTACAATTCTTTGGGGTCTTTGGCATGAATGCATTTCTACATATTTAGCCTTATGCCGCCAAAACTTTTACAGCAGCAAAGAACGTGTTCAACAGTTTCGTCATTTTCCATTCAGAAGCGACAGGTCTTACTATCGATCTTATCCATCTACTTAAAATGAAACGACAATACCCAGTAAATATACATCCATTATAAGCCTTAGTTTTTTCCTACTGAGTATAAGGAATATTTTTATCTTAAATTGCAAAAATATTATAATATTTGTCGTTTTTTTCAGCCCGAAATGTGGCTCTTTGGATGAAAAAAAAATAGACTCAACAGGGATCTGATTCCTTCCTTCGGAAGGCGGTCTGTAATCTTATTGCTGTTGTTATCTTAATCTCCTGACACGCAAATCAGTATGACTTGTTTTATTTTGATCAATTGCATCAAGAATTTTCGACTCAGCGATCAAAGAAGTCTCATCAGTATGGGTATCTCTGATCGCTTACCACATACTGATTAGACCTCTCTAATCGCTGGACCGAAGAGTTGGATCTTTTCTGCATTTTCAATGCATTTTGCAAATTCATTGAAATTATTTTCAGTGAATTTTAGTCTATATATACGAGATTTTGTTCACCTTCAAAAATTCAAGACAGTTCCAGCTTATAGATTGAAAGGTGTACGAATTTATTACCTACAGCTATGGGCTGTCTGATCTTATGTATATTCTTGTTCTTCTGAATGATTTTTCTAGCGCACAGTTCTAGATATTTGTCTGGTAGAGCCCCCAACATCCTCAGTGAATTAACTAGAAGGAAGCATAATAACTTCAACAATAGCAAATGAACCCCCTTAGGTTAGATTAGGAAAAAATCAGCCTATTCCACTTAGATCACTGATTAGACCATTGTGTCCCATAAGTAGCTACTAAGTATCCTGGATATTTTGGTCGCTAGAGCAGGACACTGGCAAAGTATATATCGAACTGACACTGAGTAGATTTCTTCCGGAGCTCTACAGCTACGACCAAAATCGTCTGACTCTAGATTCAGCCTTCTAGAATGGTTACCTATGGCCCAATGACCCTTAAAACACCCCAACTAGTTTCCTGGTATCGACTCTGCTCCCCTCAGGAGCTCCATTTTTTTCTCTACCTATTGTACAAAGGCATTAATGTATTGGTAATGTCGGCTTTTCTTAGAGTTCCAAACGAGATTCTCACATATGATATTACATCTGAGCTATCCATTTTTGAACCCTGTTTTGCTAGCACATCCACTCTATCATGGCCCTCGATATTTCTATAACTATGCACGTAGCATAGGGTCACCTTGTGCAGTAAGGCAATCTCTTCTAGGCTGTCTTTGCATAGCTGCACTAACCACTAGAGGATCCAATGCTTTAATGGCTTTTTGTCGGTCATTATATGCAGATGTCCAAGTCTGACTCTCTACCGCATTGATACCAGCTGTATTGTTTGCTAAATCGATACCAGTTCTGCCTGAAAATGAAACCTTAATAGTAGCTGATTTTAAAGAATAATCCCAAAGTAGAATACTATATCCCTTGATTGATTGATTGATTGATTTAAGAGGTTTGGGACCTTTTTCAGGTCCCCCGAACGAAGGCCAAGTCAAGGCCCATTGTTCACCCTCTAGAACCATGAGCGATCGCTCATAGGTCCCAACCGGGCGCTCTTATAAACTTCAGTATTGGCTCCCAGCCCTCCTTGCCGGCATCATGTAACTCTTCCAGGAGGTGTGAACCAAGAATTCTGTAACGTATTCTTGAGAGTGCCGGGCAGTGACATAGAAAGTTGGTCACTGTTTCGGACTCCTCTCCGCAATCCCTGCATATAGGATCATCAACAAGTCTCATCCTGTGAAGGTGGCCCCTGAGAGAGGGATGCCCAGTGAGAATGGACACCAGAGTTCTCAGCGTTGGTTTGTTGAGTTTTAGGTGCTTATTCGTTTAATTTGAGTTTGGTGTACTCCACAGTTCTTTTGTTGTCCTACCCGCGGGATCTTCTAATAAAAGGCGACTGTGTTGGCGGTCAGCCCAGCTTGAAATGATTGAGATAAGGTGTTTTGGTGCAATCCCGACTGTAGAGGCAGATTCCTCTTAGGCTGCTCCAAGACGAGCAATTTCGTCTGCCCTTTCATTCCCGCTTATGTTGCTGTGTCCCGGCACCCACTGCACCATCACCCTGTTATTCCGAGAAAGCGAATTCAGAGTGGTTTTGCACTCCAGTAATAATTTGGAGGTTATAAAGGGTTTAGACAAAGCTTTGACAGCTGCTTGACTGTCCGAGCAGATGGCTATTTCCTTATTCTGAGTGTCTGAGTTAAGGAGGTGTCTTCCCGCTTCAAGAATGGCCTTGACTTCTGCCTGGAAAGCCGTGGAGTGGTTTTCAAGGTGCATGGAGAACTCAATTTCAGGCTCCTCACAGAAAACTCCCGCTCCGGTGCCTTCATCGAACTTAGAACCATCAGTATATATTATAATTGGGTTTGTCAATAGTTGAAACACGGAATGTGATTCCCATTCTTCCCAGGATTGAATTCTATATTCAAAATTGCGAACTCATAAATGGATTCATGTGGAACTCTTGTTCCCCCATGAAGCCAGCCAAGGTTAAGATGCAGCCTTAGCACTGTAGTCGACGCCCTCTGCTTGATATGTATTTGCACCGGGTGTATATTGAGAATAACCTCCAGAGCCCGGGTGCTAGTTGACTGAAAAGCGCCGCTTGCGCTGAGAAGGTACAGCCTTTAAATCTTCTCCAGCATCTTGCGATGGTTGGCGAAGGCCATTGCTTTCCACCACACCTCTGAAGCGTAGGTTAACATGGGTCGAATTACACTAGTGTATATCCATAGGATCATCCGCGGTTTGAGTCCCCACTTCTTCCCTACCGCTCTACTACGGCACATTGCAAACACTCTAAGAGCTTTGTTCGCTCTGTCTTCGAGGTGTGGTTTCCAGTTTAACTTTTTATCTAGAATAGTACCTATGGGTATTTCACCCTGTCCTTTAACTCCAAGCCAATCAGGGGCAGGTTTAAACTGGGGATATTCCTTTTCATGGTGAATAGGCATAAGCCAGTTTTCAGTGGATTGATGCTCAACCCGCAATCCGTGGCCCAGCGCATGACTAGTCGGATCGCCCCTTGCACCAATCCAGTAGAGTACAGGTTCATAACTCCCGATGACTTAAATTGTCAAGTCGTGCGCGTAACATACTGCTTTGTACCCCATCCTGGTGAGTGTTAGCAAGAGATCGTCCATGATAAGCACCCATAGCAAAGGTGATAGAATACCGCCTTGAGGGGTACCCCTGTGAACTTTTTTAATTCTGCTTGCCCAGCCAAGATCAGCAAAGACTGTTCTATTATGCAACATGTGTGTATATCCCTTACCGTCGTTAATTGCAGTCGATGTACAAAACTAATTAGACTCAGCACAGCTCTTATATATGAAAGTACATGAACGACATCATTATACAAGTCAGGGGCAAACTAAAAAAAAAAAAAAAATCTTGGAATTCCTATACAAGGTACATAGACTTTCATCTAAGACTTAACCGAAGAACAAACATAATAATTATTGGACTCGGGCGAACAATAGGAGCCAACTAATAAAGGCCCACAATCTTTGATGAAGATAATTAACTTTCAAAGAAACGAAAATCTTTAGGGAAAACCCTAGACGAAAGACTATGTAAACTGGAATTTTCGTATAGAACGGACCACTGCTGAAACCTTCTCGGAAAAATTGTGGTTTTGAAGTATGTATAACCATCACCTGTAGTATGGTAGAAATAATAGTAAATGATCAGAGATTAAAGATCAGAGTATATGCTGGCCACTTCCAAATAAGCACGGCACGCTATTGAGCTTCGCATCTTATAGTCCGAGAATTGCTATAGTTAGATTTTCTGATTCGGTTACTTCCTGTAAGATGTCGCTTTTGGTAAAGTTATTTCCCGATTCCTTTTACATTGTTTTGATAGCTTTGACAGCTCAAAAAAGTTCTTGTATCATTTTATCAACCCCTGTCAAGAAAATAGTCATTTCGTCAAAAAATGAAATTAACATGCGATAAAACACTACCTATTCTTGGCCACCGTGGAACGATGGATGTTTCAATGAGCTCCAAAAACATGAATGTAATTCGCTCAAGGATGAGCGATGAAAACTGTTTTTTTTCGTAGTTAACCGAGCTGATAAGATAAGAAATTCAGAGCTGAAGAAATAGTTCAACTAAAGTAACAACTAGCCTTGATTTGAATGTAATTTTTATCAAATGTCTACAAGGAATTCTGATAGTCCATTTTTAGCCTATACAAGCAGCAACCTATATTTAGGTATAACAATTCTAAAAACTATCTGTAAACCTTAGTTATATGTAGTAAAAATATTCTTGGATAGTAAAATAGATAAATCTTCCACCAAAATTAATGGCAAAAATATTTGTTATCCATAATTAAGAACATAAAAAAGAAATTTTTCTATAGAAACAGCCGACAGGATACATCTTTCAATTTGTGAAAGCAATCAATGAACATTGAGGGTTACTTCGAAACAAGGCTAACATTGTCGGCATAACCGACTCGGAAAAATAAAACCGAATTGTAACTGATTCTTTCTGAACTTTTACACGAATGATATTTAAGGGGTTACACAGGCGGTTTTTCTCTTCCATATATATTTGTATGTAATACCATGAAATGACAGCCAGTCACCATATGATCTATATCAAACCATTTTAAGAGAAAGTGTCAATCAAAATATTTTTATTTATAGAAAGTAATGCTATTTTTGTGATTCTTAAGTTCTTCTCGAGCTGGTACAATAGCACTTATAGGAAATTATAATGTGTTAAAAGGACTGTCCTAAAATGGTATATAATCTTTGTTCTTAAAATAGTACACCTAAACATTTTTCAGTTCATATTAATAAAATCAATTTCGTTCTTACACAACAGTTTTTAAGTATAGAAAAAAATATTAAATTGCAGCGGTTATTCGTGAGCTGAAGGGTAAACAAACTTTGCATGAAGATTATGAAGCGATTTTTTTATTTGGCAAGATATGCTCAGAGATATTTCAAGGAATCCTCACCGTAAGATTTTATCTGGCTCTCATAGGGTATAACATTATTGCCATCTCTACGATCATTCCAAAAGCGTGCAAAAAATTACCTAGGAACATTTCTCTATAATAAATTTACCTAATATCAATTTCCCTAAAAAAATTGATCTAATGTTGTTTTTCTTGTTTTTCTAAAAGATAATTACCCTCCCCTAAACAAATTACCTTAGCATCAATTTCCCGAATACCAATTTCCCTAGGTTAGGCTAGTGGCGGTTATCATAAAAGCTTGTACGACCAGCCACACGTAGATCATCTATGGTCCCTTGTGATGCTACTTAACTACTTAATTGGGACCCTGCCTGGAAAAGATACCTAAGATCTAGGAGTTAATGAACCTTACCAGGTCCCTCAACTTTTTGTCTGCTAATTCCCCCAGTTCGTATAGCTATCGCTAGCGTATTCCTCCTACGAATAGCAAGATTAGGACATTCGTACAGCAAGTGTTGAACGTTCTCAACGTCTTCCTCGTCTATACAGCTGTTGCAGAAATCATTGTATGGAGCTTGCTTGTGTTCTATGCCAAAGAGACAGTGTCCTGTGATAACTACAGTAAGATTACGCACATTATTTCGGTTCCTCTTCAGCAGAGATTCAGTCTTAATAGGACAAATCTCGTAAAATAGATGTCTTAATTTCGCACATATGGTCAATTCTTCCCATCTGTCATTTGTCAGTTTATAGGCCTGTACATCTCGAATCCTCTACACTGATTCTAGGGGCCGCCATATGGATTCCTCCGCTAGGCATATATTCAAGGTGGAATCCTTTCTGGCCAAAGCGTCAGCTGCCTTGTTTCCAGATATGTCATTGTGACCAGGTACTCAGCAGAGAATACTTCTGTGGTTCGCACCCAGTTTCCCGAACTCACCGCGACACCGTTACACTAGGTGATATAGGTACTCGAATCCAGAGCTTTAATTGCAGCTTGCCTGTCAGAAAGTTGTCAGGATTTTACGTGAGCACCTGCCAAGTATGGCGAAACAACGAGTACCAGTATACCAAATAAGCATGACATGACATCAATTTACTGGTAGTGGCGAGACCTATCCCATCCCTGCCGATCTCAGGTCACGGCACCCTATACCACAGCCACTACGATGCTCCCATAAAGGGGCCATCCCAAGTTGAGGTGGATAAAATCTTGTTATCCAGGGCTCCTCTAACCCCATAGTACCAAGTTAGCCAATGACCATGAATACTCCCAGTTTCAATCTTTCATGCTAGATATCTTTTTAAACGGTACTGGTAACTCCGTTCGGGCCTATACAGGTAATACAACCCTTATGTCGCTGTCAGAGGGGACCACGTGAAGGTTAAGATGTGTCCAATTCAGTCTGGATAGGCTTCGTGATTCACCATTTGGATCATGTAGTTGACCATGCATACTAACCATATAAGCACTACTGCCATACATACCTGATTTCCGTTATTCATCAACTTATTCATCATCTCACTCATCGCACCACTATGTCTGAGATTTTATTATTCTGACTTACATGAGTACATAACTTCAATTGCATCGTGGGCCATCTGCCTAGCATCTACTACAGTACCTACACAGCCAAAAATCTCAATTTCAATTTCACTAAGGTAAAGTTACCTCGCCGTGAGAAGTACCAATTCGTGCCCACAGAACTCAGCTAACTATACCACACTACTGTACGTACTCTCCTGGGAGATGCCAAAGCGATCTACAAAAACATCAAAACGCTCATACCACCATAAACACCAAATCAACAAACCAACAAATTCCATCTATCAAGTATGCATGCTTTCCTCTTATAAAGCTTTCGCTTTTTCAGCATTGCGCTTCACAGACTACTCCCTCCCCTCCCCCCCAGCTTGCCTTTCAATACAAATCCAGATGACTTGATCAACGGGTACTTCATAAGGTGTAAGCAGGAGCCTTGCCGCTTTGCGAATGGCCACAACCTTCGCCTAGAAACACTGCAGTGGTCTGGTAGGTGGGACAATTCCTGTATTTGAGGAATTGTTGAGTACATCTCGGCTCTGACTCCCACATCCATTTTCGAACCGTCCGTAAAGGCACATATATCGGAGTCCTCTCTACTATAGGAATGCCAGTTGAGAACGCTTTCTCAAAGTTTAGTCTAGGCACAATTTAATTTGTAGTTCCCCGTATACAGTCTCCAGGACAGATCTTCAGTATTCTGTAATGACCAAGGTCTGCTGTTATCAAGCAGCCCGACTTTTTAAGCGTAGAGCACACCTTGCAGCTATACATTTCCCATGGATGTTGAGGGATAAGAGCCGGAGCACAATCTCCATTGCTTCCATTGGTGTTGTTCGAAGAGCACCTGTAATACCTAGACAGGCTCTGTCTGTATTTTAGTAAGACTTTTCAGGTGTGTCGTTTATTCTAAAGAATTCCACTACACCAAGATTCTGTATGTGCCACCGGTTTTTCGAAAAGCAGTTTTCATTAAAAAAAAAACAATTCCCCTTATAAGGAATTTTCTTATCCCATTTTCACGAATACCAATTTCCCTAACAGTTTGTCAAACAAGATAATTCCTATAGAGAGTTTTGCTGTGAAAATTCATAGCGGAATAAGTCAATCTGAAATTGACTCAGTTTGCTGCTAAGTCTGCAGCTCGAGAATTGAGTTGAAAAGAACTCCTTATGCAAATGAAAAATCTTTGAAAAAAGAAATTTCATTGCAAAAAGAGGGCGTTTCGTATAAGCAGGAACCGTATAATCGTCAGTACGGCTTGGATTTTTCGTTTGCATAAAGAGTTTTTTTCAACTTAATTCTCGAGCTACAGACTTAGCAGCAAACTGAGTCAATTTCAGATTGACTTATTTCGCTATGAATTTTCATAGCAAAACTCTCTATGAAATGCTAGTCCCGCATAGGGCTAAATCTTGCTAGGCATTCAAGTATATACGTAGTATTTCGCCTCATATAATTCACACTTAAAATTTATTTTAAGTCGATATATGGGGTCAGCTTAGCTGTTTGCTTTGGCGTATATGGCAGGCAGGAACCAAGCCGTACTGACGATTATACGGTTCCTGTTTATATGAAACGCCCTCTTTTTGCAATGAAATTTCTTTTTTCAAAGATTTTTCGTTTGCATAAAGAGTTTTTTTTTTCAAGATAATTCCCCTTTCAAGCAATTTCGATAAATTCGGTTATTTGAAATTGCTTACCCGGAAATATGAATTTTATTTTGTTTACAACAATAACAAAAATCTCGTTATTTTTTCGTTCATACGGGCAATTCTTATTTAGGGGAAATTAAGAAAATTACTCGTTAGTGAAATTATTCATTAGGGAACTTAATGCTCAGGAAACTGTCTGTCGAAAAATTGTCAGAAAATTAACTGCAAATCGGTTACAAATCGCCAGCGTAAAGCACCTGTTTGGGTTACTTGTACCCGACGAAAATAGCTTTAATTTTTGCAATGCGTACGAAGTCAATGTCAGTGCACAGCGTATCGACATGTTTCAGACCTTTTTATACAGACTCTTGTACAGATACTAGATCCCATATCGCATCAACACGGTGATGTGCTCCTATATAGTTACCTGATGACTTTTATAGCCTCTCCTATATTACACCTATTAAAAATTCCCTCACCCCTCTATTCGAGCATAAGCGGAATACGTACTATTTTTGGATAGCTACTGCAGTCTAATCACCGACATAGAACCTACCACAACCACGGAGAGGGGTGCATCAGGTGGAGGGAAAGGCTATATGGAAGCTCTATATGCTCCCAAGTGGAGTGAAGGAAGAAAATAATTGTAATAGATCCCAAAATGGTGAATGGACGAATAGGTGGTAGAGCTTTCCCAGTATTTCCAAATTAGTTGGTACACAGTAAAAATCCGATAATCAGGTGGCCGTCCGAACTGATACTTGCTGTGGAGCTCTAATAATTGCTGCATAAATTCCGCCCTTTCTATGAACTATTACTGATGCCATGCAATTGGCGGCGGAAAAGAAGACTGTGAAGCGCAGGGCTGCCCAAGGTGAAAACTGTATAAGAGAAAAGCATGCATACTTGATGGAAGAAATTTTAAGATCGCATTGTATCTCCCAAAGGGACACTGTAGTAGGGTATGAATGGCAAGGAGGTCATTATACAAAGAAGTTTCACAAGGCGAGAAATAAATTCTGCGAAATAAAATATGAGACTTTTGACTTTGTGGGTACCGTAGTAGGGTATAAAGGCGACGTGCGTTACTGTCCATTATACAAAGAAATTAAGTAGGTACTCATGAAAGTCATAATAATAAAATCTCAAACACAGTCTCTTGGGCAGGGGGCGAAGGACCTCTTTTTCCAATCAGGTCAGGTGTACAGTAGTACAGGCATATAGTGTAGAGTAAGTTGATGAATAATTGAAATCAAGTATGTATGTTAGTAGTGCTTATATGATTAGTATGCATGGTCAGCTATAAAACTACTGGTGTTGATCTCTCTTATCTTAATCTTCTCGTAGTCCCGGCTGACAACGCCTATTAAGGTTGTGTTTTGCATATATAGGATATATACAATCATTTTAGACGTTACGAATAAGATCTTAGGCCCGAATGGAGTAGCCAGTCCCATCACTATAAGGATATCTACATGTAAAGATACCACTGGGAGCATACTCATGACCTTATGGTTATGGGCTACGAGCCATACCAATTGGGTAACCGACATTGCTAACTTGGTATCACGGGGTTGAGGAGCCCCGGATAGTGCTACTGTTGTAGTGATATTCACCTCAACATGGAGAAGGCCCTCTTATTGGAGTATCTTGGTGGATGTGGTAGCCCATATACGGTCAGAGAGAGATTGTCTAAGTCTGCATGACTTGGGCGGACATTCTTCTTTGAACAGAAGAGTACGTCCTTTTGTATAATTGTATACTGCGTCTGAGAATTTGAATGATCGTCGCTTATTAATGTATGCTTAGAGGATTGGCTTTCGGCGTGGCGTGACCCAGAGATCGGCAGAGATTTTAAATAGGTATCGCTTCGACCAATAAGTCCAATATCAAGCATGCACTGAATTCATAAGCTGGTACTTTTGAGACAGAATATAAGATACTCTGCCCCATGAGAGCACTGATTGTCGCTTATCTACTAATATGTACTATAAAACTGTCGCGAGATTAACGTCAACGTTAAACCCCGACACATTTCTGATATCATCCAATTATCTGTATATTATTTCCCTCATTTCAAACAGGTAGTATAAGTTCGTCAAGAGCATTACAACAGATGATCGATCCTCTAGCCTTAATTAAATCACTGAGAATTTCGTCAGCTCTAAGCCCTCTGTGTTCTAGCTGATGGGTTATCGAACTGTATGTGCACAGTGTTTCATTGTTGATAGTTGAAATAATGTTCAAGATCTTTTCAAAGTGTGCTGAATCCTATTCAAGGATGTTTTGGATGTTTGTAATAAGTTCGCCGATTTTTTGTACGTTATTTTATGCTTGCGACCAATTGTTATGGCCGGTTTCTTTATTATCTATCATTCCATATTAACAGAAGTGAGTATTTTCGTCGAAATAGTTCTGTGAAGTTTTAAATTTGTGTTTTACGTGGATCATTAATGACAGCTTCTTTTCACTTTTCCACACTAATTCGACAATTCTATACATTTTCCTGCTAAACTAGATACTATACGGTTAATTGGTCACACTACCAACTCCAAACATAAAAACATGTGTTCCGTGCCAATATCTCAATGTCGAAGTTTGGTGGCATTGCAGGAAATGAGTCAAATTATACTCGATGTTGGATTTTCCAAGTAAATTTATAAATAAAACTTACTACGTTCCTTCGAGATGACTCACTAACTCACCCATGCTTTGGCTGTTGTTTTTTTGTTGACTTATAGAAGCTGTCACATATTGATTGGATGATCAACTGTATACGACTGACGAAATTATGAATTCCAATCAATTGATGTTTTTTTTTTTTTTTTAATAATATTAAGCCAAGCAGCATAGGTAATAGATAGATAGCGAAAATATTAGGGGACGTGGAGACTAATGCATTAAACACACTTCAATGAAAGCATAAGATTCGACAGAGTCATCGGTTGACAAATATTTTCAGCAGATGAGAAAAAAATGTCGTTCTTTTTCAGAACAGAATTAACTGTGTGTGCAAAATTTGAACGCACTGCTGATTCGCCTATACGGCTTTTATCCTATTCATTCAAAGTGAATTTTTTGGTTGCCTTTTATAGCACACTATTGACGTTTACTCTACTCTTCCAGCAATAAGGAGAATTTAAAAAAAATAATTGATAAATTGTCGAACTATAATTGGCCTCGGTAAATGAATAGTATACACCACCTTAATGGATACGTTTTGAAACGGTCATTATTACAAAAATTTTACATACATACATATCTTCTGGTATAAACTTCATTCAGAGTACCACCGAAGTACAAAAAAGGTATCTACAAATATATGAGCACCTCCAAGAATTTTGTTGTTGTATGTTGTTATAGAATGATTCATATGGAATTTAAAATATTTAATAATTTCGCAATAAACGCTATGAATAACATTGACCTCTTTTAGCCACACTCTCCCAAACAAAAATGGCAATGTTTACAATTTACACCTTGACCATAAAGAATATAAACTAAAATAGCCGAGTTATCGAAAATTCTTTACGGAAAGTTAAGTCACGTCAATCAGTAACAGACACTTAATCATCAAAATTTTTTTTTATGATACAAAAGAAAAAAAATCAGTTCACGAAATGAAACCTGAAAGTTGATGTTTATACAAAAAAAAAAAAAACATATATGTATGTGACTCAGGAGCCTGCTAAAATGCTATATACCTATATTTTGCCAAAACATTGAAGAGCTCAAGCAAACGACGTGTGATTTTAATCGCGCGAATTTTTTTCGTTTTTCACTCAAAACCCTCAAATTTGCCAGAGTTTGCATGTTCATTTTTTTTGTTTTTATTTTTTCTCATTCAACGTTAACGTGGATTAAGATGAAGGGGCGTCGTTTATCGTGTGGTACGATAAACAACTCTTATCGCTGCTGAATTATCGTTTTGACACTAATCAAACAAACATACGAGACCGGGGGACTAAACTAACTGCCTCTGGCCTGGCACGAATTCAGCAAAAACATAAACAGTCGAAACTCATTTAAATAAGTGCCATTAGAGTTGGCCGCCCATTAAATGGAAAAAAATCTTAAAGGCCGTCAGCCACAATCACACTATACACACCACAAATGAAAAATGTTTTTGTCGATTTTATAAGAATGCGAAAATATTCAATTTCTGTATATAGTCGCGGTGGAAAACACTCAAAAGATCGTTGAAACGTGTCAAAACAGGGATCAATGAAGATCACTCTGATGATCATGATTTGGCGGAAGCAGAACATACGCTTTAAGTTTTAAATTTTTATAGGAATTTATGAGTAGGTGAACGTGGTCCGTGATATTTACTATTATTAGTTATAGTATAAAATGATTGTTTACTACTACTTAAATACTAAAATTTTTGCTATTATAGTATTGGCTAATAATAAATTTCAATTGTGAATAATTTCTCTTTGTTAGATAGAAACAGTGAACTTTTGCTCCAAATATTATTATGTGCGCGCGCAGCTAACCAGCCACCACGCGCGCGCTCTATAATGATGAAAGGAAATAATAATAAGTTTCATTTCATTAAAAACTGTTTACTTGTGGCACGAGAGTGCCAAAGAATCCGTCCGGTTATGACCTGAGTATATAAATAAATAAATGACAACAATGCTTCTGGAGTTTTTTGATGGAACTCCTGGTTCGTCCGCATGCTTTTCTTCCTGGCTTCCTCCACACCAGGCATCTATTTATTTAGAGATCTCTTGGACTCTGCCTGGATATTCAGCCGGCAGCCTATTCAAAATGGAAAGAAATAATAAAAAAAAAATCATAACTTCGATAAGCCGTGAATTTGTTTTGTCTGAGAGGCCTGCCTGCGGTCTTCAATTTATTAATAAATTTGCGTTCTTCCAGCCACTGGTCATGGATGCAACGAAAGACTGAAATCACGACTTTGTAACTTCTTTGGCATATAGTTAGTATAGCTTGGCTGGCCAGTTAGTCAGTTTTATAATACGAACATAATTATTCCGATTTGTTTGGTCATGTTTTTTCAACGGAAGGAACATTGTTACAACAACAACATGATATTGCTATAATTCTATGAATAATGAATGAAGAAGGGATCATGCGTGCAAGCAATGTTTTTTTTTGCTGCAATTGTTATTTGTATTGTTGCTTACTAAAATTGTATGAAGGATAGAAAACTGTGCATTGTGACAGCATTTTATATTTTATCATACACAATTCGAAATTAATGTCTTCAATGCTTGGTAAAATTTCGTTTTTTTTTTTTAATTTAGCACCCAACTATAAAACAAAAAAATTAGAATATGACCATTGGAAATACGCAAGCACTCAAAAAGGGCCTATACAGAAAATTGAAGCAAAGAACAGTAAATTTTGTAAATAGCCGATTTAATATTCAAACGGATTCCGTTCTGCTTCCTACAAGCAAACATATCTGGTGTTCCACAAGGACCTTTCATTTTCTTGACCTATATAAATGATCTTTCCTCCCAATTAAATTCTAACTGTTTACTCTACGCAGATGATGCTAAAATTTTCCGTGTAATCAATACTCTTGAAGACTGTCTCTGCATGCAGGAAGATCTGATAGAACTGGCGAACTGGTGTAATGTAACTTCGCTGGAACTTAATATTGATAAGTGCAAGGTGATGACTTGTACTAGGAAGGTGGAACCCACTCTTTTCGATTATATCATATATCGCCAGTTATACTTTTCCTCTCCCATATTAATTTTATAACATCGAAGGCATTCCGTTTTGTGGGTTTCATTTTTCGTACTACGAAGTCGTTTAAGTATTTCGTCATCTATTGTAACTTTATTTCTTTCCTTGGTGAGAAGTATTGTTGAATATGCCTGCCAAATATGGAGCCCTTTCTATGCTTCATATTCAGCTGAATCTGTTCAAAGAAAATTTACAAGGTTTTATATGCTTAAATTTATTTATGTGTAAAGTAAAGTGAGGAAGTAATAGCGACCTAACCAGATTTATGCGCATAGTGGTCGGGAGAATATTGGCGTACAACCAAAGCCGTCTGAGTGTTCCATAAACTTTGCCAGTGATTGCCTTGACATGGTCACAACAAGTCATACTGGAATTCAAGAATAAACCTAAATTTTTTACCCGACATACATGGGAAATAGGAGAGCCTTCTAGGAGAATAGGTGGTAGGTGTGAAGGGTCGAGGGTGTATCTGTATAATGGCAAGGCCACCGACTTAGTGGAATTTAATGAAAGACCATTGATGACAGACCACCTGTGAATTCGTTCTAAATCCTCATTCAGTCTACTAAGACAGTCATCAACCAAGCCAATGGGACAACTAAGATATAGTTGGACATCATCAGCAAACATAAGAACTTTGCATTGTGAAACTACAGTTAGTAGATCGTTAATGAACAAACTAAACATTAGAGGGACCAATAGAGCCCTGAGGGACGCCACATGTCACACTAATACTGGAGGAGACGAGATTAGCGACAGCAGCGATTTGTCAAGAAACTGTTAATAAGTTTGGAAGCAGGGGAACTAAAGTCAAAAAGTTCAATAAGTTTTGCAAGGAGTTTGGAATGGTCCACGGTATCGAAGGCTTTAATGAAATCTAACAGAACGAAAAACACAAGATTATCAATGTCAAGAGCTAATCTGATATCAGTCGTAATTTTTAACAGCGCTGTCTCACAGCTGTGACCAGCGCGGAAGCCAGACTGCCATTGGCTGAGAAGGTTATTTTGGAAAACATACAATTGAATTTGTTTAGATATAATTTTTTCCAGCACCTTTGCTAGGAAGACTAATATGCTATTCGGTCTGAAATCCCTTGGCTCCTTTGCAGTGAAATTTTTAGCAATGGGAACCATCGCAGCTTCCTTCCAAAGTGAGGGAAATTCACTGTATGTTAAACAGGCGTTAAAAATATGTAGTATAGGTTTAATTATAAAAGGTAACAGCAGCTTAACAAAGCGGGGAGGGATCTATAGCCTCAGAGCGAATAGAGTTAATCGTGTCAATTGCTTCGTTCGCATCAATACAACGGAAACTAAAACCAGAGCCAACAGGGCGTGTCGAATGGCGCACCATACTCATGCACGATGAGGTGGTAATAACGTTATTATTATGCGATACAAAGAATGTATTAAGGATGTATAATATCAAGGAAAATTTAATTGGCCCAAGAATTGATCCTTGAGGTACTCCATTGTAGTCATTTACTACTTCTCTCAAAACTGGACACCGAATTCGTTCTCAAACAATTATTCATTACTAGTATTGCTATTCTCATAACTATAGGAATACCATGTAACACCGGAAACGAAATAACTACAATTCGTTCTACGTAGGTACTCGGTTAAGATTTTCGGTAAAATTTCATGCCATTATTGTACTTGTACAATACCAAACAGGCTTAATCACACTTTTTCCCTTATTCTTCACGTTTTAAGTAGGTACCGAATCTTTGTTCTTCTCTTCATCACTAGTATCATAGAAAACGGAAAGAAAAAAGCGACTTATTGGGGAAAAAGTGCACTAAGACACTGCCTGAAGCGCTTCATTTCTCTATCATACATAGTTCGTTTGCAGAGGCAAGTGCTTCAGTGCTGTTCTTAATAAGCGGTCTAGAAGGTATGCTAAATGATGATGCTTATTTCTCTGAAGAGATCAGTGAATATTTTTCTAAAGAGCCTCCGAATGATGGCTAGACAAGCGTTTAAATTCTGCTACTTTCAGAAGAGCTGGTTTTTCGTTTTAATGGGAAGCAATAAGCTGAGGTGGTGGTGCCAAAGGTAACTATATAATAAAAAGTTAGGAAACAGCCAAACAAAATTGGAAAAATTCCTCGTTTGGGAAGAAAGCAAAAAAATATATGTATGCTATATACTTTTGTTTTTTGCATGAATATAGGTAAAACAAATTAAATTATGTATTGTCCTAGTGCGGCCGAGACAACTATTCATAATAATAAATTTTTCGTACATCGAGAGTGGTTATTAACAATTATTGAACATAAATAAATAAATGAGTAAAACCATTTATTTATTTTGTTTAAACAGATTATACACACACAGACTTATTTTTATTGTTTTTTATTACACAAATTTTGAATTATATTTATTGTCAAAATTTATATTATCTGTTAGTTTTTTTTCTATGGACAGTATCGCTAGATTTTGTAATCTGAAGTCACTCATTGTGGAATGAAGATAATTTTTAATTAATTTTAATTTGGAACTACTACGCTGATGGCTATTTAAAAAAAAAAAATTCTTAATAATATTACTATGTTGGGAACTGAGTTTTAAAACCTATATTTTTGGATAAATATTAAAAAATATTTTCAAACCTTTTGCTTGCTCTTTGTACAACAGGTAGAGACATAAGACTCTGGATCTTTTTCCTTTCAATATGAAATTGTTCCTCGTCAATGCCAACAAAGCTGTTTACTTGACATTCAAAATTTTCATATAAAAGATTAGATCGTATTAGGTACGAATACTTCAATGCAAGGACATGTAGTTAGTTGCTCAAACCGTACTTTTATTTCCTGGATAACTCTATCCAATGACAAAAACATTTCTATTTTTGTATTTCTTCTTTTAAAGATAGCCCCATCCCACGTCCCGCGAATTTTCACCACTCCTAACTTTTTTCCTCTAACTCGATGCTTAATTTATATCTCCAACTCTTCACATATTTTTTGGCTGTTTTAACTGATTTTTGCACTAGAGTGTCCCTTTATCCAATGATATACATTTGTAAGGAATTCAGGTTTAAATCACGTTGATATATACTTAACCCCTTTGATTTCAGGTATTGTTGTGCGCCATTAATTTCCAAAAGGACGGATTTCCATAAATGGAGGAAGTAAAGAAAAGATAAAGATTGTATGAGATGAGTAATATTACTCAATTCCAGCGTCTTTTAATATTTTCTTCCGCAGATATCAATTTTTCCAAAGCACTTAAAATGTTTAATAAATGTTTTTTTTTTCATCAGTCACCGCATCTCCTCTTGTCTTCCAACGAGTTTTAACATTGCGCATAACACCTTGACCAATGACAGAAACTATCAAATTTTACAAAAAAAAAAAAAATCAATCAAATTTTGCAAAAAAAATCAAATTTTGCAAAATTTGATGATTTTTTTTTGCAAAATTTGACTGAAAAGTTAAATGAAAAATCTACCGAAATATTTTCTGTAAATTCCTAAGAAAAAATGAATGTTTATTGCTCGTCTCAATGCTCATGAAATTGCAATACAGGGGTTGATTAGTCATCCAAATGTACAAAATGCAATAATAAAATTCATTTAATTAATTTAAATTACCCATTCAGTCAAAATGACTGCTTTTGGCTAATATTGGTATACCACATACATATATAAAAAACAAAGAGGGTGGGGGGGGGGGAAATACAACTATAAATAAATGCATTTATATAACATGTATACAAAGTCTCCAAAAACATTGTATCGTTATAGACGTAATTTTTTTTTAAACAAAATTAATTCTGTTAAGGAAATCTCTTCTTAATTCCTAACTTGTTCTTAGATTAACTTTGCTTCAACTACCACGTATTGGCGATGTCCACGACCGATGGGAATTCTGTTTAGTATAACAATGGCGTTAATGAAAGTATTAATAGCTGATGTGTGTTTACATACGTGATTAAGCTTAAAACCTTCGTCGATAAGGACTGCCGGGACACAATATATTCATACAGTAGAACAACTCTGTCAAAGCTGTCACATGAGTAGTATGCTTCTCTTTCAACATTTTTAATCAACACACTAGTCATTTTTTAATACGAAGGTTCCTATGAAGGTTCCTGTAAATCTTAAGTGGAAGAAAGAGAGCTTACAGTATGCACAAACTTGTACTAGAAGAAAAGGGGCAAAATGACAAGCTAAACTATTTCTGCAAGAAAAAAAAGCTAATAATAATTTGTTCCACTGAGCTAGAGTAAACTAAAGAATAGACAAGGCAAATAAAAAATAAAATAAGATAAACTAAAAGCGCTAAAACTATATCTATACAATAATAATAAGTTTTTTTCAAGAAAGAATTTTTTGGGATTCTCCGGTATATAATAAAAGCTACAAAATGTTCTAATTTGTTATTTCATCACACAACCGATTAATTTTTGGTGACAAGTTTCAAGTCTTGGTTTGACTCATCAACAGGTCCCAAATAGCGAAATTGGGTGATTTGAAAAACAAATGAAAAAATAGAACAAAGAAAAGTAATGAAAAAATGAAAAAATTGAGAAAAATAGAAAAAATTTTTTTTTAAAAAAATTGTAAAAAATTTAAAAAACCAAATTCATTCGAAACGAATCGAACCAGTATACGCTAATATCGAAATTGCTATTTGGAACCTGTTGATGAGTCAAACCAAGACTAGAAACTTGTCACCAAAAATCAAATGGGTTGTGTGATGAAATAACAAATTAGAACATTTTCTAACTTTTGCTAAATACCAGAGAATCCAAATAAATTCTTGCTTGAACAGTGGTAATGTTTTTGGGTAAGATCTCAGATCTTTTGTACTTTACCCGAATTGAAATTTCTCTCATTCTCTTCCAGTAGGTACTAGTTATAAAATTTCATACTACATAAATCTGCCATATTTCTAGTTCTTTTGTTTCTCTAAAATCGCATTAATTAATTTATGCTTTTTAGTTAAATTTTGGATCCGGAAAAAACTGTTTTACGAACGAAAAATTTGTTAAAAAAGAAATTCCTATGCAAAATCTGGCATTTCGTATCAGCAAAAACCGTATACTCATCAGTATGGCTTAGTTCCTGCCTGCCGTATACGCCAATGTGAACAGCCAAGCTGAGCTTCTCCTCCTGAAAATAATGTTTAAGTGTGATTTGGCAGGAAACTTGGTCAATTTCATATTGACTGAATTCGCTATGAATTTATTTCATAGCAAAACTCTCTAATTTTGAATCCATTAAAACTAGTTAGGAGCATTTACCATATTTTAATTCATCAGACTTTAGAAAAAGCTATTCAACTATCATCCCAGCAAATCTGAAAAAGAACTGTGAGGTAAGGCAAATCTTTATAATTTCCTGAGATATATTTCAGGAATATCTCGTATCACCTGACATTAAAGAAAAAGAAATTTTTTTTAAAATATAAAAAAATTTCATTTTAATATTCATTTAAAGCCTTCCTTTACCAAGAAAAAAAAATTTTTTTTCTCTTTCATATCAACAAGCATCACCATCTGCAATAATAAGGGTGGAAATACTCAACATATTACATTCACCCGCATCAAAAAGAAGCACCGATCCAATTTCATGCATAATCGCCAACATACAATTACATACATATCAAGCAAATGCCAGATATTTGCCGTCATCAGAGACAACTACAACAACAACAACAGCAACAAAAAATAGCGACGTTGATGTACTACATATATAAAAACGTGTTGCAGTAATTCCGTTGCATAATTAACAAATGCATTTGGGTCGTAAATTCCGACTAATTGCACACAATTAACAGGCAATGAAAGGCGTACAAGAGTAAATATATGTCACGACCGTTCGTTTTAATTTTGCGACTTTTGAAAATTGAGGGAGATTTAAATGTAGGTGCATAGCATGCATATCCTACATGATTTTATATCAAAATAGGCACAAATGGAATTTTGATGCCCGTGAGAAAAATATTGGTGCACACTTTATTTGTACCTATAATTTCCGTGGTATTTGAATATTTCCAAGTTAAATTTTTAAGTTTTTCATTTTGTAGGAAATAAAACTTAGTGCGTAGAGGATATTACAAAACTGTTGCTTTTGTACTATTCGAATTACTTATATGATTTTTATGCTCATCATAAAGTTGCTATGAATTTGTGATGTGGGTGATCTATCTTGGTTGAATCTATTTTACAGAATCCGAAGACATCTTAAGAGTTGGTTTCAATTTCAACCAGTAAATATTAGTAAAAATATATTGAAATTTTAAACTTTCAACTGTGGGATTCCACAAGGATCTGTTTTGAGACCAATACTGTTTTCCATCAAGTCTAGTCTTATGTGAGTGGTGTAGATATTTTATGCATTAACTTAATGCTCCTTATACAGCTAGTTCATGTATTTATTTTCTACCTGAAATTTTAGCGCGATAGCAAAAATCACTACAGTGATTCCAATCACTGAAAATTCTACACCATACCAACAACATCGGTATTCAGACACGTTTACTAGATATATTGGTAACATATACAAATCTAAAGCAACGAACACCTGAAAGACAAAATCTAGGAAGACAAAAGCCCGAAATATTACCGCGATTCCGGAATACGGTGTTTTTCAAGCAATCACCAGTAGCATGAACAAGATCCCGGAAAATACTAGAATCGCGAAAAAATATGTTGCGCTTTTACCAAAAACTCGATGAATTTAAATGAGTTAGGTAGAAAATGGTATGAAATCCCGAGAATTGAAAAATCCTAAAGAAAAATCTAGAGCAAAAAAATTTCGAATCTCTGGGCCCGGATACACTAACTCGGAGAGTTGTGGAGTTGTGGAGAGGAGAGTTCTTTTCCCACTTAACTCTCCACTCGGAATCCTGTAACTCGTGCAATTTGTATTCATATTTGCCAAACTCTCTATTCCACTCGGCAAAACTCTCGGCTGTGTTAGTTGTGGAGAAGTAAGAAAAATATTTCTCAACTGACAGTATTGTCTGCTTTTATTGTCCTTTGTGAAGATACTAATGTACCTAGGATTTTCAAATTGAATTATGGATTCACTGCATATCCTGGCTATGATTGCAAAAACAAATTGTGGAAATCCTTGCAATACTTAAAATGGTCAATTTGGGGTCGTCTTCCAGTACAGAAGAGATGCTATAAAAATTTCAAATATGCACGTTAAAGCTTGTATGTAGGATGAAATGCAACTACATTTTGTTCCCTAATTAGCTTTTGATTCCGGTAAATAGTTTTGGAGATAACTGTAAAAGAAGTGAATCAGTCCTTCTTAAGATGAAAAAATGGCCGTTTTTTTCGTGCAAAAATGGACATAATTTCAACTCATCATTATGAAGAACTGATAAGTCGTGGAAATTCACTTTTTAGTAGAAAAATGTTCGCAACAGAGTACTAATGAATGTGAAAGAAAGAGAACGGAAGAAATATATGCAAAATATAGGAACTGGGGTGTATATGACCCAAGTGAAAAAAATCCGTGTTTCGGCGGTAAAAAGTCAGTTATGAAGTTAAAATGATCAAAAAACGATCTACACCACTCGATTACCCGTTTCTACCTCTTTAATTTGATACCAAACATGATATATTTTGGTAAACCCCCATCTCCAAAAGCCCCTCCCACAGAAATTGTTCACCTATATTTTTGTACTCTAGAATCTAAATCCGTAGGACACAGCCGCAATGCTCTACGACCCTCCCACACCGAGTTACCTCAAGTATGTTAGAGAATCTCGAATGGAGAGTTAGGGAGTTTTAACCGGGGAAAACGAAAATTCTCATCTCCCAAACTCCCAAACTCTCCGAGTTAGTGAATCCGGCCCCTGAACACCAGAAATGTTATGAATGTACATATCTACTACACACATTTCTATGAAACTTTTGGTACGAAATCCCGGATCTAAGCTTTCTTTTTTCATGATATTGGCAAGCTCAGGGTGATAGGGATAGGGTCATAGCTAGCGGGGGGAGGGGGAGGACCAGAAGTTGGTAAACTGTTCCACATTCATACTGTTCTGATCATGATGTGCAAAAGGAGTTTGTGGTGCGCAATTCCTCCAAGGGAAAGGACAGTCAAGAGAAAGGCTATTTATGCTTCATGTGCTAATTAACAGACAGCAACTGATAACTGATGATAGTGCGTATTCAGAAGAAGCCTTGCACTTAGAGCCTAGTAGTCGTGGATATACAAGTACCTTGACAGCTGTCAGGTTACTGGCTGTAATCTCAACTCTCTCCAAACTTAAAGAGGGGATTTTAACCTTCACGTGGTCTACTGCCATCGCCTTGTGTGCCAATAAGATTAAGCCCGCCCGAAAAAAGAGCTCTGCATTGAGAATCCACTAGGAGTAAGCAGGGCCTTATTAACATAAGGTCATGGATTACGCAGCCATTCTATTTGGATAGCCGACATTGTTAACATGGTACCACTGGGTTGAGAAGGTCTGTATAGCTTATGCTATCTACCACAACATGGTGAGGCCCCTTGATGGTAGCAACGTGGTAGTTGTGGTGGCCGATATACGGGCAGAGAGAGATTCTCAGAGCCTAGCATGGTATAAGTGGACAACTTCCCTATAATAGGAGAGGCATGTCGCTTAAATTAAAGTGCGTACGGATTCCTAGGATTTGAAAGGTGGCCGCTTCCGCATTGCATGCTCAGACATTTGTCTCTCGGCGTGGGGTTGCACTAAAACAATCAGGTACCGTGACCAGTAAGACTGACAAGCATACACTGGCATATTGGGACTCATAGAAACAGGACATAATCTGTCTCATGAGGGCACTGATTGTCGCATTCTAACTAATCCGTGCATTAAGAATGCCGTTAGATTGAGCCGAAACCGGCAGGTCCTTACGTAAACCCATGGACACACATCTATTCTGCTTATGATGAATTATTGGTATTTCACGGTACTGCCAAATTTTTTAGCTCAAGAGGGTGTGGAGGTGAACTGGTTAGAGTTCGTGTAGTATGTAAAGGGAGAATTCTTAAGGGATAAGGTTAAAGATTTCGTCATTGCAATAGTCATACAAATGGCAATAAAATAGAGAGAGACTTCCGATATTATGACGCCGGTACTCCAGGGAATCAATAGTAAAAAGATATAAAAATACTGAAAATACAAATATTTATGTATATTGAATTTGATTTACTCCACTTTTTGGAAAGACCTTAATGAATTTTCCGGGTTTTCAAGATTTTGTACTTTGGGATTTTGCATATCGAGCTTTTCATTTTATGCAATTTGTTGTGTACGTATAGAAGAAATAAATTCAAACAGCTAAATACAATCTAAATAACATAAACTTTATTCTTCAATATACATACTAATGCTATGCAGACAGCCCGCCATCCTAGTGAATCTTCTAACCGGAGCGCTTTCTTCGGAAGGCTCTAAGGGTGGAGAACTGCCGCTTGACGGTCCTGATAAGCTTGTTCTCACCTGATGATGTTCAGCTAGGATGCTCTGCAGGTAGGTTGGGAAGTCTGTCAGATTATAATTGTTTTTGTCAAAGTTCGGTTTTTTCTCATGTCTAAAATGGCTTTACTTACTATCTTAGATTTAGCTTCGCTCAAATTTCTTAGTTTTAGGAATTCATGTGCGGAAAACTATTCGTTCAAAACATTACAGTCAGAAGCTTTCAGTTGATCAATGTTGCGAAAATGTATGTCGTTATCTATACTAAGCCGTCATAATGAAGCTTTCCTTTCCGAGATTGAATGGTTCTGAATTTCCACATATAGTTACGGTTGTCGTAGAATCTCACTTGAACACGGTCGCCGACTTCAAATTCTGGCACTTTTGAGGAAACAATTGATGCAGGTTTGCGTGTTACCAAATCAAGCCTTGTTCTCAGTTGTCTGTGGTATTACATGAGAAGTCTACATAGCTTCGTGTGTATGTCACCCTTATCCTGCATCATAGCTGGAAGGCCTTGCTTCACGGTTTGTATATATATTTCGGCCTGACCGTAAGTCGCCGGGTGGTACGGGGCACATAGCTTGTGTCATCCGACACCAATATAAGTGGCAGACCAAAACGCGCAAATATTTCTCTTAACATCTGTATAGTTTCTCTGCAGTAATGTATTTTGATGGAACAACTTCGATTCATTTAGTGAAGGTGTCTACAACGATAAGGAAGTTATATTCCATGAAGGGTCCAGCATAGTCGATGTGTATTCTTTGCCATGGCTATTAAGGATAATGCCACATGTGAACGGGTACATTCGATGAGTTTGATTTTACTCGTGTGCATTTTGAACAATTACGAACCAACGTCTCAATGTCTTTATCGATGCCTCGCCACCAAATACAACTCCTTGCGAGAGCCTTCATTTTTATAATCCCTGTATGAGCAATGTGAAGCTCACACAATATTTTTTGGCGCAACGTATTACTAATCATTACCTATATACCGTAAATAATGCATCCATTTTAGAAAAGGAAACAAAAAAGCAAGTTTTTCATTCATTCTCAGAGTTTAAATTTTATGCATTCCGAATCTTTCAGAAAAACTTAATTTAATCTACGAGTGAGTTTTTGTGCTCCGGAATTAAGTAGTTACGGAATTCTATACTCCTTTACTTTTCAATTTTATACCACCGTAATTTCTTTTCTGCATTTTGTTTACCATCCTACTAAATCAAATTCTTTGACATTTTAAGAACTTCTGTTTCGGGAGGTTTTTTATCAAAATTTTGTCTCTCGTGATTACGTTTTGCAGAATCTTAAGACGAGAAATTTCAAGTTCGGGCGTCCTTCTTATGCCAACCCTCTTCTAAAAGTTTATGAAATTAATTTTTATATAACACGAGATTTTGTTATCCGGGATTTTCATTTTCGGGATTTTTTAATCCGGGATATTCACTTTCGGGATTTTGTAATCCGGGATTTTCACTTTTGGAGTTTTGTAATCCGAAATTTTCACTTTCGGGATTTTGTGTTCAGGAATATTGTAGTCGAAATTTTGAGCTCAGGAATTTGCAATCGGGATATTATTTTCCTGGATGTTATACCCAACTTGATCATAGCAATGGAGCGTGAATACCGATCCAGCAGATATGATACAAGTCCTGAAGAAACAACTACCGGAATAAGAATCCCGAATTGTTTCAAATTTTTGAATTTCAAAATCTCGCAATATTCAAAACTAACTAGTTTCCAGGCAAATGCGTTACATATTTTTCAAAATATCGAAAAAATATATTACAGATCTTGGATTTTTTGGAATGTTTTAATCGGGATTTCATACTCAAACTAACAGGAATTCAGATAAAAATGAACAATATTTTTCTAGTCGCGCCCAATATACATAAGGGAATGTTATCAGGGTTGGCCTGTCGTCTAGTTCGGCCATCTACGATTTATTTTTTTTAATTTTAACCACTGGTGGCACAATGTTCGAGCGCGGCAACTGCTTTCAATAACACCGAACTTTTCGCGAGAATGCATATTAGGAGCGTGACCGCAAAGCACGTGTTGTGCTCTCAGAGTACGGCCAGAAAGTGAAAAGAAAATATGCAATCGTCGAGGTAAGTAGGAATGTGTTGTGTGGTTCATACTTAAAAACACACAAAGAGGAAAATTCAATCCTGTAACATGTTTGGTTGTGGTGTCATGCGGCAATGGCACTTGTCATCAAGGTTGGCCACTTTGTGTAGTCAGGGTTGGCCCACTATAATTGTGTACTTCGAAGTCGCCCAATAAACGTCCAGCACCAATACCAACGCAGTCCGCCAATTAAACACTAGCCAAAGGAAGATGCCCACCCAAAAGAGCGCAGAAAAATACCTGTGCAGACAATGTAAGAGAATTTTGTAGGGCACCAATATAAAAACAGAAAAATGCAAGGAATTTCATTCAATTAATTTTCCAGTTCATTTTCAATCATTTCAGCACATTTTTCGTCGACTGACCAACCTTGACAGTATTTCACTTTTTTCTAAATGCCGATATTTTTTTTTCATTTTTCACCCAATCAATGTACAATGTTCTTCCCCCAAATCTGTAAGCGAAATGTTTTCAAATTATTTCAAATCAGTTTATGACGATAGGGATCCTATAGCCCCGTCCATCTTTCAACAGAACAAATCGATCACTATCAAACTAGGTACCCTCTCGCCTGAACATGTCCTTATAATTTTGAAAGATCTAGATTGTAATAAAAACGTGGGCCCTGAAGTCATCCCTAACATCGTCTTCAGAAAATGAGTCAGTCAGTCTAGCAGAACCCCTTTGCAAATTATTCAATATCTCAATAAATAACAAAATTTACCCTGCAACCCTCAAGAAATGTTTCGTTTTGCTTGTCTTCAAATCAGGTGACACAAAACTCATTACTAATTACCGTCCCATCTCGATTTCCAATGCACTCGCACTCGTATTTGAAAAAGTTATATACAACCAACTGCTACCACTAATAAAACCAATCAGCAGCAGCACGGATTTCTACCCGGTCGATCCACAGTCTCAAACCTAGCTCTATTTACGGAGTCGATCACTAGTGTCCTTGACGAAACTAAGCAACTGGACTCTGTACATACGGACTTTATTAAGGCTTTTGATAAAATAAACCATAAACTATGCCTTTCCAAAATGGCTAGCTTAGGGCTTCATCCGGACACCGTATCTTGGTTCTCTTCCTACTTGTCCAAAAGAGAAAATGTCGTAGTCTTTAATGGTCAGGAGTCTCCATTATTCCAACAAATTTTTGGTGTACCCCAGGGCACAATACTTGGACCATTGATATTTCTTATCTATATTAATGACTTGCCTTCTCTCCTTTCATCTAACTGCTTATTATTGCAGACGATGCGAAACTATACATGTATAGAGTTATTAACAATGTTACCGACTGCGTCCTCCTTCAAAAAGATATTCTTCAATTAGAAAAGTGGAGTTTAGAGAACTGCATTGAAATTAATGACAACAAGTGCAAATTTATATCATTTTACCGCAAAATAGACTTTATCTCCTTCGACTATAGAATCCATAATATATCTTTGTCTCGTGTTGATGAATTAAATGACTTGGGAGTTATATTTGATCGTAAGCTTCTCTTTGCATCACACATAAATTTCATTACATCCAAAGCTTTCCGTCTAATGGGCTTCATTTTTCGTACCTGTCAGTTATTTAAGTGTGCGGCGTCATATACTAGTCTTTTTAACTCCCTAGTAAGAAGTATGCGAGCCAAGTATGGAATACATTTTACTCCTCATATATATCACAGATCGAGGCCGTCCAGCGTAGATTCACCAGAATCACATTATTCAAGCTTGAAAACATGTCCATGGAATACCGCGAGAGACTAACCAAATTCAATTTGTCTACACTTGAGAACCGAAGAGCCTTCCTGGATTCAATGATCTTATATAAAATCCTTAATGATCAGATATCATGCCCATCTTTGCTTTCCCGTATAGACTTCCATATTCCGCCCCGGAACTCTAGACATAACACCCTTTTTAGATTGCGAACTAGTAGAACCAACATAAAAGATAAATCGCCTATCGTCAGAATACAAAAGTCATACAACTCCAGATTTAATAATATAGACATTTTCAACACTGGTCCTCTGACATTTAAAAGGTTGATTCTGCTTGAGATCGGACAATAAATATGGGCTTATTCCTTTTTCACATATTGCTTTGCCCTTCCCGTTTATATTTATATTTAACCCAGTTTTTAGTATGATATTGATGAATATTCTATTTTTATATTATTACCATTTTTATCCTTCTATAGTGCTCCCCATTTTTGATGCCTCTGTAGTCCAACTACAACTGTATTTTTCTTGCTCATTCCTAATTAACTATCTCATTTAGATACACCTTTAAATGCGCACGCATCGTTCTGTTTTGCTGCTATCCTACTAAATTTCAGCCCTTTACTGTGATATTTTGAATTTATTTTAAATTTATTTTGTAAGTATGCTTCTAATTTTGTAGTGATATCCTATTGAATTAACTAGCTGTAACATTGTAGCTTTGAATTTGCTGATTGTTTATATCCGTAATTATCTTATTGAATTTTAGTTCTGCAGTTGATGCAGTGGTTATTGTCTCGTAAGTATCTGAAGTATTGAATTCTGGTTTGTAGTTCTGTATTTCTAAGCTGTAAATACTAGTTTTATTTGAACTGATTGATATTGAATAGCTCTGAATTTTTCCCTCCAATGTACTTAGATCGATCGATTTTGTAACTACTCTATTGAATTGTATTTTTGTAGTATTTGGTTGTAAGTTTAGTTATGCACTACTAGCTCTTAAGTTATTGTATCACTTGTATTATTTTCTTCTTATTGATTTAGCTTGTAAAACCATCCACTTGTTTGTACAGTTATAATGGTAGTATCATAATAGGAGTGTAAAAAGCTCAGTAATATACAATTTTTAATTGACCGAATAAATAAATAAATAAATGTTCAGCAAAATGGTTCCTTTTTCCCAGACCTTTACAAAGATGTGCTTGGATTAACCAAATTCTTCCCTAAACCGAAGTTATGGGCAAAAGTCTAAAAGGTGGCCAACCCTGACGACATACCCCTACATATATAAACTCTACTGCTTCATATAAAATATCATTTTGGAAAGATCTGAAAGAAGAATAAATCTGTGGTTTTTTCAAATAACTTACATATTATCTGCAAAAAGCTATATTTGAGAAAGCGAGGGAAAAGTCGAAAAAAGTGAGAAAAAGTTTTGGGAAATCACCAATTTGTGGAATTTTTTTTTCTTTTTCTCAGAGGACGTTTTGAAATAAATTTTATTAACAGTACTGATACTATTTTTCAAAAAATGTTAAATATAGCGAAAAAGTTGCACATACAATGTTTTTCGCTCTCAATTATAACACTTTTGTCGATATACTGTGTGCGAATTAACGACTCAATTGAAGATGAATATTTATTTGAAATCAGTAATCGCTACAGGAGTTCACTTATGCGGTTTATTGAAAAACAAGAAAAATCCCGAAAGCCATGAAATTTTATCAGGCAAAATTACTGGAAATGAAAATTATTGTTGTTAATACTGGTATTGATAAACGCCATCTTTTAGTATTGTTGTTAATACATACACAAACAAAAATTGAAGAAAAATCAAACAAAACAATGAAAATTAAAAAAAGTCGGAATTTCATTATAAATCTGCACTTGCGTTGCTATTTGATCAATTTTTTTAACTTCTCGGTAGCATGTCTAATTGTGCTGTTTCTTGAAAAAATAATTTAAGATTTTTGGGTACTTAAGTGGTTATTCCTTTGTTAATAATAGTGTAATTGCAATACCAGAGTACGCAGGATTATAAAATATAAAATTTTATGTCGAATGGTATATTTAGTTTAAAATTGTAAATTTTGCAGATAACGAGTTATTTGAAAAAACTACAGAAATTATTAGCGCATTGTTTTAACTCAAGATTAGCTAGGTATCCTTCTTACGATACACACATTAAGAAAACAATTAAAATTTTGTAATAAGTGTTTTGAAGCTTATCTGAACTGAAATTATAAATCCAATTCTTAGAAACCCCCACTAAATCGCACGACAAAAGATTTAAGCAAGCTTAAAGAAGAAGAAAATCATCTTCACACATAAGATCACCCAGATAAGTATTTTTTTTTTCATTTTTATAAAATAAATATTCTTAATAACTCGCAATTTTAGCAAAATTTTGCAAGACATAAATGTTGACATATCACGACATGATCGTTTTCTTTGTTACATTTCATATGATGCTGCTGCTGCTGCTGCAGTGATCACGTAAAATAATTTTTCCATGTGGAAACTTCATTTTTATTTTTTTTGTATATTTCATGTAGTCTTTTCACGATTACTTCCCTGTTTGTTTTCATGTTGTTAGCCATCGCTTTAGCTTTACTAAGTCCAGGATTGTTCAGTCAGGGATTCGTGCTGCTCGAGCAATCGAAGAAGAAGTCATTGGTGTCGAGGATCGTTTGTCAACGTTATGCAGCTCCACCATAGCACCTAATATCCTCGAATCGTCCGGCCGGCCAAACTGTTTCTGTACCCACACTCATCGTATCCATATATATATATGCATCTATAGATCTATACATATGTATAAGTATGTAAATCGCACGATCAGCAAACTCCAACTTTGCCTGGTTATACTGTGGCAACTCGCTCTAAAGCAGGAAAGATTTATGATCAGATTGATCGACCAGACCTCCCTAGGGCTAATTCAATTTTTATATAGGCGCGGAAATTAAGTCGCGCCGCACTGTTTCAGTTTATGTTCGCGCATACGCGACAAACTGGACAGAACATAAAACAGATGTCTCTGAAGTCGAAGTGTTAAACTGTTAACCTTGACATTGTCTGGAATTTGCTTTTGTTTTGTTTTTTGCTGAATAATCTCTGTACAAATTTATGAATGTATGTATATGGAATGCATGTCCGTACATATGTATGTAAGTAAGTTGGGTACTTGGGTGTGTATGTATACAATAGTGACTATCGGTGACATTTGAATAGGTCGTAAATTGCATTTTTTACAGGTTATTCTTGCGTGAATTTCTTATGGTGTTGATTTTTATTATTAATATCATACCAAGTTTTTACTGGAGGAGAAATTATTAGGAACAAATTTAATTAGATATTATTCATAGATCTGGTTATGATTGCGGATGTAAAATTAATGAGGCATTCTCACATTGACTTATGTTAGAAGTTGGACAATATTTTTTTAGCTGCATAGAGACAACTATGTTTTCCTTTCACAATCAAAGTTAGGCCGACCACTAATTGATGTAATCAACAAATCATTAGAATGTGGACAGTTTCCAGATATATGGAAAGAATCTGTGTATAGCTGCACCAATAGAAAAAATAAAAAAAAAACAGCAAGAATTGTTCAGAGTTTAGACCAATTAATACTATGCTATTTTTGTAGAGGTGTCTACGGGTCTTAAAACATGAGAGAAAATGTTGAAGAAAAGTGTCTATAGACAATTTGAGATGTACCTTGTAATGAATAAATTGATAGTAGAAAATCAGTCTGACTTTCGAAGGAATCATTCATGCGAAACTGTTATTAATATGGTCCTTAGCGTACTGACAGATCAATTAGCAAAAAAAAGGTAATATGTGTATTTCTGGATTAGCGAACGTGATTTTGAGACAATACTACTGCAGTTGTAGAGATATGGAGTAAGGAATACAGAGTTGTATAATAGGCAGCAAAAAACCGAAGTAAACAACCAGGAATTCGGATGTGTACAGGTTAACCTTGGAGTACCTCAGGAGTCTGTGTTGGGAACATTACTGTTCGTGATCTACATAAATGATCTACAATGAGTTTTAAAACATGCTGATGTGGCATTTTTTGGGGATGATGCTTTGTTTGTTGTAGTAAACGACACAATTGAAAAAGGAAGAAATGCTGTAGAAGAAAACTTAGAAAGCGTGAGTGAATGGCTAACAGCAAACAAGTTGAAATTGAATGCGACAAAAACTAAGTGTATGTGTTTAAAGGATCAATGTAATCTTAATTTAGTAGTAGATAACTCGAATATCGAGTAAGTGTATAAAATGAAATACCTATGTGTAGTTATGGATTACAAGCTGAAATTTAGTGATCACATTTTATATAATGCAGGTAAGAAGATTGCAAAAAAAAAAACAAATAGGTTTGATGCGAAGAATCAGATGAAATGTATAACTAGTATCTGCAATAAACATATACAACGTCATTATTAAACCGCATTTCGAATCCTATGCTACTACAGTTCCGTTTTTGTGTAACCAGGACTAATTGATACAACAACAAAAACTTCAATATAAGGCAACGCGTTGCATTTTGTATTGTGATAGATATACGAGTGTAAAATAGTTTTTAGGTTCATTTATAGCTTTACGAACTCCTTATGCGAACTAGATGGTTGCCACAACTAAATAGTTCGGAGAAATGATTCCCAGAAGTTTTTACAAACTGAAACTGGTTCTGAAACAAATTTAAGAAATTGCCAATTATTCAGAACCAAACTTGTTATTGTGAGAAGGTTCTTATAACAGTTTTTTAGTTCGTCACAACTTTCCCCGAATTGCTACTTGGGTAACCAGGAACTCCCATTTAAAAAGAGTATTGGAGAAGGCCATAGTGGCAACATGGACATGTTGCAGGATTTTTGGCAGAACTTGGGGTCTTAAACCATGACCTGTGGTCATATACGTCTATTATAAGACCCATGGTTTGCAAAAACTACAACGGCTTGCATGTCTCGGAATAACTGGTGCCATGCTTACCTGCCCAACTGCAGCCTTAGAGTCTACGCTGGATCTAGCTATCATAGGGCAAATATCCTGAGTACAAACAATTTCGTAGAGGACCCGATGGCCAAACCAATTTCAGACAATATTCTAAGACGCCATAACTTTGAATCATTAGTTAAGGTGATATTAGGGGACGATCAACAGTGGCACATTGGGACCAACATTTTGGATATTTTAAATGGTACACGGATGGGTACAAAATGGAAGGTAGAGCAGGCGTGGGCATATACGACCATAGAACTCTACGCTGGCGAAATAATTCCCAAGAATATTCGTGGAACTAAAATATAAATAATATTAGACAGCCATTCAGCAATTAAATCATTAAACTAGCTACCTTTTAGCCTAAGCTGGTTTGAGATTATTTTACTGTCTTAAAGCAACTGCCCGGAGAAAACAAGATGACGCTGATTTAGGTGTCAGGACATGAAGGTATTAAGACCTTGCAAAGGAGGAAGCCAGATCTCTGTTTATTGGTCCTGCCCCCATCTTTGGACACCGAAAAAGTCACCTCTCAGTTCAAACCGGACTTTGGGGCGACGGAATTGAAAAGGCAAACTGGGAAAATATCTCGAGGCTTAGATAAGCGAAGAACTTTGTAAAGTATTCGCAATAGAGGACAAAAGTATTTATCATACTCAGCTGAAAGCAATTAAGGCTCACAATGTGCCTATTTACTGGACACTGGCCATTTAGATATCATCTAAAAAATATGGGTAAGGTCGATGATGAAACCTGTCGCTTCTATATGGGGGGGGGGGGGGGGCGATGAAACCACTGAACACGTCCTACTTATGTGACTGTGAAGCTCTATGCCACTGCCAGAAGATGTCACGGAAATGGCCCCCAAGAACATCATAGGCCTTATAAAAGACCTTAAGTTCGAATGGGCGCCCTAGGGTATTTAGGGGTAATATTACAAAAGATCTTATAGGTCGCGGTGACTAGATAAGAGGCATGCACTCTGTCTGTTTACCCCCACAAATAATAATAACAATAAATAATAGGTCGAATTGGAAAAAATTGGGCTTTTTTGTAATTTTCAAAGAGTTGTAAATCCCGCAATAAACGGATTTTCGGCAAAATATTTAAATTGTATTAATAACTTCTATGAGGCAATAAGCTGACAAAATTTCATCCAAATCGGTGACGGATGTGGTCGACGTACCTCGGAAATGTTTTGCGGTGGCCGAAATAAGTTGCATATTTAACACGTTCTTTATAGGCTGATACCAAAGCGAATTTTGAAGGCTAAAAAACAAAATTATTAACAGGCAAGGACCAGCTGAATAATTTAGTTAAGATTATAATTAAGAGAAAAATCAAATATTAAACACGAGATAAAGTTAAATTGTGAAATGGGGGGTGCTGTTTAGGAGTTGAAACTGTTCTTTTGCGGTTTTCGGCGAAACCGGACTTCCCAACTCTCATACCAGCCTTGCTGACTGAGTGGGGAGCATTGCAATTATACTAGAATTGGACTAGAAATTTAAGAGATATGTGTTTAAAACTTGTTAAAAAATTTTGTTAAAATAATAATCAATAATAATAACGGGAAATGTCCTTTACAAAAGTTGTAGATAATAAACAAAAATTTAAAATTTTTATACAAGGCATTTTTCAACATAACCTCAAATTTTCCGAGAAAATGGCGGAAATGGAAACCTCTTGCCATAATTTTCTCCAAGTTTTTGAAATTTCTTATAACTGCTCGCAATCATCCATTTCCTTTACTATTTCCCTATTATTTTCCCCTCTTTTTAACAAAATTCGAATTCTTATTTGATCCTCTAAAGTTAAGTACTTTCCTTTGACCATTTCATGGTTCCTACTTCAAATACAAAAAAAAAAAACTGGATAGTTTTAACACTTAAAAAAAAAATATTCTATATTCACCTTTTTTATACTCCACCGCAAAACACTAAAAAGTTCAAAAAATGCACGTGCGACTAAATCAATTTCGCATTAAAAGTGCAAGTGTCAAAATGGATTGTGCGGCGTAGGTTTTGTTTTTTTGTTTTTTTTTACTATCAGAACCAGCTTAACACAAGCTCGCTGCATGGACACGTTTAATAAATAAACGGTCATTAATACATGCGTTTCATCACTTAGTATTAGTATGTTACACTAAACATAAACCAAACACCAGATGAAATTACATGCATAAAACATAAAAAAAAAATTTGATTAAACATTATATAGACGTTTTTTTAAAACATGTTTAGAAACGTCGAGAACAAAATGCTCAGCCGTATTATTAACAGTAATACACATGCGACTAACAGGTTCATACTTGCTAAAGTTAGACCTTGAGGTGCTAACATGCAACAAAAGTAGCCTTCTTAAATTGTGCCTACTATCACGGAAAGCGATTTTGTTATGTAAAAATGGAGAATCAATATTCCCGTTTTAGAGTTGATGCACAAACGTTACATCGGCAACCATACGACGTTTCTCAAGCGAGTGCATTTTTAAAAGCTTCAAGCGATCCTCATAGGGTGGAAGACTTAATGAATTATTCCAGGGTAGGTGCCTGAGAGCAAATCGTAAGAAGTTCCGCTGTACAGACTCGATACGATCGATGTGTATACTGTAAAATGGAGACCAGACCTGGCTAGCGTATTCAAGAAGGGGTCTCACAAAGCAAGTGTACAAATGCAATGTAATGGTGGGATTCGAGAACTTTCGAGACCAATGTTTTATGAAGCCCAGGATAGAACTACTCTTTGATACCATGAAGTTTATATGGGAGACGAAATTCAATCTTTGGTCACATTTGATACCCAAGTCACAGACAGAACTAACACGGCGAATCGAGGAATTCGAGAATTCATAATCATAAGTGATTGGTTTCTGATTCCTATGGAAAGTCATAACCTCACATTTGTCGATATTGAGTACCAAATTATTGCTTTTACACCAGTCATAAAATTTGTGGAGGTCACCCTGTACATGTTCACAATCGTTAAAAGAGCGAAAAGTTTGATATCGTCAGAATAAATCAAGACTTTGCAGTGCTTCACAGCAGATACAATGTCGGCAATAGATAGAATAAAGAGCAACGGGTACAGGTGACTCCCTCAATGCCGGACGAAGCTTGCAAGACTCTAGAAATGGAATTGCGGAAATAGATTTGGTATGTTCTGTTATCTAAATATGACTCCGTGCATTCTAGGAAAGTTAGCGGAAACCCATACTTTTCCATTTTAAACAATATCACGGAGTGAGATAACTTGTGGAAAGCTTTACTAAAGTCAGTATAAATACAATCTGTCTAAAAGCCTTTTGCAAACCCGCTATTAGTATCAGAGATGGTTGTAGACCTGCCCGAAATAAGCCCATGTTGATTTGAAGAAAGCAAATACTTACTGGAAGATAATAGCTGAGAGTAAATGATTGATTCAAATAATTTGGGCATGCAAGATAATTTCGCAATAAGCCTATAGTTAGAAATATCAGTTTTAGTACCTGTTTTGTGGATAGGTATGATGAAAGAATTTTTCTACAGCTGCGGGAAACAACCACTATCGAGCGATTTTTGGAAAATGATTCTCAGCGGAGCTACTAGGGAGAGGCAACATGACTTCAGAAAGGCTGGAGGAATCCCATCGGGACCCATTGTGAAGTCATTTGGAAGTCCATTAATATAATCAAGTATATCCTCATGTGTAATTGTAGGGATAGTGAATGAAACATTATGAAAGTCGTTAATGTAACTAAAGTTGCTATTACGAGCTTGGAAATTTTAAGAGGAAAATGCATTTTCAAAAAATGAAGCAAAGATATTGCAAATTTCAGACGAAACGTCACTAGCAGAATCTTTGTACCTCATGGTATTGGGGTAGTTGTCGGTTTTTTTCATATTAATAAACCTAAAAAAGTTACGTGGGTCACTAAATAATTTCGTGGATGTGAGGAAGTTGCTGTGACTTATAATGTCCTTGTTCCGCAAATATCCTTTCCACAGTTTATTCTTTCTATTTTTAAGGCGTTTCAGCTCTTTATTGAACCATGGCGGTGAAGTTTTAGAGATCCGCTGGCGCTCACGGGGAACATGAGAAGCGAATAAATCGAAAAGAATTATGTAAAATTTAGAAACGTCTTTATTAACACTATTACAAGACAGCAGTGGGATGAAATCAATAGAGGTAAGTCTACCAGAAAGTTCCGAAAAGTCAGCTTTTCTAAAATTGAAAAAGTATTGTGTTTCGTCACAATTTGCGAGATTTTCGGTTTCATAGCAATATATAATTAGTAGAGGGGTGTGGTATTTGTCAAGAGTAGACATTATAACTGGGCTAGGTTCAACTAATAAGTTACCCGTGTCAGTAGAAAATACCAGGTCTAGCTGCCTACCCATGTCATTCTTAACATTACTGATTTGGCTGAGACCAAGAGATGGCATAGTATCCAGGAATAGTGATTCCCTTGTTGACAATATATTTAGAGGAATATAGTCATCGTCATCTTTATTTAGTACCCATTGAATATTGGGTAAGTTAAAATCACCAATATGTAGGAATTCGTCATACTATGGATAAAATTAGATGTTGAAATGAGCAGGTCGTAAATATTCTGACCTTTGTCGTCGACGATATTTATGGAGTCTGGGGGGAATATAGCAACAAATTAGGTATAAGTCATATTTTAGGAGAGATAGCTTAAGAGATATGAGCTCAATATCGAGGGTGTTGGAGAAACAAGGAAGTTCAATTTTGTTACAATTGAACTTATTTTTACAGGCGAGAGTACGCCACCGCCACGAGCTTCCGAAACAGTATGTCTATCCCTTCTAAAAGTTTGATAAGAATTGTCAAGGATTTCAGCATCGCGAATACCATGATGCAGCCAAGTTTCATTGAAAACAACTATATCGAAGCAAGCCGCGACAGAGGATTTCAAGATATGTGCGCTTTTTATCCGAATGCCCCTTACATTTTGATAGTAAAAGGAAAGCGACTTCAGTTTTTTGGAACTACGTTGTTTATTTTAGCTTTATTTCTAGGTAGGCGCTCAGAAGGTACAAATAATTTAGTAAAAGCGCCAGAGGGCCAAAAAGTGGGATCGAATAACTTGTCCTGCATATCTGCTGAAACAGTTAGGAGAAAGGATGCAACCGGTTTAGAGCTTTTACTGATTTTTCGACAAGAAATACCATCAGTTGCAATATTTTTGGACTTCAAATACTTCGATATGTCCTCGCACATCATTTCTGGACAGAGAAAATATCCGAAAGGTTAGTACCGTTCTCAAAGAGGCACCAATACCATTTCCTAAAGAGGACTGAGATGTAGTACCATTCGCTACTGTGGAAGGCTTCCTCCTTTCAGTCGCAATTGCACGTTTCCGGGATCGGTTATTACGGATGCTTTCTTTACGGATGTTCTTATAACTAAAGTAACGAATGCTCATCTCTCTAAGTAAACACATAGTCGTCACTATTATGACAATGGCGTGCAATGGCGTGCAATATTACCGAATAGAATATTTAACTCAATTTCTCCTGCAATAGTTAGCAAATTTCAAGTGCGGCTAAATCAATTTCGATCACTGCATTAAGTTTGCACAGAGCTTTAGAAATTATTTTATGGAAGTTTAAAGAAAAACTTTTTTTTGCAATTTTTCAACTGTTCCCGGACCTTGGTAAAAGATGCAAAATTAAATTTATTGTTATTTTACCGCACCCAACATTCCGCCAACAATTAAAAACTTTTTGAAGAAAATCCTTTTTTTTGTTTTTTTTTTCAAAGAGTTTTTGTTACTTACTCAATTCTCAAGCTGCAGAGTTCTAAAGACTAAATTTTCTATGGATTTTAGAATTAATGTTAAATTTTGGAATTTAAATTGCCTTCATTTCATTTAGAAATTTGTAAATTCATATTTTTCACTATTTATTGTTAATTCCAACTATTCTATATAAGATAACTGTATTTATAACATATGTAACAAATCTATCGACATGTAATCGATCCAACTAACTGATGAAAAACCAACGTATAGCAATCCACCATGATGCCCTCTCTGCCGTATGTCAGTCAATTAGAGATCAAATTTCTAGCTACAGCAGCAGCAGCAGATCTCATTGTCGGAAGATCGTTCCACTTTAATGAATTGCAGCACAAACAGTCGTCACAGTTAATACTTTCCCAGCTTTTCCATTTATTTGTGATTTCGATTCGAATACTTTTACAGAAATTTTCATCAAATCTCATAAAAAAAAAACTCTTCTTTTCGTGTAATTCGATATTTTTTTCATCCCCTTACATACGTACCAATATCGTCGTCGTCGTAGTTGTTATCGTTATCGCGTTGCAACAATACAAAAGAGGGAAATGTGGAGGAAATTCATTAAAGAGGTCGAGGGTAAATTGGTCTACTGTTGGCAAATTGCAGCGACCTTTTCACGGTCGGTAACCAACTGTGCTTAAAGAAAAAGTGTGTCTAGTTAAGATTTTTTTAATGAATTTTGAAATATCGTAATAAATTTTTTTTTGTATAAAAAATGATTTTAACCCTTTCGAAAATTAAATTTTGTGTAGTGTATAAAAATTTCTTTTGATTTCGTGGGAATTTGACGGATGTAATTAGGAACATATTCTTTAGTAGAATACCTTACAGCTTCACTTTTATATAGATTCTTGAGTTTTTCATCTATTTTGTAATAGTTACATATAGTTATATATGTATGAATGTGATTGCATTGTATATATACGTGGGAAAATTTTTGTAGAGGATAATTTTTCTTACTAGGTACTTAAATAAAAATTAAAGGAGTAAATTGGAATTGTTATGTGTCATAATCGAGTACTCAATACATATTTCGTTATCTGAACTAGTAATGCCCTTGAATTTTTTTCTTTTATTTATTTATTTATTTAGGTCTAGAGAGAAAAGCTCCTACAGACTAAGCATTAAAACTAAATTAACATTAGGTCAAAAGGATATAAATATAAAGACGTAATTATCTATAAATTTGCATTACAGTATTTCTGAAACTATTACGTTCTTCAGTAAGATCTGCGAGAGTACAAAAAAAGTTAAAATTTCGAGAGCAATGAGTGATGGGTGCATACTGGCCGTAACAAGTTCTATGAGAAGGAATATATAATAAATCTCTAGATCGAATAGAAAAGCCAGGCATATAAATTTTGAATAAGGCAATCAATTCAGGTGAGCAAATCTTATAGCAGAAAACATCTCTGACAAACATAATACTGAAAGCCTTTCTACAGGACTCTAAACTTTGGAGCCCAAGTAACTGGCACCTGTCCTCGTATGAGGGAAGATCAACTTCCCAGTTAAGCCCGCGCAGAGCATAGCGAGTAAATGATCTTTGTATAGATTCAATGCGTTTAATATGTAATAGTGCAGTTACGCTTAATGAAACCGAGCATTTTAAATGCCTTGCAGGTGACATAGTCAACATGCAAAGAGCAGTTCAACTTATTATCAAAAATGATACCAAGATCTTTAATCTCAGTAGGTCTGTCTACAGTAATGTCTTTAATCACATAATCAAACAAAATAGGATTAATGCAACGATAAAAGCTGAACCACTTACACTTGATAGGATTGAGCTCCAAACCATTTAACGAGCACCAAACTAGAAGTTTGTCTAGGTCATTTTGAAGATGTAGACAATCTTCTAGATCTTTAATTGGCAAGAAAATTTTTAGGTCATCAGCGTACAAAAGACATTTAGCGAATGAGAATAGTTTAACCATATCATTAATATAAATAATAAACAACAGGGGGCCAAGATGACTGCTTTGAGGCACCCCTGATTTAATTATAAATTTACGAGATTTAACAAAATCCATTTTTACACACTGCGAGCGATTACTTAAGTACGAATTAATCCACTTAAGAAAGGAGGAGTCCAACCCGAAGGCATGCAGTTTCCTTATAAGCAGATCAATATTTACCCGATCAAAAGCCTTAACAAAGTCAGTATAGATAACGTCGACTTGCGCACCATTTTCAATTTCGTTAATACAAAAATGTTTAAATAATACCAAATTGGTTGTTGAGGACTTACTTACTTCACGAAGCCATGTTGCTGGGAACAAATCATTTCTTTTTTTGTGAAAATACATCCTGTTCGTTATTATGCTTTCAAAACACTTGGGAATAGGTAGAAGTTTGGCAATTCCTCTGTAGTTTTTAATGGAATGCCGAGAACCTGCTTTGTATATGGAAGTGATAAAAGAAAATTTCCACTGATCAAGTACAAGTCCTAGTCTAAGTGAAACATTGAAAATTATTGTTAAAGCTGGTGCGAGAGAAGCATTGCAGTTTCTTAGTAAAATGTTAGGAACTAAATCATGTCCGCAAAAAAACATCATAGTTTAAAGAGCTGAGCGTGTTTTCAATTTCATTAAGATCCAAAGACATGGAACCAAGATCAATAGCAGCATCAGAGGTCTCCCAAATAGAGTAGAGGGAAAGAGAGGGATCTGAAACAGAGGGATCAGAAACAGAGGGAGCTGAAACATAAATATATTCGAACCAGCCAGCAAATAAGTCGCAGCTTTCTTGTAAATTGTTTGAGATTACATTATCAAGTTCCATTTGAATAGGAAATCCAGAAGAAGATCTCTTATTTTTAATAAATGTCCAAAAAGCTTTACTGTTAGTTTTGATATTTCTTTCAGCAGACCAAATGTATTTCTTAAAAAGGTACCTATGTAAAAATTCATATTCCCGCTTTAGACGTTTTAAATTAAATGCATTTTCTGAAGTATTGTTTGCTTTAAACAATTTATATGCCTTATTCTTTGCATTTTTTAACCTTAGAAGTCGTCCCCGATAAACCATGGGGGATGTTTGTTCTCCGATCTTTTAGAAATAGGTACAAAAGTGTTAATGCCTGTATGAACCACATTCAAAAATTTTATGTACAAAACATTCAAATCGTATACTTGCTCAAAATCTAATAATTCATTGCATTGAATTGACATAAAGAATTCGTTTAATTTCTTATAATCAGCTTTAAGAAAATCATAAACAAAAATGTTAGTTATACACTTAGCCCTCGATTTACACGGTACTCGATTTGCATGGTTTCGGTTTAACACGACTGAAAAAATGAGGAAAAATTTCATTTATTTTATACTAATTTTCACTTTAACACGGTCACAAAAATTTTTGAAAAAATTTTTTTTTTTAAAACAATCGCGCAAATTTAAAATTGAAAATCTAAAAAAGTTATCTCGCCTAGTTACTTAGTTCGAATAGGAGCATTACAATGAAATATTATGGGGTTGCTTGTGCGTTCATGCTTGAGCTTGAAAATATTTATGCTTGAGCTCTGAGCTTTCAAAAGAGGAGAACAAGGCGCACAATGCAACAGAACAGAATGAAGCAAGAAATAGGATAGGAATTAAGGGCTAAACACAGTTTCGATGGCAGACGGCAGACTTTTGCAGCAATACGAACAATGTTTTCCAGGAACGATTTATGGAGCGTGTATTAGTGTATTACATAGGGATGGATTGGAATCGGAAACGAGGTTGGTATCCGAAAAGGGTCCCTGGAACGTAGGCTACAACATGGCCCATTGTTCAGCCCCCAGACTTATGAGCAATTGCTCGGACACTCTAATAAAATTCAAAATTGGCCTCCAAACCTTCCTTCCGTTCTTCATGCAGTTCTTTCAGGAGGTGTGAGCCAAGGAATCTGTAACGTTTTCCTGAGAGGGCCGAATAGTGACAAAGAATATGTCACCGTTTCCTTTCCGCATCCTCTGCATACCAGATCTTCAACAAGCCCCATCCAATGCTGGTGACCCGTGAGAAGATAGCCGTTAAAAAGTTATTAACTCATAACCTATTCAGGTCACACCGAAAAAAGACGATATTTTTTAAAATGACGTGCTAAGGGAACAAATTATCGTTGAGAATAGGTTTGAAAATAGGTTTGAGAATAGGTGTAGAGCTAATAACTCTTAAAGGGCTTCACATAGCACATTGGGTGTAATAAGTCATATTAAAGAGGAGAGTCTACAGTTTACAGTTTTTATAAAAAAGAGTTATGTTAACGACCATTTTGCAAAAATAATAGAGGTCAAAGTAAAAAAAAAAAGGAAAGAAAATCCGAAATTTTTAGTTTAGACCTTCATAACTTCTGTGGGGAGAGGGGTACGGGGCTGGTTGAGCTGTCGTTGGAAAGGCCATGAAGTTCTGCATACAGTGAGCCCTTAACTGTGACCATACGCCCTGAAGTTTTTAAGATACAGGGTGTTTTGTGAAAACCTAGGTTTTTTTATGCATCACCCTGTAACTCCTAAACGGTTCATATTGCCCCCCCCCCCCCCTGCCGTACAATTTTTGGTTCGTCTAGGTGAGTACTATCACCTCCCGCTCTATGGACCTCCAAAGGGGAAACACCCTGTATAACTCTGCCGTCTGTATTGTAAATACACAAATTTATATTTTGAATATATGAAAAACCGGCTATTTTTCCATATTTTCGTGGTAATGCGTATATTTATCTAATAACTTTAAGTGAACAGGCTTTATTTCAATTTCGTAATATTTTTTGTTTTTTTAAACAAATTTTTAGTGCGCCAAATTCCCTGTAGAGTGCTGGTATTTAACCTTTTCTCCAGTTGTTGAGATTTATGACAGAAAAATCTCTTTTGACTGTTGCAGAACTATGAGGTTGACAGAATAAATGTGAAAGAAGTTTTTTTCAAATAAGGAAATATTAAAGGGGCCTGTTCTTTTTTCATGTTATGACAAATCCTCCCCCAAAACTCGATTATTGGCAAATTATTATCAATTTCTAGTAATTTCCTAACAAGTTTGTATTTAGAATCTAATACCCTAGGCAGACGGGCAAAATCAATAATCATTCATTCTAAATTGATTTTTTCAAAAATCAAGTTACCCAAGATTTTGTGAATTAAAACGAAAGTCCTGTCAATTTTTATATGTTATTCACAGCATATTTTTAATAACTCAAATTCAAAGGTAAAGCAATTTTTGAAAAATTCAATTACGAACGAGTGGTCATTGATTTTGCCCATCTGCCTAGGCTCTAGAATATAAGGCTTTAAGAATACTATAGTCACATAATATATTGCGAAAATGATTTGCCGAAGCAATAATTGATGCATTTTTTTAAATTACTACAATCTAAAATTTCAAAGTATTTAAGACATTTCATGGCATCGATCGACCGGAAACCATTTTTTTATTTGTACCGCAATTTCAAAATAAAATTTTAACCAAGTGGTTCTGAATTCTAAAATTTCTTTAGAACTTAAATTATTATCTTCTAAAAGACATGCTGAGACTTTCCCACCTAAGTAGGTGTATAATATGTCAAGTCAAGTTCAATGCTGGTTTTTCTATTCCCAGATAACAAAATGGAACTTGTTCTAAAAAGACACTTGTTGGAAACAGACGATCGGCTCCAAATCGGTAAACTTCATTCATTTTCGGTAAATGTATTCCACTGGATATGAATAGAATAATATTTTTATCACGCATTTTGGAAAATCGAATTCTCGTTTCTGCTTCGGTACAGCAGCGTTCGGATTTGCGTACAATCGGACATAAAAATTTATGATACGTTTTCGATACCTTATTTTAAATCGAATTTTCGTTTCAAAACGTAATCTCGGTTAATCAGTTGTAATGTTTAATTTGTAGTGGTTTCTTGTGAGTAATTTTGGTAGTTTATGCTTTTTTCAATTTTATATTTATTTAAATACGTTTTAAATATGTTTTTGTGGTAGCTCATTTATATCAAATTTATATCCTTTAGAATACGCTCTGAATATGTTCTTTCGGACACGCACTATTACCACCGATTATCACACAATCATTTTTGACCGACGTCCGAAGATTTCGCTCGGCAGGGCGAACATGAGTTTTATAAAAAAAAAAGCATATGGAAAGAATATATATTTTGATATCAATTCGAGTAATCAGAGAACATGTTCTCATATCCTCAGGAGCATATCGAGAAGATGGTAAGAACATGTTCTGTGTTATCCGGATGAAAATTCATATTTTAAATTAAGAGTTTTCAAAAAGAAAATTGCAGTGCATTCAGAGATATTTTCGGATGACAACTTCTGCTTTTGAATGTATTTTACTTCTATTGCAACTTCGTTCCATAATTTTTAGAGATTTCGCTTAGAATAATTATTAGTTTTCATTATCCCATACAGCCAGGCGATTACGAATACCCTAAATTACCTTAACAGTATTTCTACAAATTAGGATAAATTGTCACTCACCCAATGTATGTACCTACAACCAGTTTCACCCGACTGAAATCAAAAATTTTGATATCTCATTTAATCGCCTCTAAACGCTCTGGAACGAGTCGTAACGCACCGCCCCTAACCGTGTCAGTATGTAACTTTTTCAGCCGGTTGAGAAGTTTTAAAAAAATATATAATTTCAGCAATCAGATTAAAAATGACTGTATATTGTATGGAATTACTGTTTTATTGTATGGGACTCGAAATTACTGTCAAAAACAGTAATTACTGTACGGGTAACACCACTGAAACTTGGCACACTTATTGATCTTTCATGACAATATACTTTAACACTTTTTAATAATATTGTTATTATGGCCCGACTCGACCTAAAACCAATATCTTGGAATTGTCGATGTCGCGGATTACGAATATTTAGTCAAAACTTATGGCGACGCTAATTTGTAAGAAACATTTTTTCATTAATTTTTCGATTCGACTTATAATCGATATATGGGAGATATTGGGTTCGAAATTGTACTAAAGGAAAAATTAGCTTTGCATAGCATTCGACCTCAGAGGATATGAAATCGTCTAGGAAGTTGAGCCCTTCGAAGCAAGAACGTTCTACCAATGAAGTACCTAAGCATAATGAAGAATTCAAGAAAATTCAAATGTACCAAGTTTTGCACAAATTAATCTTTGGGGCAATCCAGGGGCACGTTCAACAGAATTAATAAATAATTAAAAAAAACTGTAATTTTTTTTTCCAAATTTACAATGGTTTAATGGATAAAATTTGTTGACAAATAATCAAATTCGGCTGTAAAATTTAAATTAAAAATTGAAATGAATTTTTAAAACTCAATTCAAAAGTATCATTTACATTCTTATTATACCCTGATAGAATCTATTGGGTATTATGTGTTTGATTCAAACAAAATTTGTAATTGGGGTGTAGAGCCTCTTCCGGCTTGCGAATAACCCTTTGGTCACTAGTTCCAGAAGCGAACTCAGGGAAGGCGAGTTCATTCAGTCAGAGTTATCGTTTTCAACGTCATTATCGACAGGTTGATTGCAGAAATTCAAAGACATGTGGTTCTACTTACGAAAACTTGAGTAAAAAGTTTGACTCTCTCATGAAACTACTTACTGTAGGTTGAAATCTTAAGATATCCGCGAGGGCGCACTGAGCTTAACAGCCTTTCTATATAGGAGATTTAGACGGAATATTTCGAAATGAGCATCCGTACCAGCGAGCTCATTTGTCGTTCGCTCAGGCTACACTGGGAAAACATTTATCGACCCTCGACTTATACAACCAAATCTTGGAAAATGCTTTTTGGACATTTATCTGAAATCTGAAAATAGTACTCTGGATGTTGTTGTGTACATCCGGGGTCAAACTGCTCGGTAGAAAGGTATTTTTCTGTGCTAAAATGAGTGAAGAACTATATTTAAGATCCACCACAGAAGAGATCAAGATCAAATCACTCTCTGTGCTGTACATAATAGATTGAGAAATAATGTAGTAATTGGACTATAGTGAGGTAATACGTTTCTTTTCAGAGAAGAACGTTCGTCGGATGTCAATCTAAGCATAAGCTTACACTTAAGAAGGTTTCTTTGCATATAATTTCGTATATATTTATGATATTTCTAAGTCTGTCTATTTATTTTCTAACGTTGATGTACGTTAAATAAATGAAAAATAACGGTAACATTTATGTTTTATTCAATTATTTACAAAAGGGGCCCAGACTCTGTGTAACCACCTAGGGCCATAGGTCTTCATGTCCGGGCCTGGTTACTTATCTAACACTTCGTTAAACTACTGTTCTGTTAAAATACTGTTTCGAGGGCTAGATTAATTCCGATGTATGTATGTGTATAACAAGATTAACAGGTAAGAAAGCCAGAATTGGTCTAAGACCAATTCTTATGATTCCCCTAAATGAATGCAGGTATATAATTTCGTATGGTCACCCATCTTTCCAATTTTGATTTTCGAAGTGGTTTTTCGCATATATTTTTAGAACTGATCGTCGGACAGAAAAAATGATTATAATCAATTTCAAACGATTTCATACTCTGAAGAACTTTTCAGTACAATATAAACGTCTGGACCGATAGTTTTTACAGCATACTTAAAAAAACCTAAATTTTTATATGGGAACACTAAGAACGAGTTACCCGATTTAGTTATAAAATTTCATTTACTATGTATTGCTATGAAAACACCATGTACCAAATTTCAGCTCTCTATATCGAAGATTTTTTAGGCAGTTTCCAAATATACAGGATGCCTCATCGTAGGAGGTCAATATACCAGGAGGTGATAGTACTCACCTAGACGAACCAAAAATTGGATAGCAGGATGGGGGGAGCACTATCACCCGTTAGGAGTTACAGGGAGATTAAGAAAAGAGCTAGTTTTTCACAAAACACCCTATATCTTAAAAACTATAGGGTGTACGGTTAAGAGCTTCCTGGCCTTTCCAACGACTGCTCAATCAGCCCCGTACCCCTCTCCCCTCCTCAAGAATTATGATTGTTTAAACTAAAAATTTCGGATTCCCTTACCTTTTTTATATTTTTTATTTTGACCTCTATTATTTTTGCAAGAAGGTCGTGTTAACATAAACTTTTTTTATAAAAACTGTAAGCTCTGAACTCTCCTCTTTAATTTGACCTATACTACACCCGATGTGCTATCTGTTGCCCTTTAGAAGTTATTAGCTCTTAACCTATTTTCAAAGCTATTCTGAAACTTATTCTCAAAGGTAATTTGTTCCCTTAGTGACTGAAAATACGTCATTTTTAAAAAAATATTCTAATTTTGGTGTAACCTGACTAAATTGTGAGCTAATAACTCCTTAACAGTTGCACGCAGGTAGCACATATGATGTAATGGATCTTTCGCTTGTTATATCCAACCTCAAAACATCTAATAAAAGAATTTTCATTGACTGGATTAGCTGCTTTTGATATTGTTTTTAACCACTTTTAACTTTATATGCTAGAAACATCTCCTATACAACACAGATTTCTGATTCCAGAGCCGTCTACTATATTATAGTCTATAATCAAAGTGGTATAGCGACTTGCTTGGATTTAGAATTAGGTAATTTCGCATAGGTATTGATTATTTAGATATATATAGATGTGCCACAATCATTTACGTCTTAGAAAAGAGATGTCGCTACTTGCAAAAAAAAATGTGATAGACAATTTTATTTAATGATACAAATAAGATTTTTCCATCATATAATGAAAAAACTGGCTCAAAACTAAATCAAAAATCATATCCACTCAATGGAAATTCTTTTATTAGAAGTTTCAAAACTGACCATAATAAGCCAAGGACAAGTAGCGACATCTCCTTTCTAATATGTAAATTATTCTGGGCACATCTATATTTAAATGATCAATAGCATTAAACAGTCGCAGATCCTCTCCTCCTCGAATAAGCTAATTGGCCTATCTATGTAATTTTTTACCGAGAACTAAGAATAGAACCCCCAGTAGACAGACAATTTTTTATGAGAGAGATAGATGTATAGACGAGAGCTTGAAATTTCATTGCAATTTAAGACTATCAATTTAAGTCTATCATAAATTACAGTACAAAAACATTTATTGAAATATATACAGGGTGGGTCTTAATACGTGTCAAAATTTGTTTTGTTATTTTTGCGATTTTATCTTATTTTTTTATTATGTAGACTTTGTGACACAGTATCCAAGCCGCCTTTTAGGGCGGCATTCACGAAGTAATAAATTTAAGGCATTTTTTCTAGGACGTGTTTGGTTGATCATTTTGCCCCGACAGTCATTGGCATGCTCGTTAAACAGATATGACTTTTCAATATTTTTTAATCCAATTGCTTGAAAAAAAAATGTGCTCTAATAAACTATAAAATTTATTTGATCTAAAATACAATAATGTCACCCAAAAATTCAAACATTGACCACAGAAATATTGATTACTGTGGTAAGAACTTTTAATAGGCATATATCTTTCATCGTACCTGATACAACCACTGACATATATAAAATGGACTGCTGATTCTACTGAAATTCCTTATATTATTTGACATTATTATAGGATCACTTTTGTATAGTTGTCGCTTTTTGGTTTAACTACTTTATTCCGCTGAACTACAAATAATAAGTTCTATACAAAATACACCAAATAGTCCAGTTTCAGTTCAGTGGTTTTCCAAATTAATATATAGGATAGAAATAGATGGCAATACAATATTTGTAATCCTTTCTCTGTCCCCCATATCTACTTTTAGGGGCAGGTAGACAAAAATTGCTTAATTTTATTTCTTTAAAAATCAAGTTTAAAAAATATTTGATGTTGTAGGAGATAAGCTTCCAAGAACAGATATAATTTCGAGTGCTTCTATAATTTGTTAAACTTTTAATATGAATATTAAAGCAAAAGTAAAACTTGAAATTAAGATAATTGTCACACCCTGCCAAAAAAAAGTTGACCCATATGAAATAGCAAATCAGGCAGTCCATGTTATATGTATATGTCAGTGGATACAACAGAAAATGTTTTGCATGCTATGATTTAATAACAAAAAATTATTAAAAAAAAAAATATCACAAGAATTATGGCCAACCCTGTATAGACACGTACATATTAACATTTTAGCGAAGAGATTGCTTTCTCGAAATGAGATTGTCGATTTCCCCGAGATTCCTCGAAGATTTGCCACTCAAAATATACAAAGGGGACCATTGCGGATTAAAAAGGTCTAAAGTGTAAAAATTAGCACCAAAAAAATTTAGTTCTAAGTATGTAAGTCTTTGTCAATATAAAATAAACGACACAGGGTGGCACGTTGGCTGTACACAGCCATAGTTCGTTCGATTCTTTGCTTTGCCTCCACGGCCTGGCCTGGTGGACGGCACTAACGAGAAAATATAATCTGTATGTGGAACTGGGTGTTTTTGCACCACCAAGAATCGTCCTTTTTCAGAACATTCCTAGGTTCCAACAAAGACTGAATGCCCGGTCTCAGCCGACACACATACTGTCCTTTCTAACGGAAGTTCAAGGTTCCCCAGGACAGCCCGTTTAGAAGTTAGACGTCCCGAACTGGTTTTTGCCTCTAAAACCCCGGAACTGTTCGACAAGAACCCAATCCTCCAGGATTATTCTCTATCACCGAGTTCTCGGTTTGCTAACTATTTCAAATCAGCTCAAGTGGACTGAAGATACCATTGGCATGTCATTCAAGTCCACATATGCGCATATAAAAAGTTTCTTATTTTTTGTCATAGATGCCACCACTTTGAGTGTATTTTTTTTTTATTTTCTGTTTTTCTTTTTATTTGTTTCATTATTATTTAGGCTATCTACACTATCTTAAAAGTTTTAATTTCTTAAAGATAATTTGGACATTATTGTGCTGAATAATTGATAAAATATCTAATTAAGATAATTAACAATTGTACTATAAAATTATTCAATGATCTTTCAAAAGAATTACCATCTCAAGTCCTCTCGGAATAAATTAATTCCGCTATTAGATTACTATCGACATTATAATTTGGAAATTGTCTCGATATAAGCCAAAAATTGGTAAAATCCTTAAAATTGTTGAAAGCATGAATTACAACAGCCGGGAAACAATACAAGATTTAAGCACCCTATTAAAAAAGATATGTTTCAAAAAGTCTACTTCCATCTCGATAACTCTTTTTGTTGTTTTTATCGCCGTTAACGTTAAATAGCTGTGTACTCTCTCGTATATATCTATATTCGAATCGAAAGGATTCTGGCAATGCTTGTGTCCTGAACATAATGTGTTACAACACCCAAAGGGGACAACAACAGCTGAGCAATGAACAGAAAACAGACAGAGCCCTTATAAGTCGTCAATATAGATGGAGAATATATATAAACTTTTGCTCTGTTGTCAAGTGCTAGTGGGCTTGGTCGTTATTTGATCCGCCTCTTACCAACCACGAGTCTAGTCAAGTCGAGTTGAATTGTGGAGATGGGGAAGCGCAGGCACAACCAGAACAGACACCCAGTTTAGTACCCACTATCCAGTAGTAGAGATACAACAAGGCCCCCAGTGATGTGTGATAGCATTTCAATGCAACTTGTTTACTCTTTCGAAATATTTATGTATAGACAACGTAGGTAGGTATAGAGGGAATTTAGGGAATAGTTAGTGCTGCTATGTGTGCTAGATTTACTAGTTCTAGTTAGTTTTGTTATACTTAGGTGTAGTAAGGTGTTGCAAAAATTTAAATAAAATAAGCAAAAAAAAAATGTTGTTGGTGTTGTTATTATTTTTTTTCTTTTTTGATGATAAATCGATCGGGGGATTACTTCTGTCTTTGCATGTTTTATAGAAAGGAAGGCAGTTTTACTTGCAAAATATATCTCTAAGAGGAACTTTCTTTTGGAAAATTATTTACTGTCTGCAACCTGGATAAGACCACTCCATGACGTAAAAAACAAAAAGGCAATAACAAGAGAGTCCTATTTCATTGAGGTTTTTTTAAAATTCATTAAATTATCTGGAATTATCTGTTACGGGTATAATTTAAATGTAGTACCTAAATTAAGGAGAAAAAAACCACCTAGCCAGTTCTGTTTTACATGGGATGACAACAAAAACAAGAATTTGACAAGAAAAAAAAATTAAGGAGGATTTTAGCGAGGACTTATTGTGTGCGAAACAATAGTGATAAACTTATTACTATTTATTCGGATAGGTACGTCGATATCTAATCTATCTTTGGTTGCATTCGACGACGTCTAGATCTTATACGAGAGTCTCAAGCAATATTCATTCTTGCACATAATTGTAACCAGTGCCTTAGTTTAGGTTTCTGACTAAAATTTATAGGTTGAACTCGGAGTTGTTAATTCAAGAGTTTATTGAATTGTGAATTGAATTAACATGAAAAGACTTTCGACTTTCTGAACTTTAATCAATGGTGGGACGTTGGAAAACTCTAAATTCGACAAAACAAAAAATTACATCAAAGAAGGTAGTATTTAGCTTGACGGATGAAATACTTATTCCAAATTGCTACGCTCTTCTTCCAACTTAGCCAGATTTTAAAGCCTTTTATTTTAGCAAAAATAAAGGAACCAAAGTGCGGCTTGAAACTCGAGCTATACCAAACAAGTTGCGAAAGCTGAGGGAAAATAGCTCTACAATCGAATATTTCTCCCAGACAACTATAAAACACGTTCTACAATTTTTCCTGCAAAGTTTAATCATCAGTTAATAATTTTGGGCAAGTCCCCAACGCAGATAACAGCTTACAAAATATATTCGAGGCGAGGGTACTATCGGTAATCTTTATTCCACATTGATATCTCCAGCATCCTCGAGACTAGCTACTAATGAACCCTAGCACATATTACCTAGATGTAATCTATAGGGTATACTAAGTTTGTCATTCCGTTTGTAACGCACAGAAATAATGATGGTAGAGCAAAATGGATTGAACACCCACGCAAAATATTAAAAGTTATTTTGATTTTTGCATGTCCGGTAGACCGTCCGTCTGTCTGTCTGTCTGTCTGTCTGTCTGTCTGTCTGTCTGTCTGTCTGTCTGTCTGTCTGTCTGTCTGTCTATCTGTCTGTCGCGTATACTTACAGAGCTGACATTTTGTACATGGACTTTGAAAAAAAAAGTAAAATTTAGTTCGAAAATGAGACAAATGAGGTAACTCCGTCATGTGGTTGCCACACAAAAATTTCGTTTCCCACTATATATTTGGACACTTCCTGAGAACGCGTTGACATAGAGAGCTGAAATTTGGGCAGAGCTGGGCATCGTTAATGAAAACATTAACTTCGTTAATCGTTAATCCATTACTAAAAAAGTTAACTTCGTTAAATGTTAAAGCGTTACTTTACGGAAAATTTAACGAAAGTTAACGTTAATCGTTAATCGTTGAGTCCTATTAGTAATTGTAATCTTTATAGTATTGGACTAGTGAAATGAGCAGGTATATTAAACATATACCCTAGCTAGACACTAGGAACAAATCAACGATCATTGGAGGAGCAATGATCATTGCATAGTTCATGTGATATTGCATCAGTGGCGCAATGATCATTCGTCTCGTCATTGCGCCAATTCCGCCCCCCACAAGCTCATTCGTTTGCAATTATGCAATACTTATCATTCCTTTTGTCGATAAGTGCGCTTTCAGCGGTGAGGAACTGCAGGTTATTGGAAAAATCAGCTGATTTTCAAGCCATCACTGTCAGATGTCATTTGGGAAATTTACTGATACATTTTTCAAGGTAAATTTTGAATATTTTCCAAAGTGAATTATTGACTAACTTTCTCACATTATATATCAAATACAAGTCTCGATTCAATTTTTCGCAAATTACTTTACGATTCACAGTTTTTAATTTACAAAATTGAGAAATGTCAACTGTCAAATCGAATTACCGTCAACATATCGTGTGCTTGCTTTACCAACCAATGATCATTCAATTAATTACGTAATTGGAACAATGATCATTCTAGTGCGCCTAGGGTATAATACCCTTACTTATAAAAAAATGTTTTGGTTGGGGAAGTTTAGGTAGGACATGGAGGATAAATAAGAAAACAGTACAAAAATCTTAGTTTGTTATAATAAAAATTTCAGAATCAAATTAAAATTACGGGAGAATCAAAATACTGTAGATCACTGATGAAAAGCCGCAGCAAGTTGGCATTGTTCATCGTCCAGAAGATGTCCAAACCTTTTATGTATGCCTTTTAATAAGGCATTGGTTGAATTTATGCAATTCACAAGATCCCTAGGCGTAATATTCTTTAATTTAAATACAGTTGCTGCAATTGTCGGTAGGAGTGATCCGAGATATGCTTGAGCTTGAAGCGTGATGTCTTCTATGCGTGGTACCTTCTATGCACGGAGCCTACGCATAGCCACACACATGTACGACCCAAACTTGTCAGAGTAAGATTTCCGAGGAGTGATGGCAGTTTCGTCATAAATAGTAGGTACCCAATTAACGGTTAATGGACTTATGGAAAGTTAACGGAAGTTAAAAGTCCGTTAATATTCTTAAAAGTTAGGTAATCCGTTTCTCGAAAAGTTAACTTCGTTAATTAACGATTAACGGATTAACGGTCTGTGCCCAGCTCTGAATTTGGGCCATGGTGCTTTCATAGTAATAACAAATAAAATTTCAGAAATGGACTAAATAGGGCAACCCATTCTTGGTGTTGCCATATCCAAATTTAGGTTTTTTACATATACTGTGAAAACGATCAGTTCTAGACATTTGTATTGTACTAAAAACTTCTTGAGAATATGAAATCCTATAAAATTGGTTAGAATCATTTTTACTGCCCGAAGAACCGTTCTAGAAATATATACCACTTCAAAAATCAAGCTTACGGGTGACCATAGGAAATTTCATACGGGCATTCCTTTAAGATATCATAAGAATTGGTCTTAGACCAATTCCAGCTTTTTTACTTGTTGTCTTTAATGAAAAATAAGAGATGATTTGTGATACGATTCTCATTTTGGTGGTTGTGATCATCGCGACAAGAGATCTAAGGTTTCCCATAACGTCATCTATAGTTGTAATAGCTTCACTCAAGAATATTTTATTAGTTTCTCGAATTTAAATCTTCAAGCTCGACAATCAAAAAACATACAGATTATCCTTGCCAACTTAGTAACAGCCTGTTTTTACGTTGAAGAGATCACCTACCACGTCTTTCAAGACTCCGATAGCAACATTCTTTTGATTTCAAGATCTCTGGAGCTTACACCAGATGGCGTACAAACGTCATGTTAGATATAGATGTGATTGGAAGGATTGATAATCGAGTTCGGATAATCTGCACTTTTTATTGTGGTGAAGGCACCCTTGTTTCACAGATTTTTCGACTTTGTACATAATGGGCATCAAAAACACTTTGTAAATGTTTTCGTTTTTTTTAAAGGGAAGGAGACGAGGGATTCCAAGCACAGAGGCCAGAGTGGCCCATTGTACAGTCCTGCTAGAGCCCAAACCTTCCTGTCTTCCTAATGAAGAGCATCAGGTCTTGATAAGGAAGATTTTTCAACTCCTCTACGGATAGGAGGGCAGACCCTAGAGTATCCACCCTGCTCCGGGCAAAGACTGGACAACCACACAAAAAGTGTTCGGTTGTCTCAGGCTCTCCTTCCAGGCAGGAAAGACACTCATGGCTGTCAACAACGGTTCTAACTAACTTCACAGCTATACATACATACAACGAGTTTGGGGTATAAATATAGCTCTTGAAGACAATAGAAGGAGAACATATCCATTCCTCTCTCCTTTCTTGCCCTTCTAATAATAAAAACAAACTTTTACTAGAATAAGGCTTTGGTCATTAGGCCAATAAGATGTCTATGAATTATCAAAATAATCCTATGCATAAATAAAACCCATATTAGATAATCTTAAACAGTATAACTAAGGAGCGAAAATTGGAAATTACTGAGTTCAAACAAAAATCTGAGGAAGTTCTTAAAAGTTTTCTCAGATCAACAAGAGTCAATTAATGCAAAAATGGATTACCGCGTCCGGTTGAAAAAATTAAGTATAGCTAATGGTAGTTTTCACTGTAATCCCAGATGACAAATGATTTTCCGGAAAAATCTTTCCACTTTTTAATAAATTCAGTTCAATTTAATGCCAGTAGGAGACACTTTTACTGCAATTACATGCTCCATTTGACCTCTTTTTTGTGATACACACAAATGTCCAATTTGACTCCATTTCATTAAAAATTAAGTCATTATGGAGACAGTTTGTGTATAGTATAATGTAAGTGGAATCCAATAACTAATAATTCCTCAACTTTTAGTCGTAGATTGTTTTGAATTACACTGATGAATACACTAAATTCCTCTGACGAATCATTTTCTTACGAATAAAATTGAAACGACAAGACCAAAAGTTATGGGTTTTGGAAAGCTCCAATGTTATTTAAAAATTCCAAACCATCATCATTGAGTAGGTACATATATCATTCCAAAGATATAAGGTGACTCATATCCCCTCCCAAACCATTGATATTTACTCTCCCCCTCTTGCCATACTATTATTAAAATGGAGGATGTAGGCAGAGATTCCGCCTCTCATATATGGTCAGACCGATCTCCTACAAATCTGTTGTGATATTACTCCTAAGTGCCCTGGAACGCCCATTCGAACTTGAGATCTTTTGCAAAACCTGTAACGTTCTTGTAGGGGGCGGGGGCATCTTTGTACCATCTCTAGTAATAGGAATGTATTTTGTAGAAGTTTTAGCCTTAAGTCTTAAACACAATTGTGATGAAAGCAGCGGCCGACGGTAATCCGTTGTCAAAACATGCAGTCATGCGGCGATTGTGAAAAAAGATTCTGCAGCTCTCCAATTGCATGTAATCTTCCCGGCGAACCTTTTTATAAATATCACGCAGATTGTTCTTTTTCTACAGTTATTGACTGAAAATACAGAAATCAACTAAATTTTTAAATGCAAAATGTCAAAACTTTAGCATTTGTATTGAAGCGCCTCGCAATATCCAAAGCCTATACTTCTTTGCCTTGTAAGTTGTAAATTATTTTGTACTTTTGCACAATTTTTTCCTCAACATCCATGTTTTTGTTTTTTTTTTTTATAAATTAGAGCGGTATCCGACAACCTCAAAATGACAAAAATAAATGTGAAAAGAATTTCTTTCGTTTGATTTTGTTGGTAGTACTGCAGCGGCCGACGGCGACATCCTACTTAGAATTTGATGAAGTCAATCCCGACGACGAGTTTGTCGGGGCCACTGGTTGGCAATTGACCGACGTAGTTTTCGGTATTCACATATGAAGCATTGTGCTCTTACATTTTTAACAGCGAACTTTTCTGGGCGTTTGCCGGCCCCCGTCGCAATTAAAGACCCATCTCCGCACATAGAATGTGTTCTGCAATGCGATGACATTTGCGCAATTTGAGCCTACAAAAATATATTGTTCAATGCACAATAACATCGCAATGGCAATCGTGCAACGCAGAGTTTGAGAAATGTTCAAACTCATCACACAACATCGTCAGGATGGCAAAAAAATAAAACTTATAGTTAACATCACAAGAGTTGGCATCATTGAAATATTTTCTATTCAAATACCGACAGCTGATCGAGAGTGTCTGAGAACCTTAAATTTTATATAATTTGTGAAGCAAAAATCGCTCGTTCGAAACAATAGCGGCACAACTCAAAATTTCCCTTTTCACGTTTTAAAGCTCAAAACTGATGCAGAAAAATTAAACTTTTTGACCCAGCGATCAGTGAGAGGTCTCATCAGTCAGATAACGTTATAACCTTACTGATGAAACCCCTCTCTAATCGCTGGATCGAAAAGGTTAAATGTTCTAAACCAGTTTTGAGCTTTAAAATGTGAAAAGGGAAATTTTGAGTTGTGCCGTTATCGTTTCGAACGAGCGAAGTGATATAAACGTCAGATGGAGACGGGCTATTGTGCGTTGAATTAAGAATTCACAGCGAACAACATCAAACGCTGCGTTGTTGCATCGCTTAAGGTTTTTAACGGCAAAACATTTTGACAGTCGCAGAGAATGTGTTCAGCATTTTCGTCATCTTCCATACATCCGATGTGACAGGTTCCGCTATCGATTTTACTCATCTTCTTGAGAAGTTCTCTGAGTCTGCAATACCCAGTAGGTAGGGCTGTTATAAGTCTTACACTTAAGGCCCAAACACAATTGCGGTGTGATTCTCAATTCTCGTCTTTATTTTGAGGATCACATCGGTTACATAATCATTTGGGCCAATTCGATTTTGGGATTTATTAAGAGATTATCAGCAAGATAGTTTCGCAAGCGGGCAGGTTCGGTCCTTGCCATGTAATCATCCGATGAATAGCTAATTTCCGATACAGTTTCTGTTCTTTCAAAGCTAGCTGGAGATGAAAATACTCTTTCACGAATGCGAATAAAATTATGCAGAACGTAAGCTGCCTTTACTAAGTTAAAAAAAATTGTTCGTCATTGCAGTTAATGGGACTGTCAAATATTTTAAATTTTGATCTTAGGATCCCAAATGCACCTTCCACTGACTTTCTTCCTCTAGAAGGTGTGTAATTAAATATTCTTCGTTTTGAATTGAGAACCGATGCTGGGAATGGTCGCAATAAGTTTTTTAGTAATGGAAATGCTTCATCTCATCAGAAATAATAGGGGAAATTATCATCTTTCAATGGAAGAGATATGTATAATTTACCTTGGCTCAAAAGTTTTCCAATGTTGGAAGATCTAAGTACACTACCGTCACTATTTCTTCTCAAATCGCCGCCAACGTCTATGGCAGTAAATAATCATCTGCATCAGCAATCGCCATTAATATAACAGAACAAAAATCTTTATTAAAATAGCTAGATTCGCTATTTGGAAATTTCTGTACACAAATGTGCTTGCCATCAAGTCCACCGATACAATTGGGCAAATTCCATTACTCAGAAAACCTCCGTGCATTTTCCTTCCATATAGATTCTGTTGGTGTATAAAACGTTCAAAATTTGCTCACTAGTTTCCCTAACAAGAATTGCAGTAGTGCTATCACTTTTAAAAAACTGATCCAGACAAATCCAGGAAGCTGACACCTGTAGCCAGATACCTATAAAAGACGTTATAACTTTTTGTAATCTACTTTTATTCTTTCAATGTTTTTAAATTTGTTTTTGTTTTAGCTGAAAACTGTCGCAAAAAAATGGAAAGTAATTCGGAAAATTTTTGTTAGATCTCAAAAGCAAATTCTTAGTGGCTCTGGTGCGACTGCGTAGAAGCAATACTATTTATCATCTCATCTTCAGTTTCTCGTACCATTCATAAGGAATGCACCAGTAAGTGGAAATTTGAGTTCAAGAAACGAAACTGATTCCTTGAACGATGTGGCATTCAACCAATCCTAGAGAATTGAATTTTGTGACCTTTAATAGTGTCGGCGTTACTGAAGCAATGGAAAATGGCAATCAAGTAGCAAAAAATACAGAACCTGATCAACCTGTACATAGTTTCATAAGAAACCGCTCTCAAGGATTAAATGTTGCTGATGCTGAGCATTCGTCCAATGGATTGAAGATAGGAAGAAGGAGAAAAAAGATACTTCTTGAAATCAGTCCTTTTTAACAGTCTGCTTCCATATTTAAACCAACTGACACCTAAGCAAGGTAGGCTCTTTCGAAATAAAGTACCATTACCTTCTTGTCCATCATCTTCGCAAGAATCTCATTCATCAATTGCTTTACCTCCATCACCTATTAGGCCTTCTTCACCAAATATACAAATGGCAATAGTTCCAGTGGAAAACAGTCGCTCGACGTACATACGTTTGATATCCACAATAACCAAATAATATTCAGAATGGACCAATAAATGACAAAAAGTTTAATAATAATAATTAAAAAATATTTTATGAGTAGTATGTACATAATGTACATTAATCCTTACCTCAAGGTTATCAATAAATCGTTCTTCAAGTGGGATTGACAATCTAAATTTTGTCATTTTTTTTGTTATTGATAGAGATAATTATGCAACTAAATCCATAAAATTATTTTAATTCATTCTATAGTAGGGGAAGGTAGGGCAAAACCGGGTACCATAACTTTTTTTCAAGGTTTCCAAATTCTAGGCTTTACAAATATTTCAGTTTCCCAGCTATTTATTCTCTTCAGACAGATGTGGACAATCAAAATATTACCCATTTTACCAAAATAATTTACTTAAACACTCGGAAAAACAAATTTCGTAGATCAAATCGAATTTGACATTTTGATGAGGGATATGGTAAGATCGGGTACTCGAGAAAATCAATAATTTTCAGTTGCTGTTGCCGATATTTATTGAACATCCAAATTAATGCATTTCTTCATCACAGTAAGTATATTATCAAAACCACAGATACTCAATTTAGTAATATTATCACCATCAATCTATCCCTGCAGTGACATTATCGCAAAACTCGCATATAAAATTTCATTCATTCTCCCTCATACGTGCTGCACTCTTCATGTGTCCAATGCCTGCCAGAGTTGCCCCCTTTCTTGTATGCTTAGGAAGCAGATTAGTTGAAAAAAGCTGTAGATATGCTTTTTGGAAGTCAAACCATTTCAAAATTTCCTGATGCCTTAACTTTCTTCATCTTGATAGTCTCTTCTTGTTCAAGGTCTGTTTTGTAAGGTGTCGATGTAAGGATCGCTGTTTTCCCCCTTTTTCTGTTCCCTTGTTTCTTTTCAATTCTTTCTTCTTCATGGGGCGGAAGTTGCAATATGGTTGGAGATATTTTAAAAACCGAGACAGACTTAATTCTAGAGCAACCTGATGTTGAAGGAACACACGGGCCTGTTGATGCAGTTATGTGATCAGAGGATGTTGAAGGCTGATGACCAGACCTGCCTGCCTGTGACGTTGAGGGTGGATGGCATTTGATTCCGTTACTGCAGCCACTTTTGGTTGAATAGGTCTTTCTATAGTTTCAGCAGGACCATACAAATGCTCTGGGATAGCGCTTCTATTCAACGGGAATATTCTGATGCTTCTATGGTGCTTCTAAAGCCCTTGATGGCTGTGTCCAACACAGCTGCTCTGGCATATGAGATGCCAAAGAGCTTAGCCACTTGATATGTTGTTACCTGTCTCCAAGGGTACACGATCATGCATTTTCTAACCTCTTACGCGTAGTAAGTGGAAAGGGGAGCCATGAAAGTAACGCCAAATGGTTGCAATCTGTGGGTGCAGATGATATTTTTTTCTCTTGCACGGAGAATCAACTCAAGGTTTTTGGTATGCCGCTCATACCGTCTAGAATCAATAGCACTGTCTTCTCTGGTATTGGAGTAGAAAATTCAATAACTTCTTGAACCAATAAAGGAAACTTTCTTTGTTTATCCACCCTTACTCATGGAAAAAACGTGGACCCCAGGTGGTGCATCATCCATCAGCATAAGGTTCGACCTCTTGCGAGGAAAAATAAACATAAGTGGCATAAAATTACCTCCAGCATTCATACAGGTTTCAACAGTGATCAGGGTTCGTCTTTCTCCTGACGAAAGTAAATTGACTTGTTTCTTCCCACATAAGGCCAGAGCTTTTGAGGGCTTGGTAGGGACAGTCATAATCATTGTTTCGTCAGCATTATAAATGTCGTTTGGAGAAATTTTGAGTTTCTCGTAAACAGTTTGAATCAAATCATAAAAGACTTGAATTGCCGTTCGGTTGAATCCCTTTTCGCGAGCTAATGAAGTCGGCTCGGGATTCCTGAGAGATATTTCTCTATGCTTATTTAAGAATTTATACATCCAGTCCTTCCCAGCCCTTTTTTTTCTTTATTGAATGTGTGATTAATCCCATTTCTCTCTGCTAACTGGAAGGCCGTAAGTTGCCGTAAATGAGTCAAGCTGAGTCCGAACAGTCTTTCCCATAATATCCTCCAGCTAATTTTTCTACTCTACTGTAAAAACGGTGTCATACCGCCTTAAGTTTTATTAGCTGCTTCCTTTGGAGATAAGGCATTTTGGAGGGCCTTCTTCACCTTATCCTCCAATTTTGATTGGGGAACATTGTATATTTTGGAGGCTTTCAAGTAATCCTTGGATCCACCCAAAACATCACTTATAGCCGGAGCCATATCTTCTTCTCACCAACTTTGCCTTGTAGTCTTTCACTTATAGTTGCGCGGCATTTTGAACCTGTCATTACAAATAACGTCGTAAAAAAGTAATAAAACAATGGATTTCTAATTTGAAAATAATAAAATTAAGTAATATAATGAAATAAACAATTTTTAAGGACTATAGTAAACAAAGCAGTTGTTTTTCTCGGAAAAATATGGCTAGGGGTAAAATCGGCTACTACCCGGTTTTGCTATACTCCTTGGTACCCGATATTACCCCTACAGGGAATTTCCAAAACAAATTGCTGTCACCCATTAACAGATGGACGGAACAATTTCGTGTTAGTGGTGAATATTTCTAAATAAGCTACATAATAAAAAGGTTTACTTACCAAAAATTAAAATCAAAAAATCTGGTGATCACATGACCTACAGTTTTATGAAAAACTGCAAAATTATTTACAAAAAACCTTATAAAAGCACAGCACAGATCTGGTAATGCAATGTATGTTGTTCACTGTCATAAACCAATTGAATGGTGTCTGAAAGTAAGCTGAAAACCTCACTTGTAACCATGGAAGCACTTATCTATGAGAACATGATGCACCGGGTTTGACCTGCCTACCCGGTTTGCCCCACCTTCCCCTACCTAATATTTAAATTTATCCTGATCAAGTGCTAACGACTGCTGCGCTATGGCTATAATTATTATTATTATACGAATGTACCCAAAACCTTCGTTTGTTCTTTTTCCTTAAATAGTACCAACACTAAGAACTTCTTCACTTCAACTCATTTTGCTTACTAAATTGAAAAAAATTTCACAATTTGTATCATAGTTTAATTAAAAAGTTTCAGCATCAAGTAACTGCATACATGTTTGGTGCTGATTTGGTCTGCGACGCGCCTTACATTACTAAACTTCTTTTCTGCACCTTTGTCAGGTCGAATCTAGAATATGCCAATCCTGTGTGGTCCCCTTACTACCAAGTGCAGATTAATCGAATTGAAGCTATTCAACGCAGATTCCTCCGATTCGCACTTCGTAGCCTTCCTTGAAGTAATCCTGTAATTTTACCTGCCTATACAGAGTCTCCCGTATGTGGTCTGGCATCCGAAGGCTACGGATAGGTCATGCTTAGACAAAAAAAAATGTATGGGTGGGGGGACGGAAATCGTAACGGCTTCCGAGATAAAGGGACTTTAAAATATTTGGTTATGTTTTTATAGATACCTTGTAACTTCTGAGCGTTACACCCTATGATGATAATTTGAACTTTGGTAGATAGTTAATCGTTGGACCTTTCCAATGGTCTATAAATTTTTTCAATCGCCCTTTCTGTTTTGACGTTATGGCTCAACAAATTTATAATTTCGGAATTTTTACTTGTTTTTTTTTTATTTAACTACTATTTTTATCAAAAAACACGTCGTCAATATCAATTTTTCATATTGATTTTAAAAGTCCCAAAAGCTTAGCTTCAGAATGACTTATCTCACTCTGTACACAAAATGTAATCCTTTCTGCGCGTTTTTTGCACTTTTTCTTAAACATCTCCAGCGAAAATGGCTCAAAAAGGTCATTTCCAAAAGATTATTGCCTACTTTCTGGCACTTATTGAACTTTTTCAGCCATTTTCGATGGATTTGCTTAAGATAAAGTGCAAACACGCAGAAAGGGTTACATTTTCGGTACAGAGTGTGATAGGTAATTTTACAGCTAAGCTTTTGTGCTTTTTAAATTCAATATTAAAAATTGATATTGATGTTGACGTGTTTTTTGATAAAAATAGTAGATAAATTAAAAAAAAACGAGTAAAAATTCCGAAAATATAAATTTGTTGAGCCATAACGACAAAAAGGGAAAGTTTGAGGGAAAAGTTCATAGACCATTCGAAAGGTCCAACGATTATCTATCTACCAAAGTTGAAATCTTCATCATAACGTATAACGTCCAGAAGTTACAGGGTGATCTATAAAAACATACCCAAATATCTTAAAGTCCCGTTATCTCGGAAGCCATTACGATTTCCCTCCCCCCACCCGTACAATTTTTTGTTTGTCTAAGCATGAGCTATCCGTAGCCTTCAGGTGCCAGACCACATACGGGACACCCTGTATAGACCGTTTGAACTTGTTATCCCTACAGACACTGTAAACTAGACGTAATATCTCTAGAATTGTCTTTATTTTCGATATTTTTTTAGAGAACAATAAATTTCCCACTTCTGTTAAGCTCAATTGGTATATCAACCCCGACTGACTAGCTCGCTCAGAAGCCACAACTTTCACCATATTTCTTACCATCGAACCACCTACACAGTGCGAACGAACCTTTACCTTGAGCATTTCGACAGTATTAATTTGAATTTTTCAAGACTGCAACTGAAAAATCAGCTAAAATTGAATAATAGTTAAATTTATCTGCTTCCTTGTTTTTGCTTTCTTCTTTTGTTTTTAGTGTTTTGCATTTTTTTTCATGCCATAATTCATTTTGTAATAATTATTGTAGTAATCAACTTGATGAATTTCGAATTTTCAAAAAATTAATTATGACGGCGAGCGACGGCCGAGTTCGACGGCAATACATATTTGTCAAAGTTGGACCTCGCCACTGATACGTATATCAAGTTCAAATTTGTGTGGCCAAAAATAGGCTCAAGCCCAATAAACAACTATGTGGCTGCTTCCTTTGTGAGGATGTCTGCAATTTCGTTCCCGTTGATACCTTCAGGTCCAAGCATTGATAGAGGCCTAACCGTACAATTTTCTGCTCAATTCATTGTGACTGACCCTTTCACTGGACATTCCGGTTAGTCAGTTGGACTATATTTTTCTATCACTTAACCCTTTAATGCACAAGGTCATAAATATTACTAAAATATGTTATTTTTTCGTTTACATTAGTTTGACCAGTAAAGAGAAATGGAAAATAAATTCCATTAAAAAATTAGCTAATTATTTTTAAGTTTTCGGACGTTGGTACTTTTAGGTACCGTCGGGTTTTAATTATGGTAATGAAGGTGCAAACAACTGTAAAGAGTTTTTTTTTTTATTTATTTAATATTAAAAAAAAAACATAATTGAATTGCACAGAATACATAACATTCAACATTCAGAGTACCTAAATGAACCAATAAAGTTAAATTAAAAAATAACACAGCAAATAAATTCAAATATGTAATACAGATAAGGCATTCAGAAAATGTTGGCATATCAATCCTTTTGAAACATGACTGTGATAGTTTATTCAAAATTATGAAATTTTGCGAAACAGTTTTTTTTTTTCATTGCAACATAGGAAAATACCGCAGTGAGCACATTTACAACGGGGCCTCGATTGCATTTTTTTGACACTACATAACTCACATCTCCCTCTTTGGTCTACAAATGTGGGCCAGTGTATTCCCTTATTTCAAAAACGGACATCATTAGGTACAGAATAATTTTTTTTTCTACGTTTACTTGGAGGTGTTGCTATAACAGTTTCCCTTTTTCTTTTTTTTTGGTTTCAATAGGTCTTTAATATGTAAGTAGTCCTTGATCTAAGTTGCTTCTAAAATCTAATACCGTGCTCTTTCCGAACAGCTGACAATATATTACGTAGGCGTTCACAAATGATATGTCCAAAAGCCCCCAAAAAAAGTCTATGCCACCATTTTCTGGACTTTCGATCTATTCCATAAATAGTTCTGAGCTGATCCGCGTGGTCAACGCCACCCATAAATTTGTTATAATCAGTTATGGGAATCGGACATTTATACTCAGTCCTGCTCAGGGGCGGATCCAGGATTCTTGCGAGGGAGGGGCGCAATTTTGGTTTAAAAACGGTATAAGCTGGAAACAGATCAAAAGTTCAAAGACACTCGCCACCACTCGCAAATGTCAAATACATAAAATGTATCATTAAGATACATGCCGATCAGATAAGTGAGCGGCGGAACGAAGAAAGTTGGTTAACGTTCAACTTTTGCCACTCGCGAAAGTCAAATGGGGCGTTAAATTATTTATTTTGTTTTGGTTTGTTAACAATGGAAGCGTAAAACTTCCAAATCACTCATTGTAGTTAGTAAAAATAGGGAAACATATTTTGTTCACATTGACGAATTAATCATAAATTGTAACTTTGCAAAATACAGGAATTAAAGCCCTACGAAGTTTACCTCTACTAAAGTCAACAAAGTTTGATTTTTTTATATATTATTAAGGCAAGTTAAGGGGATACCTTATAATGCAAAGCACAGAATTGCAACTTGAGGAGAGCGCCAGAGGTGGTAGACTGTCCACATTCAACCAGTTCGGGATAAAAACTATCACGAAATTTTACTGTATGGCCAAAAGTAATTTGATGGGCGGTTTGCTGCGCGAGTTTTGCGTGCAGGTATTATCCTGCAAGGGATCAGACGCGAGATATTTCATTAGAACATTGACCACGCATATAGCGATAAGGGAGTGAAGGCATCCATCATTGCGGCGTTGTTCGAGTGAGTCGATATCATAAATTATTGCCACATCTCCAGTAAGCTTGAAGGCTCTCTTTTGGACAATATCCAATGAAGGTAAGACTGTGCGACCAGCCTCGGGGCCAGATATGGAAATCGTATTATATTCTAGGTCTGGTGTAGTATGTGTAGAGCAGCTCTAGATTCTATGGGTTGAAATATTTCTACACCTTTCGCTGCTTCTTTGGCAAAACAATAGATGTAATCTGTCCAGCTTAGCTTATCGGAAATACTAAAGCCAAGAATGTAAAAAGACGGTGTATCGCAAATCAGTGCTCCCTCAAAAGAAATGGGAGTGAAAAGCTTTGATCTTGCTTCATATATGAGACAGCTTTGGCACTTAGATTGCTTGAATTCGACGCGAAACGCTTTACTCCAAGCGAGAACATGGCCAAGGTCGTTATTCATTGATCTAATCAAGCCATCTCATTTGACAGATGTGGCATTCTGTCTGGAGTCCCCAAGAATGTCAAAAGAGTAAGCGAAATCAAGGCTACTGTCATAGGCAAAAGTATGGATGGGATTAAAAGTACATTAATGAAAATTAAGAAAAGAGATAACAGAGCTCTGGGACGTCCCGGCATCTATAGGGTGAGGTTCTGGTGAAACCCCATCTAGTACAACCGGTATTATGCGATCAGGTAAAACACTTTTAATGTATAATAGAAGATGAGGGCAGAGAACAAGTGCTTTAAGTTTAACTAAAACGGCTGGATGCCAGACTCTATCAAAGATCATTTATATCTAGAGCAACGATTTTGGGTCTACAAAACACCATTAGAAAAGTCAGCAAGTCTCCAGATGAGCGTCCAGTTCGGAAGCCATAATACCAATCATTGATGAGTTGCTTGGTTTCTAGATACTTCATTAATTTGGAGTTAATGATAGATTCAAAAAGCTTTGAAAGAATCGAAGTGATCGCAATTGGTCTATAGTTTGAGGCGTCGCTACCCTCACCTTTCTTAGGAATAGGCTGAACGTGAGCTATTTTCCAACCATTTGGAAATTTTCCTGTCGAATAAGACAAGTAGAATAGTTTGCGCAAAGGTTTGGCCAAAGATAAGACACAGCTTTCAATTAACAAGGGTGAGAAACCATCAGGACCTACGGCTTTGGAGTAGTTGATCCCCTTAAGGACCTTGAACACATCCCTCTTACGGATGCGTATTGGCTGTTTTATAGAGAATTTGAAGCGAATCTACCAGTGAAGATACTAGCTTGATCAAGGGAGTCAACAACCACTTCACCGATATTAAGTAGTGAAATTATTGAGGAATTGCTGAAGTTGTTCTTGATGGTCTTGACCGGGGACCACAAGCCTTTGCCATTCTATTCTGATCAAAAGGAAATTTTTCTCTCCGGATAATGGACTTCTAGGTGTTCTGGGCTGTCTTGTAGACTTGTTTCAATTCTAGACATGAATGCAAATTATTCGCGCTAAAAGCAGACTCTTTATTACATTATTTGGTTGAACTTATCGTTAAACCAACAGCGATTTTACTGTTGTTGAGATCTGCTGTAAGAATACGGAATGTATTCACGCATGCCAAAACTTCTCCAAGGTTCTGATTTAGAATTTCCCAATCAGCATTTAATTTTTTTTTTGTTTAAGGTTTTAGCTAAATATTCTAATATTGCATTTTACGACATAATAAAACTACTTTTCCTAATAAATGTCCTGCTTTAAATGTAATAACTCTCACTAAATCAATATACAATGATTTTTTCGCCGTTGTGTTTTCAATTAAAACAAATCTCCCATCGCTTTTACCCGAATAAGTTCTGCTTAAAATTGAACGTTTCCAGAAATTTTTATGTATTTAGCAAAAAGTGCAGTAGAAGAATTCAGAAGATCTACTGCAATTTTTTGTGGTCTTCAGGGAGGGGCGCGCGCCCCCCGCGCCCTCTAGCTGGATCCGCCACTGGTTCTGCTACCATCCTTTCATTTCCTAAGTACAGAGGAGTCCTCCGAGCCATGAAACTTTGAGGCTACATATACAGCTTTTGAATCCATTCATTTATATATGCCAATACCAGTATTTGTATGTCGATAGTCCCATTCCCCTCTTTTCAAAGCTTTTGTCTGCTGCTAGCTTGGGAAGTCCCTTCCTTTTTGGTTGTACAGTGCCACACGCCAAGGTATTTACCATCTTCAATCTTTCGAAAAGATTCAGTGATGTAAAGTAATTATTGAAGTACAGCTTTCTGTTCTGGTTCCATACATTTTTGGTAATATGTAGAACAACCCGTTCACCCAAGCCATATGTTTTGAATTCTTGCTGTACCATTTCATCCTTGCCTTCATATATTCGGAATATCATTATGTAACCACATTGTTCTGCTAAACACCATATTTTATAACCGCGTTTGATTGGTTTCATCGAATTGTATTGTTTCATGGAACTGCGCCCCTTGAAAGCAATCATTGATTCATCAATACTAAGTTCTCTTGTTCCGTGATAGACTACCTCAAATCGTTTGTTCAATTTGTCAAGCATTGGCTTTAGTTTATATAATTTATCCTTTTTATCGGCAGGAATCTTAGAGTTGTCATTCACATGAATATATCGCAGGATTTCATCAAACCGATTTCTACTCATACTTTTCCTGGATATATATTACATTCGAAGTCTGGACGGCAAGACCAAAGTGTTTCCAACTCGGCCGTATGTTATAATCCATCATAAAATTCAACCCAATGAAAGCTAGTAATTCATTACTTTTTAGGTTCAATACCTTGTTGTTCTGAGTTGCATATAGGTTACTTTGATAAGTAATATCGTCGATGACATCACTAATAATAACAAGGAAAACATCTGTTGCTGTATTCCATGAGTGAAACACCCCATTTTTGGGGCACATAAAGGCATTGTATATTCGGACTCTGTGTGGCATCAACAATCCTTTTTCTCCATCGGCGATCAAACTCAGATATTCTTCCTGTTTCAGTATAATCTCCACTTTCAACTGAACTCACTCCACGGGTGTTATACTGGGAATCTGTTTCTGTTCCTTGTTTAGGAATAACTACTTTATTTAAGGGGGTCCTCTAGTTTTTTATAGACTTTTGAAAATTACATTCTATTTTTTACTCATTTTTTCTTAAATTTTTCGCTCGTAGAAAAAAAACTATCGAAGCAATCATGATAATCCTAGTTCAATCGCTGGCGGCTTATAACATATTAAAGATGCTGTATAAATTTGAACAAGATCGGTGCAGTAGTTTCTGAAATATCGTGGTCATCGTTTCGAAAAATGGTGTTTCGAGAAAAACACGTTTGAAAGTTCGCGCATGTGATTTATACTAAAAATTTCATCTCACCGTCTTATAACAGGTAACGATTTCGTATTATCCGTAACAGCTGTTTGTAAGCCAATCCTTCCTGTAACAGGTATTTAAGTTGTGAGTAACAGTTCTTATCTTCCATGTGTAAATACTTGTTGTTTTTATCTGTTACGATAAATACGCCTCACCCCTACTCGGCTCCCCTTTACTCGGGCCTACACAGTAAAAAATATTGGTGTAAATTATAAATTTTATCTATTCCTTTTATGTGATAACTTTTATGTATATCAAAATTAATATAAAATTTAATAAAATGAAATATATATAAATTTTTCATACCAAATAGGGATAAAATGTATATGAAATATATATACCAGATTGTTTTTATAAGTAATATGAAAAATTTCATTTGAAGTTTTATGTAAACTTTTATAGAATTAAGTTATTACATAGATGTATAAATTTTATTCCAAAATTCTATAACTCGAACTTGCACACAAGTTTCCTATCTTACCTACGTATAAATTCTATCCCACGTTTAGATAAGTCACATTTCATGGAAAACTGTTTAACGGATCATTTGTTTGGAACTAGTTGAAATTTATACTAGAATGGATATATTTTATACCATGTTAAGATAACTAGTCGTATGTATAATATTTTGTTATTAATTCTCGACGGGGTTGCTATAAAAACTGAAAAGTACCATTTTTACACATAAGTTTTGCATAAACATTCAGTTATTTCATTTGCAGTATAAAATTTGAGTAGAGAACATGTCAGGTTTTAAGATATTCGCCGGTATATTTATCACGTGTGAATTCGAAAAAGTGCGTAAAATAGTGAAGATGCAAAAATTTATAAGTGAGACAATAAAACTGGAATATATGGATTTTGTGTGTTTCAGGTGAGTTTATATGACAAAAAAACTTATTTGTAGTGTTTCCTAGTTTTTAATGTATAACCGGCACTGCGTTATCGTTAAAGATTTCTTTGTCCGTTCTAATGGAGTATTTAGATAATACTCAATATTAAATGCCTTTTCCAGTTGAATACTATAGCATTATTGCATGCTAAAAATTGGAAGGATTAGAAATAATGTAATTATTTTGCTTTAGTATAGATTTATAACTATTTGAAGGTACATTTTTAGTAGCCTGCTTTTCTGTTCAGTTTATACAAAAATAAATATATAATTTACTTACTTATAAAAACCTTATTTAGCCTTAGGCTTAGCTAACTTTGAAATTTTGCAAGAAAAATTCGTTGGCTTTTTAAACAATAATGACGCAGTAATAGAACTACACTATGTCTATCAATTTCATATGCATCCTTGCTTTATTTTAAAGCTTATATTAGCAAGAAGTCATATGGAGATGTTCTTCTTGTAGAATATGAGCGTAAAGGTACGTTGACTGATACCGAAAGACGAAAATTAATTTATTATTTGTCTGCTTTCGTCGAAGAACACGTGGGACTTAATTCAACTAGCTTGGATTTAGAGGCAGCTAGTCAGGCCTTTTCATCACTATTTCCATGTCTGAAATCAAGCGGTCGTAAGGAAAATGAAGAACTTTTGGAAAATTGAAATTAATGATATTGTGTTATAGGAGTTGCTGGTTAATCGTTCCAATACAAGATATTTGCAAATCAAACTATAAAATGATAGAGTCAAAAGGAAAAAATTAGATACAGTGTTGAATTACCAACCATAAGTTGAAGTACTGAGATTTTTAACGACTCTCAAATTCAAAAGATTCAACAGGACTTGAATGAGCTTTAAAGTGCTACATTTCCTGAACAAATAGAATTTGCAAAGGAAAAATTAAGAGCAACTTTAAAAATTCAGAAGAAAACAAATTAAGGAATCTGGTTTTAGCGTTTATGGGAATTGTACCTTTATACCACCTCAGAATTGGTAATTACTCATTTTTATATTGCCATATACTCGTAGTTGAAAACTATTATTCAATCTATTGTTTAGATTTCATTCGATTTTTGCTTGGAGTTTAAAGATTGTAGTGAGCGATTTCTGGAAATTTGGATTACTTTACAACACCACATATTTACTACGGTAAAAGAAAAGGCCACTGAGATAGACAGAGAAAAAGGTAATAATTTTATTGTTATAAAACTTTTATAAAATGTATTTTTCTTGCATAGATTGGGATCCCTGCACCCTTTCATTTATTAGTCTTCTTCGTTTATTGCCGCCACCACCAAACGGAAACAAAAGATTAAGCCCACTAACCGATGAAAAAGGTGATTACTATTAGGTATTACATATATTGGCATGGTACTGACAAATATGTATTTCTGCTAGGACTTACAAACATTGAGCTGTTAGACAACTCAAGTAACAAATCACCATACATTGTTTCATTGGGATTTTGAAGTGCACCTGGTCCCCAAGCATCATTTACTCACACATCATCCACGAGTATTGCGTTTAATGGGTCGTGTTAGCCATTTTTCTGCAATGTGGTATGAAGCAAAGCACAAATATTTCAAAAATCTTGCAAAACATTTAAAAAATAATAAAAATATTAGTGCTTCGTCATCAGCAGATGTTTGTCTCAACTTGGAAAGCATACAACTTCGAACAAGTACCTAAAGTAGCTAAGATAACAACATTAACTTTCGAAATTTTTTAATAAATATAAATTTTTGTTAAAACAAGTAGACAATAATGCTTTTCAAATGACACAAACTGTTTTTTTGGATTGAGTATTTTACTCATAATCGTCCGGAATTGTTTGTTATTTCACCTTAATATAACTCAACCCATAACATAAATAATTTTATCAAATAAAGTGTATTTTAGCGTATAAAAATGAATTTATATTTATATGTAAAAAATTTAGTGTAATACAGTTTTGTGAATTTCATAATGCATTTCAAATCACAGAGGATGTAAGTGAAGATAGCGTACTGTTATTGCCATTGTATGCGTATGATAATCATACATCATTTGATTCATCTTTTTCAAGAAAATCTAATGGACTATACATTGTAACAAAACATATATATATATATATATATAATATATTGTATATTATACAACATTGCTTACATTGTAGTTTTGAATTGCAGTCATTCCTTTCAGCAATGCAATCTGCTACCCCTACTGGATTCCAACCATAATTGGATAAGATACAAGAAATACGAAAAGTTATAAGCTTTATATGATTATGTTATAACCTTCTGCTATAATTTAAAGTATCAATTTTATACGAAGTCTTTATACGGTACCGTATAGAATTTATAAACTAATAGAATTAATTGAAAGTATACATCTTTCTCATAAAATTTATACCGGAAAACTACTCCTCGTTTTTATACCTTAGCAAATTCATTCTAAACAAGCGTGCTTTAACTTTTATAATTAACACTTGTATTCGTTTTATGCAGAAAGTGTAAGGATTTATATGTATACTTTGATTTATCGAAATAATATCAATATTTTTAACTCGGTATACCTGCTCCGTTCCATGGCCGTAACTTGTGAACCACTTCGAATACCGAAAAATCCTTTGGCACACATTTTCTACACATGTTGTAGATGTGATTTATGAAAAAAAAATCGACCCGAGAAACTAAAGGACCCCCTTAAATCAAAATCCTCCTCCTCATTAAGTTCAGGAAGAATTGCATTATCAATATCAAAATCCAACTCTTCGTCATCATCCGTCTCAATATCAGTCTCGCCATAGTCAGAAGGAATATCTTCCAATAAGATAAGATGTCCACCAGCTCATTAATTTTTATTCTATCAATAGGTCTGCAAATAGTTTAAAAGATACATATTCTAGAATGTTGCAAAAACATTGCTAGCTATACTCACAAAACTTCTTTTTCTAACGGCACTTTCAATCTAAATGAAAAATTTACTAATAACCGAACAGTGGGACCAACGGCAACTTCAATCTAAATGAAAAATTTACTAATAACCGAACAGTGGGACCAACGGCAACACTGCACAACATTTTTCCAAGAAAAATTCTTTGTATTACTTTCAATAATCCAATAACCTTTTAGTAATAGAATCAAAATGACAAATTCACCGAAATTTTCGGATGCGCTTCATGCAAACCGCGCACATCCTCTAACCCTTCAAATTACTTTCGGCCGTACAGTAAAATTCCGTGATGCTTTTTTATCCCGAACAGTGCGAATGTGGAACAGCTTACCATCTTCTGTTTTTCCTCCGGCATGTCAATCTGCGGAAGTTTAAGGGCGACATACATCGGCGACTCCGCCACTCTCCTCATATCCCCTATCCTATTTCCCTATCTCCTTCCTGCCATGCTGTGCTTTGCATCATAGGGTATCCCCTGAGCTTGGCTTAATAATATAAAAAGAAAAAAAAAAAATTACGTATGGGCGAATCTATCTCATGTCAGCATGAAAATGTATGAAGAACGAGTAAGCAAATTTTATAAGAACAAAATGAAAAATTGGGAACACAATTATATTTGAGAGAGAGCTGGTACCGTAGTACCTACGGTTTCCAAAAACTGAAAAAGGTCCTCTTTGATTTCATATGGATTAAACAATATGGTGGTATTTAAAAGTACCGTCGGTCAATAAAGGGTTTTAAAGGTTAAAGGTCATGTTTCTAGGATTAATATAAATTTCTGAACTACATATTTCCAGTGAGTGTACAGCTTTCAAAAATTAAATAATTTAAATTCAACAAATATGTGCAAAAAATTCACGAACTATTTTTGCATTACAAGATCTCCACCATAACGCTAGAAATTTATTGTTGCTTTCTGAAAAACGAACACAATATTGGCGGTAGAGAATCTCCTCTGTGGGTACTCAATTCCTGTAATTGTCTAATTTTCTACGTATGGCTGTGCAGTGTGCTTGTGCATATTATATTGTCACCCCTTTAGAACCCTAATGAGGGCGTAACAAAGGAAATAAAGCACTGTGTGGTCTGCATTAATTTTGAAAGATTTGGAGCCTGTCATTTGGTGATGCACGACAGGACGCTTTACCAGGTCAAAAAATGATCAATCTTCAACAAAACAAGCCTGCAAATATATACGTATGATGTTTACCTATACTCGATAAATCCATGTATGTGTGTGCACATATACACTGAAGCAAAGTTTATATATAATCGCTCTTCTTTTCATACACTTTATTTTTACTATATAGCAGCAGAAGCAGAGCAGGGCAAAGCAGTTTAGAGTCCACAGTAGCCAAAGCAACCAGCCAACCCTCTTCAATGGGAGAGGCGATGAACAACAACAAGAAGCAGAAAAAGTACAGGCGCTATTCTAGGGGTAGCCAGCCTGCAGCTTGATTTTTTTGTATATATACAAAAGGCCTGATCCAGGACAACCGACGACGATAACGATGAGGATGAGGATGAGGACGATGATGAGGACGATGATGATGAATCTCATAGGGAACGTAGTACATTTTGTGGTTTCAAATTACAGAACGGCAGCACTGTGGAAGCTTCTCTTGGATTTTATTTGTTGTCGTTAAGAATATTAAGGGTTCGGTCTATAACAATGAACTCCAGGACGGGATGGTTTTCGATGCTCTTTTTGCTTGAAGAAGATGAAAAATTCCGCGCAGTGTTGAATACTGAGGGAGGAAAATGTTCACGCTATATAGGAAGAAGAGTATAGTTAGGTAGGTAGGTAGGTAGATAGATAGGTATAGTTAGGTTGATTTTGGTAGGTATAGAGAGATGTACACTTCTTATATGGGAAAGAAGTGGTGAAGAGGGGCCTCTTTTGTGTAATTAAACGGAATAATCTTTTATAAATTGTATACACTAAAATTTGTGAAATTTACTTTGCCTTTGGAATAATTTCAGGAAGAGATTTATAAGAAATGAAGTCTTTTTTTTTTTTTTTTATATATATAATTCCTTCAACTTCAGTAGATATGGATTGATAAATCTAATCTAATGTGTCATTAGATCCCTCTATAAGCTTATTAACTACTTCAAATTTGACGAAACTCCAACTAGATTTATGAATTTCACAACAGATCTACATGATTTTAGTTTTCGTGAGTTTATCTCAGGGACCGAACCAGTTATGACTTTTTACGAATAAAGCCAACTTTACCTGTGATTCCTGACCGATAATAATTTGAAGCTACAAAAACCAAGCTGGAAAGGCTTTTTATTTTATCTGGCAAAAATATAAAGCCAGCTTGGCTTTTTATTTTATCTGGCAAAAATTTAAAGTCAGCTTGGCTTTCTATTTTTTCTGGCAGTAATAAAAAGCCAGCTGGGCTTTCTATTTTTTCTGGCAATAATAAAAAGCCAGCTGGGCTTTATATTTTTTTCCTAGTAAAAATAAAAAGCCAGCTGGGCTTTCTATTTTTTCGAGCTGAAAGTAACAGGTTTTGAAGCTGGTTATTTTTTTGAGGAAGTATAAAAAGCCAAGGTTTCTTACTTTTCCTAGCCGAGTATCAAAAAAAAAAAATACATAACTGGTCCGGACCCTGAAAATAAGAAACTAGCTTGGCTTTCCGGCTTCGATACCTGTTACTTCTAGCTCGAAAAAATAAAAAGTCAAGCTGGCTTTTTATTATTGCCAGAAAAAATAGAAAGCCCAGCTGGTTTTATATTTTTGCCAGATAAAATGAAAAGCCAAGCTGGCTTTTTATTTTTGCCAGATAAAATAAAAAGCCTTTCCAGCTTGGTTTTTTTAGTTTTTTTTAATAAAAAGTTAAGTTTTCAAAAGCTTTGCAGGAATCGAAACGGGTTTCACGAGACATCTTTTGGTATATTCCACACAATTCCACGATCATGATTTATCCCAGCTATGTTTGTTTAAAGTTTTCAAAATACCAGTTATTTTCGGTCCCTGGTTTATCTTTATTGAAGTAAATTTGGGTCTGGAGAAAGTATACTTGTAGCATCTGTTTATAAACCTCCAGGTGGCTCTTCAACCACTGAATTTTTCGATCTCTTGAACCAGTTAAGTGCTACTTAAGTACACGTTATATATTAACGGGAGATTTGAATACGAATCTTCTTGTCGTCAATAGTCAAACCCTCACTTTGGTGGACAATCTATCCAGTTTACAACTTGCAGTGTAAATACTCTGCCCACCAGGTTTGGGGAAAATAGTAGCTACTTACTGGATCTGGTCATTTCCAGCGGCGATGTTTCTAAAGTTTTATTTCATGATCAGTTCTCCCTTCCTGGTATATCTAAATCACGATTTAGTATTTCTTTCCTATGATATTCAACTCGACCTGGTTAATGAAAGAGTTTCTTTTTACTACCGGGACTGGGTTTTTCATTCCATCCTGAAACTTGGGATGAAGTAGTTTTGGCAGTGTCTTCAATCTCGTCATCCAACGCTATCAGCATGGATGAAATTACGTTTACGTTTCGGATTCCTCTCCACAACGCCTGCATTTCGGATCTTCAACAAGTCTCATTCTGTGAAGGTGACCGCTGAGGGAAGAGTGCCCAGTGAGAATAGACACTAGAGTTCTCAGGGTTGGTTTGTTAAGTCCTAGGAGCTTATTAGTTTGGTTTGGGTTGGGTTCACCTCACAGTTCCTTTGTTGTTCTATCCATCTAACCAATGGCGATTGTGTTGGCGGTCCGCGCATCATCTTGAGATCATTGAGACAATTTGTTTTCCGTAATAAATCGAAAACGCGTTCAATTAAGAGTACTGAAATTTTGCACGCGAGCTTTTAAAAAAAAAAGTAAATTTAAGTACAAAAATGAAACAAATCGGGTAACTTCTTCGCAGGGTTGCCATACAAAAATTTCGTTCTTCGCTATATATTGGAACACTGCCTGAGAACCCGTCGACATAGAGAGCTGAAATTTTGTGCACTATGTTTTAGGGTTTTTACGTATAATGTGAAAACGATCAGTCCTAGACGTTTTTATCGTGGTGAAAAGTTCTTTAGAATGTGAAATCCTATGGATTGGTTTTAATTATTTTTTCTTATCGACAAATCGTTCCAGAAATAAATGCGAAGAACCACTTCAAAAATCAAACTTGCAAAGATGGGTGACCATACGAAATGACATACGACATTCATCTAAAGTATCCTAAGAGTTGATCTTACTTAGACCAATTCTAACTTTTTTGTTGTTACTAGCTGATTTTATTGATATTCTGTGTGATATACGTATACCTCAAGGTTCCATTCTTTCACTAATCTTCTTTTTTATCTTCGTCGAAGAGCTAACACTTGCTCTATGATATTCGAGGATCTATTATATATGCCAAAGTTGTCTAAAGTTGCTTATATGTTAATAGGGTGTCCCGGGACCACAGGTCAACATTGCAGCGGGTGATTGGGGAGTTGTCATAGGTCAAAATGCCAGTTCACATATGTCCTGGTGTAACAGGTGGAGCCACATTACCTGCAGTATAAACTTAATACTTCCATGAAATAAGTTCATTGTAGTTGTTAGTAACTGTTGTTCAAACGCTCTGTTGACAACTTAACGAGATTTTTCCCCAAACTGCAGGTAATTTGGCATTTTAATAGCTCCACCTGTAATACTGTAGGAAAACACAAAAGTATCGTTATGAGACATATGTTCACTGGGCTTTTTGGCTTGCGTTGACTTCCAAAATCATTCACTCCAATATTGACCACTGGGCCCGAGCATTCTGTATAATATAATATGTATATGGAAAACGCCCCCCCCCCCCCCCCACGCAACACTGGCCTGGAAATGTTACAACAAGAAAGCAAACATTTTACGAGCTGCAGACTATTGAAACTTTTTCCGTCTGTCTGTCCGTACGTCCGTCTGTGCGCAACGATAACTCGAGAACGCGTATACTTAGAGAGCTGTACACGGACTAAAAAAAAAGTTAAGTTAAGTTCGAAAATGAGACAAATCGGGCAACTGCTTCGTGGGGTTGCCATACAAAACTTTCGTTTTCCACTATATATTTGGACACTGCCTGAGAACGCATCGATATAGAGAGCTGAAATTTGGCACATGGAGTTTTCATAGTAATAGCAAAAAAATTCTAAAAATGGAATAAGTCGGGAAACCCTTCTTGGTGTTGCCATATAAAAATTTTAGTTTTTTACGTATACTGTGAAAACAACGATCAGCCAAGACATTTTTATTGTACTAAAAACTTCTTTAGAATATGAAATCGTGTAAAATTTGTTATAATCATTTTTTCTGTCCGACAAACCGTTCTAGAAATATATGCGAAAAACAACTTCAAAAATCAAACTTGCACAGAAGGGTGACACTACGAAATTTCATACGGGCATTCATAGGGTATAAGAATTGGTCTTAGACCTATTCTAGCTTTTTTACTTGTTCATATCGAATTTAAAAAGCCCAATTTAATGTAACATGACTTATCAAACTCTTTACCCAAAATTTAACTATTTTTGTTTTTATTGCAACTTTTCTTCATCTAAATCCAGCGGACTCAGACTATGAAGCCCTATGATGCCGCAGCACAGCCTTGGTATGAAAGGAAGAAGGGGTAGGGAATTTAGATTATTGAGTTGAGTCCAGAAGGTGAATGAGTGCATTACGCTTGAATGTTTGCGGCTCATAGCTGAGGGGCAAACAGAAGATGGCAAACTATTCCACATTCGTACTGTCCTTCTTATGAAGGATTCATGGAATTGCCGTTACGGGCGAGGGGGTGCTCTTGTTACAGCTCGAGTTGTGGGCAAAGGAAGAATTCTACAAGGGATCAGGCTACAGATTTCATCAGAGAAATATCCAAAGAAGTAGAAATAAAAGATATTACGCCGGTGCTCGAGAAAATCAATAGTTCCTATTGATATGTCCTCGCTAATATGCCGGAAGGCCTTCTTTTGGACTTTGTCTAATGCGGACAATGCAATGAGTTCAGCCCCTCCCCAAATATGGGAATTATATTCTAATCTAGGCCTGATATGTAACTTGTAGATTTGTCTAATGAAGTAAAATATTTCTTGCATCGTTGCAAGAAGCCAGACATTTCATCGCTGTTTTGACAGACCCAAAAATATGATCGGACCAACTAAGATTGTTGGATATTTCAATGCCTAAGATATTAAGAGATGGCGAGTACAAAATATCTTCTCCATCGACGGAAATGTGTTGAGCGGGTGTTGCGGAACGTTCGAGTGATAACAGACAACATTGCGTTTTGGAAGCATTAAACAAGACCCGGTTCGCTCTGCCCCAAGCGAGTATTGTTGTAAGGTCATAGTTTAGTGCACTGAACATGTGCCTTTGTTTGTCAACTATAAAACTCTCACGATAATCAACTATAGAGTCGAACGAGTGCACAAAATCAACGGTAATGTCATCTGGAAAACTAAGAATAGAATTGAAAGTGATAGCTAGCAGATCATTAATAAAAAATTGGAAAAGAGGATAGGACAGAGCACAGAACCTTGCGGTACACCGGCATGGACTATAAAACGGTCAGAAGTCACTCCGTTCAATATAACTTGAATTGAATGATGGGAAAAAAGAGTTTCAATCCATTTTAAGAAAAGACGGTCTAAGCTTAATGCTTTAGTAGCTCAAAGAGCACGATGCCATACTCTATCGAAGGCCTTCGAGATATCTAAAGTGATGATTTGAGATTCACCAATAGTATAGAGATATTGATTCTCTTACTCTCGGTAAGGAATGTTAGTAAATCTCCAGTAGAGCGGTCAATGTGATTGGGATCTAGATATTTCATTAATACAATACAATACATTTATTCGGCCTTGTACAGAAGATTACAAAATCTTATCACGTATAATTGGGTGGAAAAAAAAACAACATAAGTAACATTAAAATTAAAGCAAAAATTAAATAATAATAAAAATAAATATAATAAAATAAATAAATAAATGAATAAATAGAGAAAGAAAAAAAAAAAAAAAGTATATCCAAAGATGAAAAAGATAAAGAGAACTTAAAGATAAAGGGTAAAGAAAAGAACAAAAATAAAAAATAAGTAAATAAATAAAAATACAACAAATTAAAAACAAAAGACAAGAAAAAAAAATAAATAAAATTAAGAATTAATAAAACAATTTAACAAGAATTTTAAGATCTGAGAATAAATACCAATCCACTATCTCATAACTAGTTAAGGTAATCTTTGACTAGCTTAGCAAAGGTCAGGCCGGAACCTGTGCGCTGAATTACATTTGGAGGAGAGTTCCATTTTCGGGCAACTTGGACGAAGTAAGAGCGCTCACCGTACCCAGATGTACATCTCGGGACAAGGAGTTAAAAACCTCTATTCGAGTGCAAGAACTGTAAGCTTTCGGATAGATATGCAGGGGATTTAGTTTAAATTAGCCTATGAAGGAAGATAAGCCTCCGACGAGTCACATAGGCCTCTACAGAACTACCGAGCGTAGCAAGAGCAGCTACATGAGCGCTCCGAGGAAGTTTATAAATATAACGGATGACGTCGTTAAAGGCTACAGTAACTCTTCTTTGACAAATTGAGTCTTATCTGCTAAAAATAAGGCTCCCATAGTTAAAATGGGGTAGAATAAGAGTCAAGGAAAATTTCCTGCGAAAATCCACTGACAGGCAACTGGAGGAAATAGAAAGTTGACGAATACTGCCATAAATTTTCCACATCAAAGCGCTGATGTAGTCGCAACAACAAAATTTCGAATTGATTTGAATGCCCAAATTCTTAACTGACTCAACATATTCAAGCGTGGAATTATTCAACCGAACTGACGGCAAATCAGATATAGGGAAAACGATTCTATATACCGGTAGATAGTAAGACTTGTGTGGGTTAATGGCAAGCTCATTACCCATTGCCCGTTCGTGTACGTGCTGTAGGTCATCATTGATTCGAGCAATACAGTCCTCGACCAGGCCTATGGGTCTGCTAAGGTACAACTGAACGTAATCGGCATACAAATGCACAGAAGCGCTATTGACAACAGAGGGGAGGTTATTTATATACAGGGAGAAGAGAATAGGGCCTAGAACTGAACCTTGAGGAATACCAGCGTAAAGGGACAATGGATGGACAATTGGATGTTGATGAGTGTTTCGAAAAACTTCGAAAGAATCGAACTAAGGATAATTGGTCTATAATTTGAGGGATCGCTTGTCTCTCCTTTTTTGGGTATTGTCTGAGCATGTGTAATTTTCCATGCAAAAGGAAAGACTCCTGTCGAATATGACAGGTGAAATAGTTTGCGTAACACTTGAGTACCAGGAGTGAAGTACCATCAAACCAAGCCGCCTTGGACACATTGAGGCTTGCGAGCACTTTGAAAACCTCCGTTTGCATACAAGACGGCAAACCACTTCCGGTGTGGCCATTGCGGTACTGCTGTGTGTGTAAACAGCTTACGGGTGGGCAATTTTCCTTTATGAATGAGCTTTTTCTTTCGTGACACCATACCATAAAAGTGATGGTATTTAATTGCATATAGGCGTACGTGACAGAAATGCTCGTAGTACTTTTATTAATAGGGGGTTACCCTTATCCGTTCTATACATACATACATATGTTTTCCTTATTCATTTTTCAGAAAAGAAGACAATATCGAATAACCTGGCAACGGCTAGCAGAAGATTGGTCCTTTGAACTTTCATGCAGTGATGTCAAAAAGTTAAAGCTAAATATTTGATATACCCACCTATAGAACTACAACATATAATATCAAATATTCATCATTATTTCTTATTTTATATTAATGTTTACTATAAAAGAAACACACACACACAAAAATTAATAAAATAATCGGTTTTACAGCTTATCACGGAAATCACTGAATATATGCCCAAACAAAATTTTAATATGCTCAACTCACTCAAAAATAAAAGAAATACAAAAAAAAAACTAAATCACTCAGAAAAGACACTCTAAACCTAAAAAAGTGTGCATAAGTTGGCAGCAAAACGACATAACCTACAACAAAAAGTGCAATCCCAGAGAAAGGAAGAAAAAATACACAAAAAAAAAACCTCCAGATACACCGATGGAAGAAGGAAGTGAGGGATGTATAGCGATTTAAGAAGATTTAGAACCTGAAAGTACTTAGAAGACGCAGCAGCTAAATGCACTTTTTCTTCATAATGCTGCGACTGTTTGGCCAATGTTTGTGTTTTAATCCCCCATACCTCCATCGCTTCCAGACAAAACAAAACAAAAAAAAATAAGGAGAAAAAGGTAAGTAAATGCTGCATCCGCTTAGGAACGTCAATCCGAGGATTTTTGCAGGAAATCAGCAAAACATCTCCTTGTGGTCATAGTTAAACACAAAAAAAAAATAAAAATCCTTCTTTATAGAGATTATTGCTTATCAATTTTTGACATCGATTTTTAAAACAGCAGACATATATAGGTACCTACTTACGGACATAAATATAGGTTAAGTATATTTGTTGGGATGCAGAGGAGGATCAAAGAATCTTCTATCAGCTACTGACCTAATTTCTTAAACAACTTCTTCGTTGTGCAGCATAATGATACAAATCTGTAGCATACTACTATGGACTGGCATAGTATCGGATATCATGATTTTATCAGCATTATCCTAGCATTGTCCTTGGACTCGTAGTCCTGCTCGAAATAATTTCATTGCAATGGGGAAATGATTCATGCATGAAGTAATTTTCAAAATTATACAAAATTCGGATCATTTCTCATTGTTCGTTTGCCTTTTTTGGAAAAGTGATCGTATTACGTTACAGAAGATCTTCTACTATACTCTCGGTCCACCTGCTTATGTACATGTAGCTTCTTGGATTCTTTGTCTGACCTATTGGGTGATGTATTATTTTAATGAATCTGAAAATAACTCCCTTAAATTTTGAAAATTGGTTCCATTAAAAATGAAATAAATTAATTAATGGAAAAATCATACAAGCGCCAGGAAAACTTCGGCTCTTCATTTTTTCCATAGCTTTCTAAACGACGAACAAACATGACACCATACAATAGTCGATGTGAATTCTTCTAAATCAACTCCCCACCGCTAGATGAAACTCAGATCAGCTAAGCTCAAGATGTAGATATCAAGCCTTGTCACGTCCTACGACTCATGAAAAGTAATTCGGAGGCAATCTCTGGGCACCAGTCTCTGATGCTCGATAAAATTACCAAGTTTTCAGCCAATCTGTGTAATTTTCAACAATTTTGTGATGATGCACGCATATTGAATTGTAATATGGAAAACGTTTTCAGCTTGACTGACACGTTGAACTCTAATTCGATTGCGATACTGGAAAAGACTCATTAAATATCATCAAAAATATCTCTTTTGTCGAGCACCTTGGACGATCTTCACTCTGTGGTAGCAACATGTGATGCGCCTATGATGTCCAATGCTAACAGCAGGACTGCTTTACCCCTATCATTGAGGCGCAATAATAAGCAGGTCAAGGACGATATTGGTTCCTGTTCGTCGGCCGTATTGAAAAATTCTGCGCTTTTGGGTTCTATGGTTCATGATATTGGGAAACTGTCTATAAGAGAGTCTTACAGCTCTGAAACTCTACAGCCTGAGCCCCAACATTCTTCATCTACTCAGCAAGGTTCGCATGTCTTAACTCCTGCCTCCTCTGAGAATATTTCCTCAGCAAAGGTGGGTCGTCGTCAGAGACAAAGAAATCATCGCAACAGCCCAAATCATATTACTACTGCCTCAAGTATTTCTTCAGTTCGACATGAGGTTTTTCTGGATACAAATGTGGTCTCCATTGGGGGAACCTCATCTTCAGTTGCCAATACCGTGGTATCTCCGATTGTGGACGAAGTGTTTGATGAAGGGACGAAAGCTTCAGTTTCGGATGTCGGTATATTGCGGTCTGCTTCGGTTGCGGATATTGCCTCCACCAATGACACTCTGACTGTAATTGGAGACGTTGTTTCGCTGCGGCCAGCCAGGCTTCTAAAATGTGTCTTCGTATCTACATAGAGTACATCCTGACACTACCGAAGATGAGATAACTAGACATATTTCATTGCGTGTTGGTATTTCGACTTCTTTGTTGCCTGCAAAAAATTATCTATTCGACATGATCGTGAAAAACGCTCATTTTCAGGCGGTCCTCTCTCCTGAGATTTGGCCCCAGAATTCTATTGTCCGTGAATTTATTCGAAATGGGCGCATCTTCTGCTAAGGCAAAAAACTTGTTGGCGAAATCTCCGTCCACTATGCCAATGTAACTGTTCCTCGCTTCAAGACATTTCGCCTTTTTACAAGTTCGACGAATTCCTGTTTCGACGTGGTCTGCCTGACCGAGACATGGCTATGTGGAAAGATTTCAAATGCAGAGCTTTTTAGTTCCAAGTGCTTGGTGGTTCGCCGTGACCGCCATCGTCTGTCTTTGGATGCTCCTGTTGGAGGTGGAGTACTTTGTGGCGTTCGTCGCAACCTTCCAAGCACTTTAATCGATTTTGTTGAGTCCGGCGACCTGGAGTTTATATGTGTAGCTCTCAAGCTCTCACACAAAAACGTATATATTGTTATAGTTTACATTCCTTCATGCTCATCAGCTGTGATATTTGACCGTTTAATTATTGCTTTTTGGTGACTTTATGCGTAGTGTTAACTGGGAACGCAACACTCTCTGGACGATGAGGGCTTGCTGCCTTCTTTCTCGGCGACTCGTCAACATGCGATATCTTTTATTGACAACATTATTTCTTCAGGCCTAATGCAGTCTAGCGGCGTTATTAATGACTCTGGAAAATCTCTTGACCTGGTATTTTCTTCCGGTTTGTGATGTTTTGTACTTCCACTGCAAGCCCTTCCTGTGCTCTTTTCAGCATGGTTTTATGAAGGAAAAATCTACTACACTAATTTGTTGGAGTTTACTAATTTCTGCATTTCTGCTATTGAAAACGGTAAGCAGGTGGATTGCATTTTCACGGATTTCAGTAAAACTTTTGTTCGTTTCAATCACAAAATCTTAATTCATAAATTGACTGGTCTTGGTTTTGCTACTGTCTTTGTCAATTAGCTTCGTTCTTATTTATCTGATCGTACGCAGCGAATTATATCCACGCAGGTCTTTCTGACGAAATAAATAATATTTTCGGCGTACCTCAAGGTACCCATCTTGGCCCACTCCTTTTTATAATTTACATCAACGATGTATCTCTGATTTTGGCTAATTCAAGAATTCTTTGCTATGCTGACGATGCCAAAATCTTTCGAATTGTTTCTAATGAAAACGAGTGTGGCTTTTTAAACTCGGACCTAGACACCTTTCGTAAATGATGTGCTATTAACTGTCTTCCTCTTAATATTAGCAAACGTACTAATATGTCCTTTTCTCGTAAAAGGAGGCCATTGGAATTTAATTATACTTTATGCTTATTATCTAGACTTGACAAAACCAAGGACTTGGGTGTCTTCTTTAATACACGTCTTTCCTTCAAGGATCATATTAATTCAATCGTGGCCAGGGCTAATGCTACTCTGGGGTTTGTAAAGAGATGGTCAAAAGAGTTTAATTATCCATTCATCACGAATATCCTTTACTACACATTCGTTAGACCCATTTTGGAGTATGCCAGTCCTGTCTGGTCTCTCTTCTATGCTGTATATATAAATCGCATCGAGGCTGTTCAGCGGAGATTTGTCCGAATTGCCCTGCATGGACTTCATTGAGACAACCCTATTATTCTGCCTCCATATGTTGTTAGGCTTAAGCTCTTTCTTGAGAATAGACGAAAAACTTCCGGAGTTGTCTTTGCATTCAGTATATACAAGGAGTGATAAACTCCCCTGAGCTCTTAAATACTCTTAATATATCTGTTCCTGTGCGCTCTTTGAGAAACTGTGACTTCTTTGTTATTCCTCAGCATAGTACAAACTATGGCATGCACGAGCCGGTTTCATCGATGTCTCGTCTCTTTAACCGCCAGTTTGATTTCGAAAAGTCAACTAAGAGATCAGCTTAATTAAAGTTACTTGTTTTTTCGTTATTATGGTTATATTTCACTTTTCTAAACTCAGTAATCAGATCGTTGATGCAGTTCTAAATAAATAAATATCATCTCTAATCTTATAAGCTCATCTCAGTAGTTTAGATTAACTCAGCTCAAACATAAACTCAATTCGAAACTCAAACTCATCACAGTTTGAAAATCGGCTCAGCTCAAAGCTCAAGCAAGCTTATCTCCTCAAATGGCTCATGATTTTTCATCTCATGTGATCCACCACCAGCTTTTATGATAATGATTTGCTTGATTCCCAATTCTTATAACAATCTTCAAACGGAATTTCTCAGGGATCGATTTTGAGACCGCTTCTTTTTAGAACCTTAGATGTAAGTATTGTTAGTCATTCTGTTTGCAACATATAGAAATATTTAATATATTAGTACTACAAAATGGGGTTGTAATATTATTATGTAAGTCCGAACTTTACATATCCGTAAGATCAGTGAGATCAGTAAGATAACTCAAGAACACGTTGACTAAGAGCGCTGAAATTTGTGCGCAGTTTTTTTTTTTTATATAAAAATTGTAATTTGTAAATTTAAAGCAGGGTGAAATCTGGCAACTTCTTATTAGTGTTGCCATACAAAAATTTCTGTTTTTACTATCTATTTGGAAATAGCTTAAAAACGTATAGACATAGGAATAAAAAGCTGACATTTTAATAACTCCACTTTTATGAGATTTTTTTTCTATTCCTTCTTCGAAAAAGTGTTGTCGAACAACATGCGATCACAATTTTTGCGTTGCTTTGGTCTACATTGGAGTGATATCGCAAGGTTATCTTTTATGCAATCGATAACATGGAAATTGCAAGGCGGAAGATCTAGACTAGACTATAGATTAGGTTGTTTCAAAACGTCCAGAGGGATCTTCGTGACGTGTACAGAATGTCTTTTATCAGAGGATTTTTAATAGACTTTGCCTTTTTCAGCCTCCTCATGGTTTTAAAATACGCTGCCGAAGTGGCTTTGTACATGAATTCAATATGCAAAATATGCTACTTATTCCCGATCTCGTTCACTCTAAATGAATGAATTCGTCTACAGTTCACCTGTATACATTCACTTGACGACCTTTTCTGGTGCGAGGCGAACTTGAAGTCTTTCACTGGCTTGATTGTTGCTTCGTTTCAGGGTCGTAACCATGATTCATTATACCTGTAATGATCTTCAAAAAAAAGTTTCGATAATTTCGGAACTCTTCTTTGAAAGCAAATGCTTCCCGCGACTTTGTTTTTGTTCAGCAGTAAGCAGTCGAAGCAGGAATTTGGCAGCCAACCTTTTCATTCCCAAATCTTCCATTAAAATTCGCTGAACTGAACACCAAGTCACTTCAGAAAGGTCCTCAACTTCTTGAATGGTTCGGCGCGGCGTCTCGATCTTTCAGAATGATTTTATGATTTTTTCCCATATATTCATCGGTTCGGGCCGTAGAAGGATGACCAGAGCCAGGTTGTCATCAATTGACATTTCACCCATTTTGAATCGGGAAAACTATTCAACCACTTGTGTTTTCCCAATATGTAGCATCATTCTTGTAGACCGTTTTTAACACCTCAAGAGTTTCTGTGTCAGTTTCTCACTAAAAAAGCAACGCAAGCCGAACGAAACCCATTTTATATGGCTAACTGAGTCGGAAATGGTAGCTCTCGCTTATAGCGATAGAAAGCAGTACTACAAAATCTCCGCCTGCCACAACATCAGTTCGGTTTTTTTTTTTTGGTATCCCCACGTCGATTTAACCTCAATTGCAATGAATTTCAATAGGATTAATTAAAATAGAAGTTATTGCGCGGATTTAAAAATTTTGCAACCAGTTCCAACAGACACGATATCATTCACGTCTAAATGTTTCTGCTATGTCAAGAACATGAATACGTACTTTGGTCTCCGAGAATATTAGAGCTTCTGTACATTACATTTCTTATTCTGTAGTCCTTATGAGTGCCGACCAGAGTTGCTTTCAGCGTTTCCCCGTTTCATTTATAGAGCAGCGACGATTCCTTCACTCGGTTCGTTCTAAAAAATTATATCTTCTCTAAAGACGATTTACATATATCTTTCTTACGTTTTCTTAGTACAGAGATAATCTCCCTTTCGAAAGAGCCCCATATTGTAAGAGCCACAATAAATTTTTAGCCAGCAGCGAGACTCGAACCTACATACTTGTATTACTACTTTTGTGTCTTACCAACTGTGGACCACCAGAGCGCCTTATCACATTCAATGATAAAGAATTCTCAATGCAAAGTAAGAGGGTCGCTAATTATGCTATTTCAGCAAGGTGTCGCTTTCGTAGGTAAATATTATTTACTTTTTTCTTAACGTTTTTTTATTTTTTGACACTTTTGACAGCTAAAATAATTTTGTGTCTTTTGAAAAAAGTCAAAAAGGTCATTTCGTTAAAAAATTTAAAACGGGAAAAAAATTTTTGAGCCAGGACATTTTATGATTTTTTACGGCAGATTGATTCGCAAAAAAAACAGTTTTCTGACGATGAAGCAGCATTTTTGGCGGCGACTATAAAATGGATAGTTCCATGAGTTTCAATGTGCCTATCTAATTAGATCCAGTCGCAATCAAATTACATTACATATTTCCTTAAGCAATTCCAAACTGACAAAGGAAATCTATAAGAAACTGACAGGTAAGAACATTTCATACATTTCTGTATATAATTCCCGAGTCTAATTAAATGTACAATAAAAAAAAATTCTTTTGAAATTTATACCAAGCTCTTGAAAACAAAAACAAAGAAAAAAACATCCTCCTTATCCCAAAACAGGATTACATACTACAATCAGAATATGATGAAGAGCCCACACAAATTTGGGGAGGTCACTTTCTACAGCGGACAGTTGTTGTTCATTTCTTCACTGTTTTTGGTTGATTGATTTTTAAAGGAAGAATTTTCAGGAGAAGGTACAATTGTAAATGAGAAAATTCAAAACCCACTTAACTTTCTACAAGGATTATCTTCAAATAATTGAATCGATCAACCAAAAACTAGCTTCTTCTGGTAACCACACAAAAATCGAATGATCGACAACTGCTTTTTGGAATTCGAATGAACTCTGAACTCAGCAGGGGTGCGCTATTCTGCTACCGGGAAAAATGCATTTTTTTCCTTTTTAATTAAGTCGGAGGAAAAGTATATGACGGTTTAGTTGCAACTAGATAATTATATTATACTTAAGGAAATTTGACTTAGATAATTGCTAATTTACACTAATTATATTATCATTTATTGTACCAAGAATCAAGTTAAATAAAGCAATGCAACCGATTTTAGTTGGTTTTACTTGACAGCAATTTGCTAGGCTGCCATCGACTCATCAATTTCAAATTCATATGACAAGATACCAAATTAAATGACGGTTCTTCTGCGGTTAAGGCTGGTTTTAAAGATAAAACCTTATAAAGGGAAAAAAAACTCCCGGAAAACACACCATTCACAGTCTGTGGAGAAGCATATTTCCTCGAAAAATACTTTTGTTTTTTTTTTTTGCAAATTATACTCCCTATAGGGAAGGAGTTTTTTGTCTTGTAACTTGAGCTAGCCACTGTAAAACATTTTTGGTTTTCCAACATAGGAATAGAATTCGGTAGATAGAAGGACGTGTGTAATAAATTGTGGACTCGCGTCCTGTTTATATGTAACGTATGTATATAAAAACAAGGGGACTTTTCAAGCTGAATTTCCCTGCCTTTTTCTATACTTCATATATATGTATATAATTGGAATTTGTCGAGTTCGCGAGGGGTGCGTGCTGAAAATCCTGCAGAGTGAACACGCTTGTTGGATATTGGCGTGTGGCAGGTTGTGCAAAAGATGCCTTTTAATGTCCTGTGAAATTTTAATTAATTAAGTGTGAGAGGTTTCTAAGGGCTTTCATATTAAATTACCGTTTGTTCTTGAACGACCACTAGTTCTTTTTCATGGATATACATATGTGGGACAGTTACGTATGTATGCAATTTAGATTTTCCTAATTTTAGGTTAACATTAATTCATGTGGTTTAAAGAGAAATGGTTGGAAAATTGACAACAAAAAAAAACAAAATATTTTAATTGGATTACAGCAACAACAATAGCAACACATTTGTATAAGTTTTTCATTATTTATCTGAGGGACGAATTGAATGGGCGGATGTCTGCACACGAAAACAATCACTTTGGGCAGTGTTGAGAGATCGTCGTGGGAATTTTCCTATATTTTAGGAATTTCTAGTCTGAAAAAATTTAAAACGGGAGAAGGGTTTCGTCTGACCGTACAAAATTGTGGAAAACAAGTAAAAAAGCTAGAATTGGTCTAACAAGGAAAGGGTCTCTACTCGTCATCACCGATTTCGACCAAATTCAACGTATATGTTGGGCTTGACCAGAAATGAAAGTGACGCAACTGGGAGCTCTAGATGGCCAAATCAAACCGAAATAATGCAGAATGTATGTGAACTCGGGGTGTAAAACTAACACTTTTCGAAAAACTTTGATAATTACCATCTTGCGGGAATATTCGCAACATTTAAGCCACTTTCTTTTCGTTACAATTGTCTATAATCTGTTACCCTTCATATAAAGAAACCCAGAAGTGATTACCGCAATTAGCTTTGGGGCATTTTCCAAAATAAGATTACGAGGTTTGCTAAATTACTTTCAATTTACATTAATTAGCAGCATATACTGTAAAGCTACCACCTTTATCTCTCGGCCAATTCCAACCGACTTTCAAAATAATTTTTGCTAAGTTTGTTGTGAGTTTTGAAACTATTAAGACATTTGAACGGCAACGGGTTACAGAGTGATAGCCCGTGGTGGGTTATTTAGATATTATTATAATAAAAAATCTTTAAAATTAATAAATAATTTTTCCAGGGGTTGGGGAATTTTTTTTATATTCTACGATCTGTGTAAAATATTCGTACACAATCTCATCAAAATCGGATGAAAAATTCAATGTCAAAATATCATTCATATACACCAATGGAAAGAAGTTTCTCATTTCCCGAATTCGGGTGTTCTGAGGGAGGTAGGGTAAATATTATCCGATTTGCAAAATTCCTTTTGCCTGTTTTTGTGATTTTTTGAACATATTTTCCCTCCCCTTCTGATTAAGCTGCGAAATTTAATTTTCGACGGCCAAAAATCTAACCGAAAAATTTATTTCCAAATGTTTTTCTACAAGTTATCGATAAATAAATTTTTTCGTTTTTATGGATGCGCTTTTATTAAGAGAATACCTGTACAAAATTTCAAAAACATCGGATGCGATTTACCTGTTTAAAAAAATTAAATCTATAAAAATTTTGCATACCCGCTTTTCGCCATCTACCGGCGATTTTTGAAAACGCACGGAAATATCACTTACAGAATCAAAAATCTCTATGGTTGGCATTTTACCCGAATGAATTTAGCACTTTCGTTCAAACTCTGTTGCCATTTAATTGCGACAACTCCCACGAAAGTTTGCATATTTGAGCATTTTCCAAAGGTTAAGCCTACAAAACCAAGGGCTCCCCTACATTATGCATTATTTCAGTTTCGTTTGATTATCTGGACCTACCACTTGCGCCACTTTGATTTCGAGTCAAGCCCTACTTATACTGTGAATTTGGACGAAATCGGTGATGACGAGTAGGGAACCTCTCCTTGTAAGACCAATTCTTATGATACCCTAGATGAATGCCATATGAAATTTCTTATTGTCACCTATTTAAGAAATTTTGATTTTTGCAGTAGTTTTTCGCATATGCTTCTAGAGCGGTTCGTCGGACAGAAAAAATTATTTTAACCAATTTTATAGGATTTCATATTCTGAAGAAGATTTTAGTACAATAAAAATGTCTAGAACTGATCATTTTCAACGTATACGTAAAAATCCTACATTTTGATATGGCAACACCAAGAAGGGGTTGCCCGTTTTATTCCATTTTTGAAATTTTGTTTGCCATTACTATGAAAATACCATGTGCCAAATTTCAGCGCGTTCTCAGGCAGTGTTCAAATATATAGTGGAAAATGAAATGTTTGTATGGCAACCCCACGAAGAAGTTGCCCGATTTGTCTCATTTTCGAACTTAATTTTACTTTTTTTTTTAAAAGTCCACGTATAAAATTTCAACTCTCTAAAGTACACGTGTTCTCGAGGTATCGTGCGCACGGACGGACCGACGGACATGCAAAAATCAAAATAACTTTTAATATAACATATTTAATATTATCATTATTTCTGTGCGCTTCAAACGGAATGACAAACTTAGTATACACTATAGATTTCATCTAGGATATAAAAATCATACATCCAAAGTTTAGAAAATATTTCCCTAAAATTGACACACAAAAGTGAATTTTCATGCGCAAGTATGTTAAATTATTTGCGCATGATCGCGAAACTCAAAAATGGAGCATTTTTCAAATAGAAAAGCTTTGAAAATTTTGATTATAATAAGAAAATAACACATGATCAGATATGAGAGATGTCTTAAACAACGTATTTTGGTACTCTGAACATATTTTATTAACAATGTTTATTTCAATTAAGCAAGGGAAAGCTGGGCGGTGTCAAAGATTGATCTGGTACATTTTTGTGAATCAGAATCAAATTCCTTAGGTCCTGGGAAAAAGTTTGAGTACCCACACTCCTATACTACTTCCCTCTTTTTTTCCGAACTGAGGTTCCAGATTTTTCATACCTTAGATCGGCTCTAACTCGTTAGGCTTATGCTCGATCGGAAAACGGGTTTCACTATTCCCCTCAGCTCATTACCAGCTACAATTCGTAGAAGATAAATTTTCCCTGGATACTTTAAAAGCGGGAGGGGGGGGGGGGGGGGGTAGGAACCCCCGGTGGAGGAGGGCCGGTTACAATACGTCATGTTGCATATCAAATTACTATCGGGTGCTGTACTTTTTTTCCAATTCAGAAAACTTTCTTGTGACGTTTTTGCTGCCTAAAAACCCATTTTCACCTACTCTGGTCAAATAAACCCCAGTTATATTTGCAGTTCTTTCTTTAACGCCCATAAAAGTGTTCTGTTGACCATTTATATCATTGGAAGTCATTTTCAACGACGCACTAATTCCGCACACCCACGAGCAGTAAAAAAGTCCACTTATACAATCAAGAAAGTCGCTTAAGATACATCTGATCGCCGAAGCTTTTCCCCCGCTTAATTGAAATAAACATTGTTAATAAAATATGTTCAGAGTATCATAATAGATCGTTTAAAACAACTCTGATCTCTCATATCTGTTCATGCTGGGCCTAAAGTTAAATGAAAAGTGTCCATTGCCCTTTGCTTATGTATAGATATGGGGATGGGACCACCTTGACGCCTTCTCTGACAGCTACCAAGTATATAGTGAAAAACAAAAGTTTTATATGGCAGCACCAACAAAGGGGTAGCCAGATTTAGTTCATTTTTGAAATGTTATTTACCATTGCTATGAAAACATAACGTATCAAATTTTTCGTATGGCAACCCTACCAAGGAGTTGTCCGATTTGTCCCATTTCTGAACTTAAATTAAATTTATTTTAAAAATCGCCGAGTACATAATTTGAGCTCTCCACGTCGACCCGTTCTCAGGCGGTTTCCAAATATATAGTTCAAATCTTAAGTTGTGTATGGCAACAACAAAATGGGATTGCCCGATTTGTCCAATTTTTTAATCTAAATTTACATTTTTTTTTTAAAACGCCGTGAGCTATCCACGTAGACGCGTTGTCAGACAGTGTCCAAATATATAGTAAAAAACGAAAGGAAGAAGAAAGGAGTTGCCCGATTTAGTCCATTTCAATATTAATGAAAACGCCGTTTACAAAATTTCAGCTTTCCACATCTACGCGTTGTCAGGCAGTTTTGGACGTCTCGACAACAGCGCCATCTATCGTATCCAAATCTGTCCTACCTCTCAAGCTGGAACCAAGCAAACACATTCACAAAATTTTATTGAAATCGGTTGTGCATTTTCGGGGATTAGTGTGCACAAACACAGTGACACTGGATTTTTATGTATTTCTCAATATTGGTCGATCCTGAACACCCGGCTTAAATAGGCACGTCTCGCCACTGTTCCACACTATTCTGAAATATACCTCACTTCGCCACATTTGGTGTTACTAAAAAAACAATTCTAAAAAATTTGTACAATAAAAGCGTGTTTGAAAGTATGCTCATCTTTAGTCCTTATTTTCTACAGATTTTACGCCACTAACACTTCTAAACCGTTTGATACTTTTGCCGTTTGTTGAAATATTTCAAAAATAATAAGAAAACACGTCAAACCAGTTTTTTTCTCAATTGCTCTAAACTGGCTGAAGGGTTTGGGACTGAAGGATTGTTTGAGTATTTGTTGCACTTTTCTAGAGTGTTTTGTTTTATGTCAACTGAGCAGATTCAGTTTCTGCAGTCGACGTGGCATCATCATGTTTTGATTCCTCAACATAACGGGCAAGTTCAGGAGGGCTCTTTCATTCTGCAAATAGCGCGAATATGGAACAATTTTCCACACAATGTGCAGAGTGTGGGCGCTGTGGATGATTTTGGAAATTTTAAGAATTTAGTTAACTCTGTTGTTTTTTAGTTTTAGTTTAGCCATATAATTTTCTGTCTCTTCTTCTGTTATTTAATATACATATTGTTTGTATCATTCCCATTTTCGAGGGAATTTTGGTTGTAACAACCTCCGAACATTGCTTTGGGCTGATTTTACACCAAGGGCGGATACAGTAGGGGAAACAAAACGTGGCTTAGTAGGCTAATTATAAAATTGATAAATAAAAGAGGGAAAATCATCTGTCTCGTTAGCTCAGTGGTAAGAGCAGTCGCCCGGCAAGCGGAAGGTCCCGGTTTCAAACCCCAGACGAGGCAGTTGTTTTTTCTTCTTGTATTTGTGATTTAATTTAGGATCATTAAATAAAAGTCCTTAAGAATTCTTCTATTCTCTCTATTCTCTATCTTGACCGATTCTAACACGTGTAGGTTCGATTCCCGTCAAGGAAAAATTAAAAAATAAGAAAAGCTTATAAAAAAGTCGTTCATTATATTATATTTTATTAATTTAGCTTTTGCTAATTTTCTTAGGCAACATTTCTTCTTCCTCTCAATATAATGTACAACTGTACTTATTCAATAATGTGTAAGCCATTTATGGCGATTCTACTTACAATTATACATAGAAATACTTATGAAATATAAAGGAAAAGTAAAATGCACGTGAGGAAACTCAGTTTTGTGAATTGTATTTAAATTTTACAGCCGAAAAAAAAGTGTTAACTTCAGACTTTATAAGTTCTTTTGTTATGACCATTATTATTGTCATGATTTTTATATCCTAGATAAAATCTATAGGGTCTGTCTACTAAGCTTGTCATTCCGTTTGTGACACGTAGAAAAAAAATTCTTGTAGAGCAAAATAGATTGAACACCTACGCATAATTGGTTGAGAAATTTATTATTTCCAGAATCAACGAAAGTCTGGAATGTTTCGACATGAATACGCAATCCCAAAATAACAATCAAGCTACGCCATTTTGGGATTCAGATTGTGAAGATGACCAAAATTCAATGGTGGATCAAAAATTGTTCTTGGAGTATAATTTTTCCACAGACAAAACCTCAAACATATTTGAAAACAAACGTTTTTCGGTGATAAAAAACCTTTTTTCCGAATGCAACAGAGCACTGCCTAGTAGTGCTTCGGTAGAAAGATTGTTTATCATAAGAAAACGAACGTTAACTCCTAATAGATGTCGTCTAAATTACGAAAATTTTGAAATGCAAGTGATGCTACATATCAATGGAAAAAATACAAAGTAAGACGCAGATTTTATGGAAAAATGAAAGTACAATTTCCTTCAATTGAATTATAACTTTTTCAAGTATGGTATATTTTTTCCTACAGGTTTTGTAAGTTATTGAATTTGTCCATTATATTGAGAGGAAGCGAAGTGTTGACTAAGAAAATTAGCAAAACCTAAATTAATAAAATATAATATAATAAATGACTTTTTTATAAGCTTTTCTTATTTAATTGAAATTTCAGTTTCAATTTTAATTAAATCAGATTCTCTTTATGTTATTTAAATTATGATTTGAGTCCGCTCTACTCAAATAATGAGTCCGCTCAGGCAGTGAGTCCGCTCAAAAATTGAGTCCTCTCAAAACTTGAGTCCGCTCAAATCCGTTCAAGCAGTGAGTCCGCTCAAGACTGAGTCCGCTCAACCAGTGAGTCCGCTCACATTTCGAGCGATGAACCACCGCTCAACTGTTGAGCGTACTCAATGATTGAGCGGACTCACTGCTTGAGTTGAGCGATGAGTTGAGTCCAAATTTGAGTCCTTTACTTACATCCCTGCCTTTTTCTAATTTTTCTGTTTTTTTTTTTTTTTTTTGAAAATTAATAACCGAACGCTTAAAAAATCACCCGTTATAATATTACATTGTTAACAATGTGCTCATGTTTCTACAACTGTAACCTGTCACTAAGTAATATATAGTAAGGAATATAATGTACATAGGTAATCGATGGCCGAAATTTACGCTAGATTCTTTGATTTGATTTGATTTATCTGTTTTACCCGATTTTTTCTTATTTGAAATTTTATACCCCCCCCCCCGATTTGGAGAAAATTTTCCGAATTTCTATTGGATATGAAAATAACTCACGCATATTTTTTATTTTGTTTACCCTACCATGATTCACCTTCACGGTAATCATGCGCTATCTTACACACTTCTAATTATTGTGCTTAAACTCAAGGATGATATTCGTGAAAGTCTTGATTCAAACTATCTTACAAATCTCACAACCTTAACATTTTTCATATACTACCAAACCTTTTATTAACTCAAAGTCTAACAATTAAAAAGAAATTTACTTAAATTTAACAACAAGCTCCTCCGTAAATATTCTGAGATCTTGATGGTTTGGAATTTTTCACTTAAGTATCTTCGAGTTAAGTAGTACAAACTGAAAGGAGGCATTTGTACTATTGCAATGGTAATATCGTCCATAAGTGCAACCAGAAGCTTCGATTATTTTTTATACAAATTTTCCTAATATATGTATATATATACATAGGTACATATGTATATAGTTACGAGTAGTAGACACAAAGAAATATCACAAGGAGTTTAAGATTTAAGAAAGTGAAATACGCACATATGCCACTGAATCTATGCTTGAAGGCTAAGAACTGACACATTGCATCTTGAAATATAGTTTAAAGAGAAATTTTCTGTATTTTTAGAACTTTGAAGAAGAACTCATCATAAGTGATATGTCAAATAATATGGCAGAAGAGAACAGAAAAAGGAAAGATTTCCGGGTGTGAAATAGTTTCTTGTATTTTTTTTTTAATATTTTTACTTGAAATTGAAAAATATAGAAATTTTTTTAGTATTTTTTTTTGTCGCTAAGATTGTTAAATGGAATTTTTAGACGGACTTGCGTAATAGATTTAAAGTTGTGCTAGTTTTACGATATCAGAAAGAAAACTTTTTGTTAATTTAGAAATTAATATAGATATCGGGAACGAACAAGAAGAGTTCACAATACTAAAGACAATGGTGACACGATCACTGCGTTGAATGTCCTAACTAAATTTAATAGTTCCTGCACGGAATCGAAAAATACTTTTGATGTCGACACACTTTTCAAGCTGTAGGCCTAAAGAAGTCTTCTTGCAGTGAATATTGATGAACATTTAAAGGATGTCATCTTACAAGCTCATATCATTAATACTTTGAAAAAACAATTAAAAGATGGTGCTCAAATAACGATCAACTAACATTGGATTGGATCTTGGCTAATTTACAATTGGAGTATTTTTGGGCTCTTTTTAGGGAATATTTTTTGTGAAGCAAGCAGCACGTAAATTGAGCAGCAAAATAATAAATATAAACCATTCAATACTGAGATGAGAGATCTAAGGCAGTGTGTACATACATAAACCGGTTTATTGCAGGGATGTAAAGGACTCACATTTTAACTCAACTCATCGCTCCATTCAAGCAGTGAGTCCGCTCAATCACTGAGTCCGCTCAACAGTTGAGCGGTGGTTCATCGCTCGAAATTTGAGCGGACTCACTGGTTGAGCAGACTCAATCGTGAGCGGACTCATTGCTTGAATGAACTTGAGCGGACTCAAGTCTAGAGCGGACTCACTGCCTGAGCGGACTCATCATTTGAGTTGAGCGGACTCAAACCATATTTTAAATAAGGAAGGAAGGAGGAAGAAGAAATGTTGGCTAAGAAAATTAGCAAAAGCTAAATTAATAAAATATAATACAATGAATGACTTTTTTATAAGCTTTTCTTATTTTATTGAAATTTCAGTTCCAATTTTAATTAAATCAGATTCTCTTTATGTTATTTAAAATATGATTTCAGTCTGCTCGACTCAAATGATGAGTCCGCTCAGGCAGTGAGTCCGCTCAAGACTTGAGTCCGCTCAAGACTTGAGTCCGCTCAAGACTTGAGTCCGCTCAAGACTTGAGTCCGCTCAAGACTTGAGTCCGCTCAAGACTTGAGTCCGCTCAAGACTTGAGTCCGCTCAAGTTCATTCAAGCAATGAGTCCGCTCATGATTGAGTCCGCTCAACCAGTGAGTCCGCTCAAAATTCGAGCGATGAACCACCGCTCAATTGTTGAGCGGACGCAATGATTGAGCGGACTCAAATCCTGAGTTGAGCGATGAGTTGATATGGTAAATGAATCTGCTGATTTACAACCCCGCTTTATTGTATATGAATATGCCGGTTCGGAGTAATCAGTAATGTCGGCTCACCTCAGAAGGTGTCGTCGTATATGTCTCGTAATTCCAATGTATCAACCAACCAATCCAAGACACTTATTTAGGTTTAAAAACAAGTCATGACACTACTGAACCGTGACGGTGGTGATGCGAAGGGGTAATATTACTTATTGCCGAGACATTTTTCATATAGAAATGAAAAGAAATATGACGAGTTTTCGGTCATTGATTTATTCTTGAATATTTATTCGTTTTTGAGTAATTTGGAAGATTTTTGTCGCTTCGCCTTAATAGTCCGGCACTGAAAACATTAAAGGAGACTTTCGCTATAAAAGGTCAAGAAGATTGGTAGATTTATACAGTTTGGTGTCCTCATTAATATTCCGAGTTTGTGGCCTTGATCGACCGTCGCTCCCACCACTCGCATATATTGGAAAAATGGTACCAAACACGAGATTTTTCGAGAATATCTTAAGTCTTATGTCTCCATAAAAGTGGTGTATGGAGGCCCAAGTCTCTCGTCGTGTGGCTACACTTTTAAGGTCTGTAACTCAATGAAATTATTGAAGGTATTTTGGATAAAATAAGCAAGTGGTCCAAAGCATGTGTATTTTATGTGAAACCAAACACAGTCGAACTTTCTATGTGCCGTAATAGTAAACAGTTTTCGTTTCGAACCATTCCCCACAACCCTCTCCCTCCATTATCTCACAAACCTCAAAATCTCCACAATGTTAGCTTTCAAGCATATCCGACCTGCCGATAACTGCCACAAGGTCATACTGCACATCTTCAAACTGCAATATATACTCACTATGTACAGGACAGTGGCGTACCTATAGATTTTGCCACCTATGGTGGTTTCCAATTTGTCCCCTTTCTAAGTCAATCAAAATCAAGAGTGGTTCTTAGCAATTATTGAACTTAATTTCGTGCAATGGCGTCCAAATTTCGCCCACTTTCTGCCGCAGATTCCTACGACACCGCATCATTGAGTCTTTGAGTACTACTGACGCCCATTTTGCATGCAACGACGTCCAAATTTCCCCCACTTTCGGTCGCAGATTCCTCTGACACCGCATCATTGCCGTAATTCAAGTCTCTGAGTACTACTGACACAAGAAATATGTAAATAGAATAGAAATAGAATAATTTCAAATGTATTTGGATGTATTTGTGTGCAGCCGCAGCTTACGTCCAGCACACTGATGTGTGAATCGGGCCTTAGGTTTCTTTTTAAAATTTTATAAAAACGGCACAAATGGAATCTAACATAAAACAGTTGTTTTATGTTACCTGTCGAGTTTTTGGCAAATAAAATTTGACGTTCAATATCTTCAAAAAATGGTGATCCTAAGTACTCAGATGGGCTCAGGACACGACCTTAGAGCCCTATCTTTCCGACCCCTTTTGACTTGGGACACATATGGTAACCCTCCCAATATTAATATCCTGGGAACAGAGTTTTCCAACCTATATTTTTGAATAAATATTAGAAGTTCAAGAGGCCCTTACTCGTTGGCCAAACGTTTTGCTTCTTCTTGTAGACATAAAATTCTTGATTCTTTTCCTTTCAATACGGAACTGTTCTTTGTCAATATTAACAACTTTGTGCCTAAATTTGGTGGCATCTCTCAATATTTCAATAAAAACGTACTTTCACAAAAGCGCGGGAGCATTGTATGAGAGTAAAATCTAAAAATTTCCCTTCCCATTTATTTTCAAGAATTAATCACTCAACACGCCAGTGCTTTCTGTAAATCTAGATTTATTCATCTTAAAGAAACATGTCCAAAAGGGCTTATTCTATACCTGGAGAAGGATAGACAGACGTGTAGAAATTGCAGACTCAACGAACTTATTACAGTAGCGCGCAATTATGGTATGCTGCACCAGTAACGTATCTGGGGGGGGGGGGGGTTGCCGCCAGGTGTGGCTCATATTTTGGGGCGGCATGTTTTTTTTATATTTCTGTCTAAATTATATAATAATAACGAAATGTTTTAATCAACAGAATCAATTATTACAGAAGTACCGTAAAACGGAGTGACCTTAGCATTCGGGATGACTTTGGAACCTAGTGCCGGTGATCGGTTGACGTGAGCAGGCGCGGAATACTGAATAGTAGCGGGTGCACGTGTGTCACTTTAAAATGACCCCAAATTATATTAGGCCATTAAGAACTCGTAGATATCGAAACTATACGGATGAAGACGTTACAGAAACACTAAAAGATATTAAGAAGTGCATGTTACAAGTCAGGGAGAGTAAGTAGTGGAAAGTGTCTTGTGAAACGATTCAGAATAGACTAAGTGGTGAACACAAGAAAAACATTGGTGGTTCGCTTGCTTTAAGTCCTGAGGAAGAGACATTGATTGCGGATACTTTGGTAGAAAATAATATAATGATGACCTGTAAGAAAACCCTCGAGAAACTTCGCAAGCCATGAAACAGAAATCTATATGTGTGCGTTGGTAGTCCGTTCTCTAAAATGTTCTATATTTATACTTATGGAAAAGTGACAAACATTGACTCTATATATGCTATAGAATCTACACTACTATCCATACAGGAAAATAGGCTTCTAGTAACAGCTTGGCTCCATACCTTCCCAAAGGCTATACTTACTATATACCTTACTTAACAAAATAATAAAGTAGCTTTGATTACAAAGTAACCTTACCATTTTAGGCAACTCTCAGCTGAGTAATAATTGCATGTGTATATATACAGCCGGAGTCCGAATCTGTAGGCACCTACATTTGATACCATCAGCCCACGACATTCCATGAATGACAGCACAGCGCCATATACAATGATTACTCAGCTCAGTTTTTGTTTGAGGAATCGTAGTCATTTGGTTCAGATAAATTTTTTTAAATAATTTTGTTAGAAAAAGGATAAAAATTTTATTTCGGTTCGGAAGATAAGAACCAAGCTTAAGATAATCAGAACACCATTTTTCTGTATGAGTAGTAGTTTTAGACGCAAGAGCTATTCAAATCAAAGTTTTGTCCATCTGCCATAAGGTTACTGGAAATATTTTAGAATGTTCGGGCTCTGTTTTGTCTGTACTCATTGTGTAAAAAAATGGATCTTTTATAAGGCATAGACTGGCTACAATACGTTGCTTCCCATGATTGGTTACACGAATACTGCCACGAAGACAGCAACGAACCGTTTTAAGAATGTGCAAAATGTGAAGATGATGGTTTTTTTTTCATAAGCAAACTTTGATTTTTTTCTAATTTATTTTTCTAATAACTCTTCACAAATTACTAAACTACTTTGATTTATACTATTTTCTCGTAGTTTCACCTGCTTTAATGTTTAATAATTATGGAAACATCTTAAGTTCTACACCTGCCAAAGTCACTCCAAACCCGGGGTGACTTTGGCAGGCCCTTTAAGGGAATTTTTCTATAAAATTTTAAACAAAAATATTTTGTTATTTACTAGCTTACATAAGCTAAATGTCAAATCCTATGATGACATCAAAATATATTTAATTTTTCGAGAGTTTATGCGAAAAAAATCGATAAAACCTCCAAAATCTGCCAATGTCACCCCGCTTTACGGTATTCAATTTAACAAAAATGCGTGCTGACCCTTACGGTCAAACTCGACGTTGACATTTTTAAGCTTTAAGCCTAGTACTAAGATCCACGCTAAACTAAATTTTAACGGGTCTCCAATATCGGGCCGTTCTTTAGCAGCTAAAATATGACAGCGGAGACTCAGAGAAAAAATATATTAAAAACAAGAAGAAGAAGAATTTTGCAATTTTTTTACGGATATATAACGCGCGGCCATAATATTTCTAAAAACAAGTAATTAAAATTATTTGAAAATATTAAAAATAATAAAATAATATGTATGATGTATACAATAAAAAAAAATAATATTGTAAATAAGGCCACGAGAAGAAATCCAATTCATTCGTACTTACAGCAAAGACGTACAAAACTACGTTAACTACAAAAATCCGGTCAATAAATTTATCAAATCTCAGAACTCTGACAAAAAATATTTTTAGCGCGCTAAAGAACGGCCCGGGCGGATAAATTCATGCTAAATTTGTGGTGCCATCTCTAATCAAAATCCAAAGGCAAATTAAACGCGTAAATTTTCGCCAATATCTTTTCGGTTGCTACATTTTCATTCAAAATTTTTAGCTTAGCGCGTACCTTAGTACTAGGCTTTAGTGAAAAAAGATAACACATGCACCGTAAATTTGGAATTGACGATTATAAATGAGTTTTTAATTGCAAAACTTTTCTAACTACGGCCTAATATATTATTTCCTGTATAAACTGTGACTTGAGATTAAATAAAATAGGTAAGTAAAAAACGAGTTTTCAAACAAAACTGAGGCCAAGCCGCATGAAAAAGTAGAAAATAAACTTTTCCTCACACACAGAGGTGCACTCAGTTTTGTTTGAAGACTCGTTTTTTACTTGTTTTATTTTCTGCCTTTTTCACGTTAACTAAATTGTTATTGCGTGCTGCATGGAGATATTTTAAAACAATTTTATAACGGCTGAAAAGACACTAATTTACTGGTTTTTCCATGTTTTCCACAGACTTTTCCTATTACTATGAATCTTTTTTAAAAATTTACATGAATTTTCCTCGATTTTTCATGCAAGTTTTCATGATTGTTGAAGAGAGTGAATTGATGCCAGTAGGACGGAAACAAAAATTATTCCGCATAGCTTATAAAACTATTTTGTCGGAAAATTTTCCGGAAAAGTCCGAAAATTCCGGAAATTCCAGAAAAAATGGAAAAAAACTGCACTTTTCCTGAAACAGATTTATCACTGATGATATCGATGAAAATTTTTCCGTTGGTTTTTCCGCTCCGGAAAGGTGTTTTACATGAATATTCCTCGATTTTTTCTGCAAGTTTTCACCATTTTCGGAGAGAAAGTAATGATGCCAGTTGAGAGGGAACTTGATCCTGCATAATTTAGAAAACTTTTTTATCGGAAAATTTTCCGGAAAAGTCAGAAAATTCCGGAAATTTTTTTCGGAAAAATCGGAAAACTCTGCATTTTTACTGAAACAGATTTATCACTAATCAAAGTTGTACCAAATTTTCAATTGTCACGCGACGTGAACCTGTGTGCCAAATTTCAGCTCGCTGTGATGACGAAAAGTGGGTCTACGAGAGTGTCGATAATATTACAAAAGAAATATCTAAATAAACAGACAGACAAATTCGTGTACGAGATAAAGGGAATGGCCTCAAAAATGGAATAAAAACACCTGGAATGGGTCTTATCCTAGCAACCTTGACTTAAGTAGCTACAGCTAAGTAATATGTTTTATTTTTGACAACGATACAAGTGTAAAATTTTCCAAATTTTTTAAATATTTTTTCTCTTTCATCCCTTTTTCAAAACTCTGCTAATTTCTTCATTCTTCAATAAGTGATAAGCTAATTTTTAAGACCCTGCCATAAGCTAATATCAACCTTCAGCAACATTAGCTTAATACCATAAATAGCACTAAAATATTCAAAATTAATTCCTACAAATCAGATAACGTCATCTAAACTGATTACTGTGAAGCGATAAAGCCTCTTAAAAATTGTATTTGTCCCATAAGAGCCCCCTTTATTGCGTTAGAGAGGTAGGTACCTCCTCGTACCATCGCCGTCGCACAAAATTTCATGTTTGATTCAGTTCAACACGATTACCGTCTCCAGATAGATATTAGACGATAAAAAGCCATTTCAGGCGTTAATTTGATCCCTAGGGATCTCCATGCCGCGCCATATAATGCAGGATATCTTTGACATGTCAAGAACTGCTGAAAGCAGTAAGGGGGGTGGATACGCTACGAACTGTTACATCTGATAAAGTTTATGATATGATTGAATTTATTAGCAACTTGTCGGGCTTGAAGTGGATAAAACCAAGGCACTCAAGGGGAGTATATAGTTGAGTATGAGAGTACGAATGCAGAATATACATATATATGTATGTATGTATGGATGTACCTAACCGAAATTCTGGCAAATATTCAAATTGGGTTGTGTATCCTTTTGGGAATATCTAGTTCAAATTAACATGGAACATATGATGCTGTAGATATACCACTTGGGTATTTACTATAAAAGGGGTGTCGTCGTCGTCGTCGTCGAGCAAAAACAAGAAAACCTACACCATGGACTGACTGCCTTGCACGATAATTAAATTAGAGAAATAATTTTATAGGCCCACTCGGT
>OZ005744.1:170793524-170911059 GCA_963930735.1 Dioctria linearis | reverse complement strand
GTTTTAATTGAAAATACAACGGTAAACAAATCAATGTATATTGATGTAGTCAGTTATTACATTTAAAGCAAGAATTTTATTTTGGAAAAACAGTTTTATTACTCCGTAAAATGCAATAGTAGAATATATAGCTAAAGCTTTAAACAAAAAAATTAAATGCTGATTGGGAAATTCTAAATCAGAACCTTAAAGAAGTCTTGGCATGTGTGAATACATTCCGTATTCTTACAGCACGATAAGTTCAACCAAGTAATGTAAGAAAATCGAAAGAGTCGGCTTTTTGCGCATAACAATTGCATTCATGTCTAGAAATGAAACAAGTCGACAAGACTGCACAGAAGACCTGGAAATCCATTATCAGGAGAGAAAAATTTCCTTTTGATCAGAATGTTGGCAAGCCGCAAAGATAGCAAAGGCTTCTGTTCCCCGGTCAAGACCATCAAGAATAACTTCAGCAATTTCTCTATACCTTCACTAATTAATTTCGGTAAAGTGGTTCTTGATTCCCTTGATCAAGCCTGGTATCTTCACTGGTAGATTCGCTTCAAATTCTCTATAAAAAGCCAATATACATCCGTAAGAGGGATGTGTTCAAGGTCCTTAAGGGGATCAACGTCTATAAAGCAGTAGGTCCTGATGATTTCTCATCCCTGTTATTAATTAAAATCTGCGCCTCATCTTTAGCTAAACCTTGCGCAAACTATTCTACTTGTCTTATTCGACAGGAAAATTTTCAAATGGTTGGAAAATAGCTCACGTGCAGCCTATTCCCAAAAAAGCTGAGGATAGCGACACCTCAAATAATCGACCAATTGCAATCACTTCGATTCTTTCAAAGATTTTTGAATCTATCATTAACTCCAAATTAATGAAGTTTCTAGAAACCAATCAACTCATCAATGGTCGGCATTATGGCTTCCGAACTGGACGAAACTGGAGACTTGCTGACTTTTCTTACAAAACATTCGAACGTACACGTGTTTTGTTGTCACAAAATCATTGCTCTAGATAGATAGATAGATAGATAGATTCTGGCATCCAGCCGTTTTAGTTAAACTTAAAGCACTTGGTCTCTCCTCTCACGACCGGACCGGTCCCCCTCCAGAATGTCAGTTTTCTAAACATAATTTATAAATTGCGTATAAAATAAAATAAAACCTTTTAATCTACAATAGAAGTCCGGCGCTCAGATGGGTGCAGGACGCAACTTTAGAGCCCTATTTTTCCGACTCGTTATGACTTGGGACACCTATGAGCCCTCCCCCTCTCCCAAACCAAATCCTGGGTGCGTTACTGGGAGGTTGCATTTAGTTTAAGTTTCCTCCTCTTTGTGAAATGGCTGATAGTGGTTTTGCTAGGATTACAGAGTCTTGAATTATATCCTGTTGTCAGCTAGTGTGCGTTTTTTCTCGGCAGTTATTGTACGGCAGTAAAAATAAAAGGGAATTGATTGGCTTGTCAATAATGGATAAACGTAAATCGGAGGAGATTTTAGAAAACTAGTTTCAACAACATTGCAATTTTGAGTATTTTATAGGATTTACTTATTTTTTTACTTTATAGTACCCACTCTCCTTTCTTTTCTCCTGAAAAACGTCTACATGTCTACTTACATGTCCTACTTTTCTAGTGCCTCATACGTGCCTATTTAACTGATAAAAAAAGGGAGAAAACGAGAAAACCGTTCCAATACCTTACCCATATTTACCTAAATAAATTTCTTCCTTGAGGAAATCCTGGATGAAAAAAAAAAAAGATTTTTTTTTCTATCTACTTAAAATGAAAATAAATACCGACAAGCGTAATAAGTTCGAAATAACTTGAAGTAAATAAAAAAAAAGCACACAAACGATCCTAAAAAGGCATATCACTTATCATTAAGTGATGTAAACATTTACCTTTTGAAGTCTCTTGAGCTCGGTTCATTTCCAAAATCTATGATATACCCCCAGATAGATACACAGCACATATCCGATTTAAGGAAGAAATCCTTTTCTGTGTGACTTATTTATAAGAGGAATACACCATTAAATTTATTAAAGGCATATAAGATGATAGAAAAAAAAAATATATTCAAGACGAAATAAGTAGATAAAGCTATATCTGTATCCTAGAAGCAGTAAGCCGACAGTGATAGCATCTTAAAAGCAGCAGAAAACCTTTCTAATTCTCTAGGATCGTTGGTGGAATGGCTTAGGTAAACATCTTTATAAAGAGAGTAAGAGTATAAAGAGATAGAGACACACAAAGCCGCCGCTCCGCTCCGTCTTTCCAATCTGCGAAATGTATTTCCCCATTTATCCGACATTTTAGTAAAGTCTCAAATGCGTCAACAATCTTCTGTATTTACATTTCATAAATAATTCAAAGATAAATTTTTGCACTTAATGATGTCATCTGCAAAAAGGAAGAAGTGCAATAACAACAATTGCTCAAAAGTTATATAATGGAGCCAGAGGCATCGGCAGAGAGGCAACATCAACATTGCCATCAAGACCAAACGCCAAGATCCGCCAAGGACGGCAAAAGCGTTTTTCACCCCTTTTCTATGAATGCTATCAACATATACAACCATACATTATATGTATAGGTATATGTACCTGACTCGCAGTGATCCGGGACTCCAGTTCCCGCGGGACTATCCATATATACATATGTATGTTGTTTGTTTGTATATACATATATTGTATGAGTACCTATAAAATCATGTTGCAATATAGGTATATATGTAGTTGATATCTTATAGCACATCCGGCTCCTGTCTGTGTATAGAGAAAACTGAAGCTCTTCAGCCAGGTTTACCGTACAGGGAAAAGGAGTTGGAAAATTTGTCAGTTTTGTTGCAAATGACACACAATGGGAGGTGGCACAGGAGCAGTAAAGGTAGCAATTTGCTGCATTCATCTGACAACTATGTAACTTCGGTGCACAAACAATGGTACTTTTAGAGAAAATGGCGAAATAATTAAGGAAAATTCAAAAGATTATGAAAAGTGTGCTATTTCGTTGTTGCTTTTGTTTATATTGTTTTATATATGCCTGCGGAATTGAGCTATGAGGTCTCTCTTAGTGTAGTACGGAGAGTTGTTGATTCTAGACGAAAAGTGCAATTCTGCCTGCTGTTCTATGTACAGTGTACCTATACAGACATATAGATGAGGACTTGTTCTTTATATCTTAATTTTAAGAATTTCCCCTAAGGAAATAATTTGGATTAAACGCAAAAAGTTCTTACACAGACAATAAAAGTTTTCCAACAGCAGCAACAACAACAAAAAGACCAGCAGCTGACTGCTTGTCCGTTGCGAAAATTTATTTCAGCAATTAAATCCTACGACCCGGTTAATGCAGCCTAATTTTCGTGAATTGCGCGACTGATGAAGACTGGTGCTAAAGTTTTGAATTAGTTTCGAAGTTGAAATTTTGCGCGATCAGATAAGAAGCTGGCAATTTGTGATATGCTGTACCCATACTTGGTGGGTAGGTATTACATACATATATCTACCTCTTCATATCATATGAGAGTAAGGAAAATCTTTTTGAACTTAAATCGCTGAGTGGTACCTATTTAGTTTATGTGTGCACATATGTGTGTGTGTGTTTGTGTGTGTTTGTGTGTAAAATCTAAGGACGATTAAAGAAAATTAATATAATTAAGTTAAATTAGTATGAGTATGGAACAAAATTAACATTTAATAATAGTAATGTAAGCCAATTAGTCTAGGGGTATTCTAGGAAAACATAGTTTCTTCTTGAGATAAGTGAATTGAAAAAGAAGGCTAGAAGTATATTTTAATTTATATAATTCAGCGTAAAATTCAAAACCCCTTTACAAATTATACATATTATCTGATTCATTATACCCTACGGCCCTCCTCACCTACAATATTAAGCTTTGTAAGATTTAATTTAGCTTCCAATCTAAGTTTCTGTTTCCTTCTTGTTTACGTTAGTTGGTTAAGGGAGTGGCGGGGCAAGACCAAAATTTGATGTGGGCGAGGTACATTTAGCGAGGCCCTCTGGTTGCGGAAGAAGCAATTTTATAAATTAAAAAAACAGTTAAAAAATACCTTTTTACTACTTTATTATAATAAAGACAATGCAATCCAAAGTATTTTTCTTAGACTAACATTAAAGAAACAGAAATTTCCTGCTTTTAGCCTAACTAAACTCCTTAATAATTGTACCGTAATTAACCTTAGATGCTATGTCTGCTTCAATAGATAAAACTGCCAAAGGTGAAAGTCTTTCCTGACCCATTGTACTTCTCAAATAATTTTTTATAAGTTTTAATTTTGAAAAGCTCCTTTCAGCGGAGGCTGTACTTACCGGTATCGTTAGTAAAATTCGATACACAATGTAAATAATTTGGGTAAATTTCTTTCAAATTGTTTCTATTATGTATTGAAGCAGTTCTTTCACATCTTTAATGAAGTCTGGTACAATTCGGATCATTGTTTGTAATTCTTCATATATTTCGTAAGGTTGGATGTCACTATTTTCACCCACTCGCAGGACTGTGTGTAAATCTTGACAGATTTTTAATATTTGTTCTTTTGGTATATTTTTAACTTTCGCAGATCGAAGAGAAAACAAAAATTTTCAAAATGTTCATTTAACGACATAAACCTCGAATCGCATATTGCTTATTATAGATTAAACCATTGTGTTAAAATAACCTGACTCATATCGACTTTTGGGAGACTGTATAGGCTGATCTCTGCCTTCATAATCAAACATCCTTTTCTTTCTGGCTACCCTTTTATTTTTAAGGTCTTGTGGCAGATCATACCTGCTTTTCTCAATAAATCAGTTTGTCGATAGGAAGGAAATGTTTTTGAGATTCACGTATCAGCCTTTCGTGTTCCTGATCGATAGGTTTTCATATTTTAATGCTTTTTCTAATGATATCCATTGGAACATAAAGGTCATATGTTCCTTGGTATTTTCATATTTTTCATGCCTGTGTAAAATACTGCCTAAATATTTCCAATCGCAACATCCTCCTCCTTGTAGGGGAAGGTGGCTAAAATGACATACGAGGGTAAAATGACACATGAGGCTTATCTTGCGCCTACATTTTTTGTGCAAACCGAGTCCTCAATTTCTAGTTCCTCAGTTGATTTCGGGCTTCCGACAAGAATAGTTGTGCTGTGAACAGTGTGCGCATTGAATTATAGCTGAAAGTGACAAAAGTAAGTGCTCAAGATTTTATCTCTCAGCATTTATATGATATTTCTGGCTTGTGTTATAGCCTTAGTGGTTAGTGTAATATTTTTGTAGTTCGTAGAATTTTGTGGACAATGCGTTTGCACTAATGTTAGCAGCTATAGCATTTGTTCTTTTAACAATACACATTTTTAAAGTTGTTATTGCCCGTGCGGGTAAAATGACATACGTCGGTCCAGAGCAAAATGACATAGGTTTTGATTTATGTTTTCAGTGGTTGGCGTTTACAAACGAAAAACCGACAGGCAATCGTGGAAGAAGGAAGACATGGCGAAAGCAATTAATGCTGTAAGAAATAGCGAGATGGGATGGTTAAAAGCATCGAGAACCTTTAACATACCACAGGCAACATTAAGAAGAAGATTTCTGCATAAAAATATAAACGCGGACAGACTGTAAGAAGGGAGTGGGTCGATTTAAGACCACATTTACATCCGATATGGAAGCAGAGCTAGTGGAATATATCAAACTTCTGGAGTCAAGGTTTTTTGGAATAACTTGTGATGAACTAAAGACTCTGGCTTATTAATTAGCTTTAAAAAACGGAATACCACATCGTTTCGATTCCAAGAACCAGAAAGCTAGAAATGATTGGCTGCGAGGATTCAGGCCACGAAACAAAGATATCTCACTTAGAAAACCTGAGCCTACATCAGCTGCGCGAGCGATGGCCTTCAATCGGCCACAGGTTCAAAAGTTCTTTGAGCAAATTGAACACACTACACATCAAAACGAAATTCCCTTTAACCGAATATGGAACGTAGATGAGTCAGCACTAAATACGGTTCAAAAACCCTAGACAATTTTTGCAAAGGAAAAAAGCAAGTTGGAGCGCTAACAAGTGCTAAAAGAGGTCAGCACGTAACTCTAGTGTGTTGTATGAGTTCCGCTGGAAGTTTCATTCCTCCGGCACTAATTTATGCGAGGAAAAATTGGAAGCATAAGCTCTTAGATGGCGCGCCCCGACAGGAGCTTTAGGGTTAGTTCAACCGAAAGGCTGATGACTGGAGAGTTATTTTTAAAAATGGATGGAATATTTCAAAGAATGGACTTCTCCCACTCCTACAAGAAAAGTTTTGCTTTTTGTAGATGGCCATTCCAGCCATAAAAACATTGATGTTCTCACTTACGCCAAAGAAAATGGGATAATTATGTTATCTTTCCCACCGCACTGTATACATAGAATGCAACCGCTGGATGTGACATTTTTTGGACCCCTGAAAACATATTATAATTTTGAATTGACTAAATGGCTAAAAAGTAACCCAGGACGATTTATCAACCAATACCAAATAGCAGAACTACTTGCAGCAGCATATGGAAAAGCTGCCACGTACGAAATTGCTTCCAGCGGGTATGCAACGACTAGAATATACCCTCCCAATCCGCATGTGTTCCCTGACTACATGTTTCAACCAGCTGAGGTGACTAATGTTACAAATGAAGACAATGCAGAGAACTATGAAGTAATTTCAGGAAATGAAAAACAGTTTACGAATACAAAACCTCTCCCTTTCTCAAGGAACTTCAAACAAAGCAATCAGCCAAACAAATAATCGAAAAACGGCGTGCAGCCAAAACAGCTAAACAAAAAATAAATTTGGATGCACAAAGCGAACCAGCTGACAATGACTTCTCAGGTGGAAGTGACGAAGAAGATTGTCCTTGCCTTTACTGCAACGAGCTTTTTTCAAATTCTCGAAGTAACGAGCCGTGGGCGAAGTGCATGCATTGATCAAAATGGGCGCATTGTGATTGTGCTGGGTTACCCAGAAACCCAACAACCGTCACTTGCGAACTTTGCTGCAATTAATTTTATATTCAATAATTTTTTTAGAGATATGGCTAATAGTTTCGTTTCTCGATGATTTACTTTAATTTTGTCTTTTACTTTATGTATATAGGTGTACGCATACCTATAATACATATATTTTGTTTTTGTTAAGAAAATTGTTAAGTTTTTTTATTTTACGTGAAGAATAAAGTGTTATATTTTCTAAATTATATTTTTTATACAATTAGCCTAAAATGGCACAATGTTATGTCATTTTACCCATACCCTGTCCTAATGACACATTATACCATATTTAAAAAAATGGCGATTTTAGTCTTTATGCCGATATTACTACATTTTGCTGATAATAACTTGAAAGGTTTGTTGCCCTATTTCTAAATATATTTCCAAATCTGCTTTTGCTAGAAACTCTAAGTAAATATGACAGAAAATGTATCATTTTAGGCCACCTTCCCCTACCATCTGTGTTTATGAATGGTCAAATAGTCGGCATGGAAAGCAGAAAACTATATTTTGAGCTTTGAAGTATATCAGCCAGCGACGATGTTGAGTCTCGCCATTATTTAATTTTCTTGCAAAATGAAAATTGGAAAAGTGCCTTTGATCGGCATCTTTCGGATAATCTTCAACACTGTTATTGAGCTGCAGTGACGGGCCGCTTTGCACTATGTAATGCCGCTGAGAGTCCGTTATTGGAAACGTCCACATTTCCGGATCCGAAACTACCAATGCTTGCTTAACTTCATCACTGGCGTCGTTACTAACTGAGGGAGAACCTAACGCAATTTGTTCTTCATGATCAGGAATATCAGCGTGTGATTCCGATTCACTTGTAGAGTTTGATACCTGCTCTTTTTCCGACTGTCGTTCTTTATCGATATCAGTATTCAGTGACGTACTTCTCAGCATTTTAGAAGTCGAAGCAACCGATTGAGATTATTTTATACGACTGCATTCAGTTTGGGTGAGAAACTTCATCATACTTGAACTTAAAGCCTGGTTTGATACGGCTCTTTCAGCTTTTCTTTTTCTTTTTGCTGACCCTGATTCCTATTTCCTCCCGATATGTCTATCTTACTTAACTGACATGTCGTAGATTGTAGGTGTATCCTGTAAACAAAAACAATAAGATCATTCATATGTACTTCTTTCTGTGCTTAAGCACCAACATATTAATTATTATAAAGCTACTATTAGTACACTGACAATACAATCGGATTATTATAATATAATACTTTTTTTTACTATGTATATAATAATAATAATATAATATACATATAGTAGTAGTATACTTATGCGTAAAAAGTTTGTGTCAAAGAAACCATTTTCGAGACAGCTTTTTTTCTCCAACTGTACTTTTTTGGGCATAGCTATGAATCAATTGCCAATTGAGACTAATTTAATTAGCTCAGACCCGATACGATTACTTTCGCAAGAGCGCTGATCCTATGTACACCTTCCGGCTCCATCAGTGATACTATATTATTGTATTATCAACAAACTTACATATCTATGCCAAATTTCAGCTCAATCGGACACCGGAAAGTGAGTCAAATTTGACTTGTGAGATTTGTAGAGGACAACTTACTTGAATAATATATAGAATAATATTAAATAAATAAATAAATAATATAGAAATAGAACATTAAATATAATATAGTAACTTATGACTTTATAAAGAAAACTATTGTAATAATGTAGGTATGACTTACCTTATTCTTAATGAATTATTACAGCTACTGTTGTTTGTCTTTATCACATCACAAAGTTTTGAACTAAAACAGTTCTTTCCTTATTACTTGGCGTGTACCTGCAACTACAAACTTCAAACAATAACTATTACTGGTCTATAAACACTACGTATTTATTTCTTATGTATTAATCGTTTTCAAACAATGAACCACGCTACACTTATTCACATATCAAATACTATCAGAAATACACGAATATCACATACGTATATGGCGCAACACTGCGTGCGATACTCTGATCGGCATTCTAGCCAGGGTTGTCGCTTAGGAAAAAATAAATTCCCCAAACCTTTATTCAAAATTCGCTAGATTTTAAGAAAAAAGAATTCCAAAAAATCCTCTAGATGTCCCTAATTTTTTTAATATTATCTCTCTTATTAATATTCACGTTAATGACACATACCTTTTAAAAACTTGTATCACAGCATAGAATAAATACTAGTTCTTGTAGCTTGCAGATGTATTTAAATCAATCACAATTATAAAAAAAACCGGTTTCTCTTGACAACTAGTTACTAACGCACGTAAAACAAGACAGCAATATAAATTTTTTACTAGAAAAAGTGAGATGCACTGGATTGAAACGCTCCCACGTTGAACAGTAATTCATCATTAGAGAATTTGGTTATATTTATCGTTTTATAAAGTATAAATTTTTACGTTGCGTCCGAGTTACGCATATTTGAGGCGCGACTGCGAGGCCCCTCGGACCGCGAGGCCGTAGGCGGTGGCCCACGTCGCCCACGCCTAACGCCGCCTCTTAGTCAGATCACATTATGTATTTATACGTATTTTATTATTATTATTTTTATCTTTTTTGATCCTTCATGAGCAGTGTTTTTGCTCTATTTTACAAACTAGGCATTTATTTTGCAAAATTCCTTTTCACATCATTTTCTATTCCTTTTTGCCGTTAAAGTAAGCCCTCGATCGTCAAAATTGGTGATAAATAATATTTTTAGTGAAAAAAGTGTAAAGGCTAAGTCCATGCATTTTTTGCGAATTTTTGACTAAAATTATTTGTCACCGATTTACGGTCGTCGTAGTTGATTTTCCAGTAAGACAGATAAATAAATAAATCTCTTATGCTCGGCTCCCAACAGCTTTCCTTATCCGGGTTATTTTATTTTCCTGTGAGCAAAGCTGCTTAATTTAAACTTTTCCTTTCTTTTATTTTATGAACCAAAAGCCAATAATTTTCTCGTCGACTTGTTCTCCTCGATTCTCCGGAAGGAAAAAAACAGCCCAGTCCTTTCGACAGGCACGGTAGAATTTTTCAAAATGTTCCCCGTATTTCCACATTTGTAGAGTTTGAACTATGAGCCTAAGTGGTAGGTCATATCAGTATTTGAATATTCGGTTTGAGTTTTCTTCCGCATTGTTTATATAGTTTTCGAATTTCCTTTATATAATTGTAAATATTATAGCGGTTTTGATTCTATGTGTCAGCGATTATTAGATTTATTTTTAGTTCAATGCAATTTATTTAATTTGAGGACTTGTGGATCTTGGATAATTATTGTACCTACTATTTAATTTAATTACCGTACATAGGGGCGTCCATACTCCAACATTTTCGGTAGTCAAATAAAATTCTTGTCTCGAAAGAACCTCTCAGTAGTATGTATGAGCTGACGACATACTTATTATTAAATTTAGGATCTGGCCAGTACATGCTTGGTCTTAACATTACATTCTCACCGTTGGTGGGTAAAAAAAAAATTAAAATGATTTTGTTTATATATATATATATATATACGTAAATGTAAGTGTATCTACATATAAATATCACCCGTATGAGGTGCTCCCCGTATTTTTTCATACGCTGTTATAGATACAATAATAATCTAAGCGGATACAACCTACTAAGTCCTCAGGATACTAGGTGTGGCTGAGGATATAAGGCAATAGCAAGTTATAATTAAAATCGACATAATTTTAAAGTGAGCAAGGTGCAGCTGGGTCTTGATCATCGTCATATTAATAATTGTTTGCATAATATTTTTATATTGTTTCCATCTTAAATTGTTTTAATTTATTTATTTGTAAAATTTAGTTTTTTGTTTTATTAATTACGAACTACATTCACGATAGATTAATGAGATTGTGATTCTATATACTGGATCTACTCTCTTTTATTGAGAGGCAGTTAAACTGAACTCATCGCATCACCAAGATTAACAGAAATAGGGCAAGAAATAGAGTATGGATGTACATTTTGCATAACTGGATACCAAGAGGAACAACATCTTTATTGTGTCTGCTATTGTTTTAAATACTATATATTGGAGCGGTAATTGTCTAGCTTCTATTGCATAGGAGCTGCTAATCTAATTTACAAAAAAAAAAATTAACTACTAATTCTCATAATTTTTAAAACTTCATTTTTACCTATACATGTTTTAAATCCTTTATGTGCCACCACTCTAGATTATCTCCTTGTTCATTCGTTAAGCGGTATACTAAGTCTCATATAGTCTGATATCCTTTCTACTACAATGCATTTAATGAACTTAGGTACTAACTTAGAAGAATAATTGTTCGCCGCGTTAGATAAAACATAATTGCGTTTATATACCGTGTCACTTACTTATATTAAATTCTTACGATATCTTATTACGGTTAAAATATTTCTTATTAGTCTCGTATGCTTTGAATATTCTCTTATAAATATCATCATATAGCAGTTCTAATTTTGATAGGAAGGTAGTTCTGTGGGTTAGAGCTGATCCTTCTACTGGATCGTAAAGTTCATAGTCGGATGCTGAGAACATGTGATTATTATAAACGAATACTTTAAGAGCGCTACTAATAACCTTATTCCATCGCTCGGAAAAGTTATTGCGCGGATGGTATCTGCAATTTTGCCAAAACTTCTTTATGCCATAGTCTTGTAGTAATTTCCTAAACTCCTTCGAATCGAATTGGCGACCATTGTTTGTTTTAAATCCTTTATGTGCCACCACTCGATGTCACTAACACAGTAATCTTCGAATGACCTGTTTACTTTATCTGGGAATTTTTGGTTGTTTCTTTTTTCTTTTAATCCCTTGAGCTAGATTGAGAAATATCTGTTTCTTGACAAATCGTTGATATTTAACCTATACAACATTTAAATATCTCTATAGTGAATGACACAAGCATTCATGGAGGATGATAAGCGTCGAACCCAGATCAATAAAATACTGACAGAATGTGATCCAGTCTGATTCAATGCATGGAGTAATAAAATTACAATAATTGTCAAAGGAATTGACATAGTAGGTTCGGTTGGGGACTCTTTCTGCCACTTTCTACCGAGGTTGTCCATTAGTGCAGGGCAAATAAGGTATAAGAGAACATTAATATGATTAAAAAGCTTACATTTTTAAACTCCAAATTAGTCCTTAATCCTCTCATGTATAAATACGGACACGATAACGTAGATGAAAGTAACAGTTAAAGAATTGAAACAATTAGTATCAATACGGAAATGGACGAAGCCAATTAAATTTTTTTCCCGCAAATCCTAATAGCCTGCGTCCATTGAACATAGAACTATATTGAATGTAACGAATTGAATGTAGAGCTGGGCAACACTTAAGTACTACTTAAAGTACATTCTCGTTACTTAAGACTTGTTACTCAATACTTTTGAAATGGCCTACTTAGTACTTGAACATAAGTACTAACTTCTATTTACTTGTCTTTAAGACTTGGTTTTGTACTTAAGTAACAACATTTTTACTTAAGTATTTCTGAGTATATTAAGTACCTATAAATATCTATTATTATTATTATTATTATCATTCCGGGGGATGCAGACAGGATTCCCGCCTCTCATCCTGCCACCGCGACCTAGGAGATCTTTTGTGACATTACCCCTAAACGCCCTAGGGCGCCCATTCGAACTTAAGGTCCTTAATGAAACCTATAACGTCCTTGGGGGCCATCTTAACAACATCCTCAGTCATTGGAAATGCCTTTCCTAGATGTCTTAGCCTTATGCGGCATAAAGCTTCAAAATCACACAGGATATGCTCAGCAGTTTCATCGTCTTCCATACAGAATCGAAAGGTCTCATCATCGACCTTACCCATCTTCTTGAGATGGTATCTAAGTGGGCAATGCCCAGTAAGTAGGCCCGTTATGAGCCTTAGTTCCTTTCTGCTGAGTGTGAGGAGTTCTTTTGTCCTCTGTTGCGAATACTTTATAAATTTTTCCGCTTGTCTCAGCCCCGGGTGTTTTCCCAGTATTCCTTTTTAGTTCTGTCCTCCCAAAGCCTGATCTGAGCCAGGACGTGACTCTTTGGGTCTCCAAAGACAGGCTCCGGGCCAATAAACGGAGATTTGGCTCCTTCCTTTGCAAGGCGGTCCGCAATCTCGTTCCCCTTAATGCCTTTATGTCCTGGTACCCATATTAGTGTCACCCTATTTGTCTCAGTCAGTTGCTTCAAGACAGTAAGACAGTCCCAAACCAGCTTAGACTCAAACGTAAACGAGTTTAACGCTTTAAGTGCTGCTTGGCTATCTGATATTATGTATATTTTTGCTCCACGCATATTCTTATGGATTATCTCGCGAGCGCAGAGTTCTATTGCGTGTATTTCTGCCTGAAAAATGGTTGGTGAGGCCCCCAGTGCCTTTGCGAGATGGCACCTTGGCCCATATATGCCCACGCCTGCTTTACCTTCCATTTTGGACCCATCCGTGTACCATTAGATCCTTTTTCAAAGGGTAGGTCCCCAGTGTGCCACTGTTGACGGTCCCCCAAGATCACCTTAAATGGCGTTTCAAAGTTATGGCGTTTTTGCATAACATCTGAAATTGGGTTAGTCATCGGGTCCTCTACGAATTCCTGGAGGACTCTCAGGTGGCCAGCCAAATTGTTTGTGATCTGGAGATTTGCCCTTTGCAGTCTTATTGCACTATGTATGGCCTGCCCTCTCACATGCAAATGTAAGGGTAGCAGGTCCAACATAGCCTCTAAGGCTGTGGTTGGGCAGGTACGCATGGCACCTGTTACCCCTAGACATGCAAGTCGTTGTAGTTTTTGCAAACTAGCTTGAGCCGTCTTTTGTTCTGTTTTTGGCCACCAAACGAGTGAAGCGTATGTCACCATGGGTCTTATAATAGATGTATATGACCACAGAGTCATTTTTGGTTTTAGACCCCAAGTTTTGCCAAAAAGCCTGCGGCATGTCCATGTTGCCACTGTAGCTTTATCTAGTATTCTTTTTAAGTGAGAGTTCCAGATTAGTCTATTATCTAAGGTAATACCCAGATATTTGACCTCCTTTGAGAATTCCACTGTTGTTCCCTAAAGAGATAGTGCTTTCAAACAAAGCTTCCTTTTTCTTGTGAATGGAACAACTATTATCTTGCCCGGGTTGGCTCGAAGTCCCATTGTTTGGCACCAGTTGCAGACTAGGTTTAGGGCATTCTGCAATAGTTCAGAGATTATCTGATCATATTTGCCCCTAATTGTAATAACCAGGTCATCTGCATATCCCTGATTTTCAAAGCCGGAGTTGGTTAACTTCTGTAGAAGATCATCTATAACCAGTGACCATAGTAGAGGGGACAGAACCCCACCTTGGAGACATCCCTTAGCAGCCATTACTGTTATAGAGTCCTCCCCCAGGTTAGCTGTGATTCTCCGGCTTTCAAGCATAGCTTTTATCCATTTTATCAAGGAAGGTTCGATTCCTTTATTGGTAGCTGCGTTCTCAATGGCTTCAAAGGAGGTATTGTCAAATGCTCCTTCGATGTCTAGGAATGCACATAGGGCTATCTCTTTATCCTCTACCGCCTGTTCTAGTCTTAGAACAAGACTATGTAGGGCAGTTATAGTAGACTTCCCTGCTTGGTAAGCGTGTTGGTTTGGGTGCAGCGGTGATCGCTTAAGTGCACCGCTCCTAATATAATTGTCTAGCACTTTCTCCATTGTTTTGAGGAGAAATTACGTTAGACTGATCGGACGGTAGGATTTGGGTAGTGCAGGTGAACGCCCTCCCCCTTTAGGTATAAACGATACCTTAACTTCCCTCCACGTCCTGGGTATATACCCTAGAGCATAGCTTGCTCTAAAGGTTTTAATGAGATTTGGCAGTATCTCCTCTAGCCCTTGTTGAAGTAGGGCCGGAAAGATGCCATCAGCTCCAGGCGATTTGAATGGCTTAAAGGAGTTGACGGCCCATTTAACTTTCTTTTGAGTGAAAATTCTGCCAGAGAGACTTTTAATCCTGTTGGAAGGCCTGCATTCAAGTCTTAGCTCTTCAGGGGTTCCGTCGTCATCTTGCATAACTCTTGAATCAGGAAAGTGAGTTTGTAATAACAAACTTACTGTTTCTTCCCGGCTACTCGTGTAGCTGCCATCGACTTTCCGTAGAAGGCCGATACTATTGGAGTGATCCTTAGAGAGAACCTTTTGAAGTCTTGCACTTGTGGGTAGAGATACGGTCTAGATCCGTACGGGTCTCTATTTGGCCGTTATCGAGTTCCTCCAGACCCATTCTGATGTATTCCCTGTAGGAATTCCAATCAGTGAGTCGTGGAACTCTTGTTTCCTCCCTTTGCATAGGGGAAGCCTTAATATCGAACCTGATATGGTTATGGTCCGACATCGAGGCCTCGCTTGAGACATGCCAATTCACAATGCCATCCGCCATATTTGGGCTGATAAGTGTTAAGTCCAGCACCTCTTGGCGAATAGCATTGCAGAATGTTGGTTCATTCCCTATATTGGCTATGTCTACATTATTTTTAACTAAGTAGTCAAAAAGGTACTCACCTCGTCTGTTGGTGTCACTGCTTCCCCATACGAGTGGTGGGCATTCGCATCACACCCAATGATGAAGGATTTATTCCTTTTTCTGCAGAACTCCAGCAGTTTTGAAATTTCCTCTGGAGGAGGTGGATCCATCTCACCCGGGAAGTAGGCTGAGGCCATTACCACCTCATGTTTGCCTTTATCTGTTGGCACCTCCACTAGGGCAGCCACTAGATCCCGAGTGATTAATTCTGTTATAGGAAGGAAGTTGATATTAGGTTTAAAAAGCATTGCTACCCTTGGGGTGGCATGGTTCCTATCATAAATCAACTTACCTTGTTTAGTTGGAAGCCCTTTTACTTGACTTCCAAGAACCCAAGGTTCTTGCAGGAGTGCTATATAAATATCTAACTCTTCGTAGAAAGGAAGAATCTTTAGCGCAACTCCTTTTTTGTTGAGTTTTAAATCACGCAAAGAACTGTCAAAGCTCGTGTCGCACTCACGCTTCATGGCAGAACCTTAGCCAAACTAATAACATACAAACAAGACTGGGTAAGTCAAACAAAAAACCAATAACGTCTCGCTCGAATACTAAATCGACGATGCCTCGACCTGATTTAGGGAAGGCCTCAATTTTGTCTTAGAACTTCTGCATCAGCTATGGTTCGAATTCGGATAAAACTTCTTGAATTTAACCTTCGTTTTGATCCTCTATGATGTGCAGTAGTAATAGGCTGTTGTTATCAATTTACTTTTGATGCTAATGTCTGTGCCCGTCCTCGCTATGGAAGCAGTTTAGTGCAGTTCTCTTAATATAGAATCACGTCGGGGTCATCAAATGTTTTTTGTACCGCAACATTTAATTGGCTTAATTGCCGCCCGTTTAAAAGAACGTTGCCTGAGTATAATACCTATGCAACTTATGTGTTACCGTAGTCCACAACTAATGCAACAATACGAAAAGAACTGGATAAATATAAAATAAGTAAAAAACGAGTTTTCAAACAAAACTGAGGCCAAGCCGCATGAAAAAGTAGAAAATAAACTTTTCTTCACACACAGAGGTGGACTCCGATTTTTTGATTGGGACATTTCTCTTGAATATTCTTTCTCTTCATGAATCAAATCACTTACTACCTCTGATTGATCATACTGAAATATATCGGTGATTGTCAGCGAATAAAATCTGAGTCCACCTCTGTGTGTGAAGAAAAGTTTATTTTCTTCTTTTTCATGAAAACTCGTTTTTTACTTATTTTATTTTCTGCCTTTTCACGTTAACTAAATTGTTATTACGTGCTGCATGGAGATATTTTAAAACAATTTTTAAGTCATGTTTGGTGTCGATCCGAAAACAAAAATTTTTCGAGTATCAAATCGTTGAAGTACTGCAACGTTTTTCTGAAATTCAAATTATGTTTTTAAGAGCGCTTTTTAGCTGTATTCCAACTTGATCCCATATAACATGAATTTTCCTGATTTTCCATGTTTTCCACAGATTTTTCTTATTACTATGAATTTTTTTTAAAAATTTACATGAATTTTCCTCGATTTTTCATGCAAGTTTTCATGATTGTTGAAGAGAAAGTATTGATGCCAGTAGGTCGGAAAAAAACGATTCCGCATAGCTTATAAAACTTTTTTGTCGGCAAATTTGCCGGAAAAGTCGGAAAATTCCGGAAATTTTCGGAAAATTTTCCAGAAAAATTGGAAAATTCTGCATTTTTCCTGAAACGATGAAAATGTGTCCGGTAATTTTCCCCTTTTTCCGGGTTTTCCGCGGAGTTTTCCACAAAAGCAACTTTATGCAACTCATTTCGCTCTACAACTTTGTCTTAGGTTGCAAAACGCTCAAACGCTTCGTTATTCTGAAAAACTCCGGAAAAGCGTTTTACATGAATTTTCCTCGATTTTTTCTGCACGTGTTCACCACTGTCGGAGAGAAAGTAATGATGCCAGTTGATTACCGGAAAATTTTTCGGAAAAATCGGAAAACTCTGCATTTTTCCTGAAACGGATTTATCACTAATCAAATTTGTACCAAATTTTCAAATGATTTTTCCCGATTTTCCGGGTTTTCCATGAAAATTTCCGGTCCAAATTTTAATAGATTCAATTGTCACGCGACATGAACCTGCGTGAAAAGTTTCAGCTCGCTGTGAAAAGTGGGTCTACGCTACGAGAGTGTCGAAAATAGTAAAAAAGAAATATATAAATAAATAGACAGACAAATTCGTGAACGACGGAATGGCCTCAAAAAATAGACGCCTGCTTCGATAAAAGTAAAACTATACTGTCCTTTATTTTACATAAAATTACGATTTTATTTGACATTTTCATAAAAGCTAAAAATCTAAGCTACATAAAATTTTATTATTTCATAATTTCCCACACCTTATCACCACAAAATACTTTTGTCGGATTCTGATTTCATTGCCAGACGGTTTTATGGCGACAAGAATGTGGGAAATATCTAGTCAACAAATTTTGCTGTGAGAGCTGTGAAATTTTGCAATAGTGATGAATGTTACAGACATACGTTCATCTGTTTATTTTAATGGAATTTTGGACCTTTTTATTTCTATTAATAATTTATATATTCAAAATGTGATATTCAACAGTAGTAATTCGTCTCCATCCTATCATGGATAAAATTTGATGTTGAAATGAGCAAGTCGTATATATTTTGACCATTGTCATCAGGAGGAATATAGCAACAAAGTATGTATGTATAAGTTGTGTCTTAAGAGAGGCAGCTTAAGAACTATAAACTCAGTGTCAAGAGAGTTGGAAAAACTGAGAACCACAACTTGGCTGCAATTGAAATGGTTTTTATATGAGAGGACTACGCCACCGCCGTGAGCTTCAAAGTCAATATATCTATCTTTCCACAAATTTAGTATGAATTGTGTAGGATTTCAGCATGGCGAAAGCCATGATGCAACCAAGTTTCCGTGCAGTTTTTGCCCGAATCCCCCTTACATTTTGATAGTAAGGGGAAAGCGAATTCAGTTTCTTGGAATAACGTTGCTTATTTTAGATGTATTTCTAGGTTGGCGTTCAGAAGGTACAAATAATTTACTAAAAGCTCCGGAGGACCAAAATAACGGATCCAATAATCGGTCCCTCACATCCGCTGAAACAGTTAGGACACAGGATGCAACCGGTTTAGAGGATTTACTAATCTTACGACACGAAATACTCTCCGCTGCAACATTTCTGGACCTTAGATATTTCAATATGTCCTCACACTACGTTTTAGGAGAGAAACGGGTGACAAAAATACAGGTTTTAGTACTGTTCTCAAAGAAGGATCAATACCATTTTCAAAAGAGGATTCAGATGAAGCATCATTCATAGCTGTAGAAATAGATGTAGGTGAAAGAGCAGTGATATTAGATAAGTGACCCACAGCGTTACCTGAGAGGCGACATCAGTTGAGGCACTCGGACAAATAGTAGCAGCGGCCAGGTGCAAATTAGATCGCTTCCCATGGTGCGATTGGTACTTGCAACGAGGCTTAGAAGCATCAACTCCTCTATTGGAAACAGAAGTCCTTATATCGGAACAAGACTCTGGCACAGTCGTTAATTTCACCATACTGCTGGCCAAGCGGAACTGTGGTTCATGAATTTGTAGCAAGACGTAATTTTTTAGGAGGGAAATCCCATCACAGGAGAGCAACAACGCATTGAAAATCTATCATTAGAATGAAAACCTCTACTGTCTATTTTAACTCTTTTTTTTAGCGGACTGTGACATTGTGACTGTGTTTTTCGTCTTGATAGACATCAGGACCAGCTACAGTGCCCGGTTGGGGTTGGTATTTTGATTGCAACCAAGAAAGATTTGCTGGTTGAAACTATTGATGTGAATGGTTCTAGCTCCTTGGAATTCTAGCGTGTCCGGATTAAATCTTTTGCTTCCTGGTTTTATATAATTGTTCTGAATATATCTCCGAGATCTAATTCTTCTGTTTACAAGGACTATCTTAGCTGCATCAATTCGGTTTTTGACATGTCGAGTTCAGATGATGGTATGATTGTTCTTGGCGATTTTAACTTGCCTTCTATATGTTGAACTCCATCATCTGTGCTGGAAGACAATACTCTGGATGTGCTATCTTCTTGTGGGCTTAAGGAAGTAAACGGTATTCATAATGTTCGCAACAGGATTTTGGATCTTGTTTTTGTTAATGATGACTCCAATGCTTGTGTTACTCGTTCATTGGACCCTTTGGTGGGTGAGGTTCCTGATCGTCCGGCTCTTGTCCTTTATGTCGACGATGTTTATGGTGATACCCCTACTTATTTTTTAGATTTTGATTTTGATTTTGCTAGAGCACATTTTGAAAAATTGAAGTTGATACTAAGCAATATTGATTGGTCTACCTTGTTTAAGGTTTCAGATGTTGATTTTTCTTGGTTAATTTTTAAATGTAAAGCTAGGAACTATAGTTATTTTCCTAATTGGTTCTACGTAATTTGTCTAATGCGCGTAATAAGGCGTGGAGAATTCTAAATCTATGAGTGATTATCGCAATTATTCTTGTCTTAGAAAACAGTTTAAGGAGGAGGCTCAAAAGGCGTACACAACTTTCATAAATAACTTACAAAATAATATTAATTAAATGATCCTAAGCGTTTTTGGAACTTTGTTAACGATAAGCGTAAATGCGATGGTTATCCCAGCAGCCTGTCCTTTTTGAACAGTTCCAGTCATGATCCGTCTCTTATATCTAATTATTTTGCGGATTATTTTTCCAAATCTTTCAGTCTTGACAATGGCAATGACGTTAATATTCGGTGTATTAGTGAACATATGTTATGTGAGCATGTTCATGAGTTGGATTCTTCCTATTCTGTTGGACCAGATTATGCTCCTAGCATTGTTCTTAAACAATGTTTTGATAGTCTTTCGCGTCCGCTTCTTTATTTATTTAATTTATCTATGTCAACGGGTGGACTTCCTGATGCTTGGAAATCGTCATTTGTAATTCCTGCTTTTAAAAATGGAAAGAGACACTTGGTTAGTAATTATAGATCTATTGCTAAATTGTCTGTTATACCCAAGCTTTTTGAAAGCCTGGCTTAGCTCAAAACAACACGGCTTCATTAAGGGTAGATCAACATCAACCAACTTAACACTTTTAGAATCATCCATTGCTAATACCCTTTAGAAGCGGTTGCAGACTGACTGTGTCTATACCGACTTCTCTAAAGCCTTTGACAAGCTTTCCCACAGAGTGCTGTTGTTTAAGCTGTTAAAAATAGGTTTTTCTCCATTGTTGGTTGATTAGATCTCATCCTATTTATGTGGTAGAAATTTTAAAGTGCTCAACAGAAACGCGCTTTCAAATGTTATTTGTACCCAGTCTGGAGTTCCACAGGGAAGCCATCTGGGTCCTTATTGTTTGTCTTATTTATTAATGATCTTGTATCTGTGATAAAATTCTCTGAAATTTTAATATATGCTGACGATGTTAAGATTTTCAAACAGATTCATTCACCGAATGATTGTGTGTGTTTGTGTAAGCATAATAATTTATTTCTTAATATTCACAAATGTAATGTTATTGTCTTTAGCCGTAAGTTTTCTCCTTTTGCGTACCAGTATCACACAGACCATGTTCCTATAAATGTAGTAGACCACATTAAAGATCTGGACATTATCTTTGACCCATCTCGATTATATTATTATGGGAGAGCCTTTTCAATGTTTGTTAGACGCTGGCCTAAAGAATTTAATGACCCGTACGCATTGTGTTCCTTATATGAATCATTTGTGAGGTCTATACTGGAATATGGCTGTCAAGTGTGGAGTCCTTATTATATTGTACATATCAATAGGATTGAATCTGTACAGAAAAAGTTTCTACGTTTTGCCCTTCAGTGGAATGATAGGTTTGAGCTTCCACCATATTCTGATCGTCTGGTTTTAATTAATATGACGTTTCTCGATAAGAGGCGTGAGTTCTTATTGTGTGTTTTTATTCATAAGGTTTTGAGTGGAAATTCTTAAATCAATTTCGTTGAATGTTCCCGGTAGAGTTTTAAGGTGCCGCGATATTCTTTGCATTAAGAGTCATCGAACGAATTATGGATTTTATGAGCTACAAATATTCAAATTATTTAGATTTAAATATTGATTCAAGAGCAATTAGAAATTTGATTCTTTGAAGGGTTTTCTGACTATGTTACTTTATATATTAAGTCAGATTATATTTATATATGTTGACTAAATAAATAAATAAATAACTAGACGACGTGTTATCAATTGCACAGTATTTAAACTAGTCTTCGATATGATTGCATTTTGTTCACAACTTTGTTTTTTGCTTTCATTGTGATTATTGGTAACGTTTCCCTTTAACATGAAAAAAGTTCCAAATTCAATAAAAGGCAAAAGAGAGGGAAAAACAAAAATTCAAAAGCTCTGCATCGTTTTAACACAGGTGTGTTCTAATTCAAAAACATAAAAAAAAATTCAATGGAAATTGAAAGACAACTAAAATGATATTTCCAACTCCTGGTGTTTTCTCTTGATATTACTAAAATGTACATAAATTCCTTTATACCATATATCCACCCCTGGCAAAGTTGTTTTCCGCTATATTTATGTTAAGGAAAATAAAATTTATAGCCCTCCCAACCAACAGCACTTATTTTATGAGAAAATGCAAATCACTTCGTCCCTCGAATTGGTTTAGTCCTTTCTAAAACGCCACTTGGAAACGACCTATTCAAAATGGCATCAAATCGGTATCCATCAATAAAATCTCCGAAACGGTCTCCGGGATTGCTTACGCACTCTCATATTTTACATATTGGTGTCGTAAAATTTTCCCATTTTATGCATGCGTTTTATTTTCCACAGTTAAGGAAATATTTTTTTATGGCCGCAACAGGAGCTACACTACTGTTGCTCCCAAAATTGGCTTGGATCCTATATTTAAGCTACACACATATAACTAAATAAGTAGTACCAGCATACTATAAAACCCCATTAGAATAGAGGATCATGAATAATATTCATCTATCAATTTGATTGTGAAATCCAGCCTGGGAATTTGTTATGCGTGTGAACATTTCTACTATAAAATTTTCTAGTTAATTGTTTTATCTTATCTCATTTGATGAAAACATACACACAGCAGGCGCACACATATAACTGCCCTATGATTTGCACATAGTTAACTGCATGATTCTATCCAACGAGCTGTGATATGATGTGGGGGTATATGTGAGCCTCAAAAATTCAATTACTGAGGGTCGTCGTGTAATCATGTACAAAAACACTGAAAACGCTAAAGGGACAGATAAAGCAGAATTGAATGCAGAGGATAAAGTAGATATATATGTAGCCTACTTCGGTTATACTCGGTCAGGATCCAGGACATTTAAATTGCGAAAGCTAACATCTGGATAGAAGTTTGAGTTTGCTGACATTTGATGACAGATAAGCCTTCGTCCATGACGGCTTTCCATTGACCAGTTCAGTTTTCATTTACATATAACCCTTTAGGAACGAAAAGCTTTCTGCCGGTGACACCGAGGGTCTATCAATGTTTGTATGATATAAGGACTGCGACTAGGTTGTTCGTGGATAAGTATCATCATACTCGTTCGGGTCCATCCAGTTCAATTCAAGTGGTCTGGATCTAGATAGTTGCTGCTTGAATTGGATGACGGAATTTGGGTGATGAACGTTAGGATAATATCGGAGTCTGCTCACAAATTGTTCTCTCTGAGTTTCGAATCTAGGCAAAAAAAAAAATCGGTTAGCGCTTAGGGGGTCGAAAATATAGTCTTGTGGCATGTGGGTATATGGACAATTCATTTTAATTGTGAAATGAACGTTAAAAGCCTTTGAGAATAGAAGAACATGGAATTGACGGAATTTTTCAAAATATGCTGGGAAATGTGTTCGATTGTGGCGAGTTTTATTCACTTTGGTTGAACTCCATTAAAGGAATTGATGATCGCCTGGAGTTATGTATGTTGAACAGTTTTCCATTTATTGTTTCTCGTTCGATAGTTTTTCTGTTGATAGATTTTAATTTTGTACTCTAAACTAGCATACCCTCGCATTACCGTATAGTGATTGAATAGTGTTGTGGCCATTTTGAAGGTAATTTCCTAATATCATAGCAACGTGTCCACTGACTACTTAGTGGCTATAATTACCTGCGTAAAGTCTCAGTCGCATCCACTAAATTGTGTCTCCTTCAATATCTGTCAAGCCACCTGCTGCATTCCCAGTATTATCAAGCCATCTTCTGGACATTTTTGGAGCTACTTATTCTTAGGACGGTTGCAAACTATCCCAGTTTGTCAGATTCTTCTATTCTTCATTAGTCTCTACGCCTCCGATACATAAGTCAGAACTGGAGACACGATCTTATAGACTTTTGTTACCGTTTACAAATCCCCCCCCCCCTCTTCCTCCGACTTAGTGCTATTTTTGGTCTTACATATTACTAAGGCTCTTCCGCAACCAACTGGTTAGCGATTATGTCTGTATTTCCCCTACTTTTTCCCTGAGTTGTTATTCCAACATTAGGACCAATCCTGCCCTATTGTCTCATTTTCTTTGCGAGTTAACTCTTTCTTAATCCATCCATAAAAATGTATGTTTACGCCCCATGAAGGGAAGTTATGGGTCTTACTTTGACTAAATGGTTACTAAAATACTGACATCGATTTCTCAATGCAGCGGCACATACACATACATACTTATGTTTTTCATATCCAGGGTTTTCGGGGCTTTCATATTATCAATACTAACTTAGACTGAAAATTGTATGATTTCGGGGCTATTACGAATTATAATAGTACGACATTATATAGATATGTTTAGATAGCGGTTTCCAATGCTTTACTTAGATAGCTTATGCCCAAAACATGCTGTGATTAAAACTTTCGAATGCCTTTGGGAAATCAAGCGGAACTAAAATGGTAGAATTATTCAGGTCTAAGGCTGCCCTTATATCACTATTCATTTTTAGTATGGAAGTCTCGCAGCTGTAAGAACGCCGGAAACCAGACTGCCAACATGACAAGAGCTTGTTACTTTCCAAGTGACCAAAAATCTGGAAGCTAATTATCTTTACCAGAACTTTAGCTATAAAAACTTAAGACACTGATTCATCTAAAATCTCCAGGAGATTCCGGAGAAGGTTTTTTGGGTATATGCAAGACCATAGCAACTTTCCAAAACTTAAGAAAAGAAGAGGACATTAAAGAGGAGTTTAGGATATGAAGAATGTATGTGTCAATCATTGGAAACAGAATCTTAATAAAATATGGCGACAGACAATCAGGTCCAGTAGCATGAGATTTAATAGCATAATGCATCTGGTGCCACTTAGATTAGGATCAATATAACTAAGGTTGGCAGGACTAGCATGCTCATCGCTCAGTTGAGTAGTAAAAAATGTTTTTATATGATTAATAGTATATACTGACGGCACTTGGTGAAATTTTTTTCTTAACATTTTAAATTGATAAAAAACACTTGTTTTATTTCACAAAAGATCTTATTTATTCAATTATTTTTTTAGAATATCCTAACGCGTTTCGACCACTTAGGTCATCTTCAGAGTCAATTTAAAGTGTTAAGTAAAAAATGTATTTAATTTAATGAGATCCTTCCCTCAGCTATCTTTATCTTTCCCATATACTCCTGCTTTTCTTAGGTTCTACCAGAAAATTCTCGGCTGCAAGTCACAGTGAAATTTGCTGCTAAAATATTGACGTTTCGCTAGAAGGTAGACAGCCATATTGGCCCTATTTCGTGTAGCACGGTACATGTTTAAAGCTTGACCTACTTTAAGATGCCAGTACGGCTGGTACAAGAATTCCCTCTCATCAATGTGAGATTCAACTCTCCACGAGAACTAAGGGCAGCCATTGTCATGTATAAATTTAGTTTTAATTGGCACATATTTATTGAATAAATACATAGCTACGCAAAGAGGAGAATATGTCGACTTGGTTATCAACTGACGAGGAATAGTAGATAGAGTACCATTGTAAGCGAGTACAATCATCAAACAAAGCTGCTGTATCGATATTATGAAAATCCTAGGAGATGGGTTAAGGGGAAGAGTGAGGAAAACAAAAAGTATGTCGTGTGCCATATTACCAAAAGGGCACATTTGGTTTAGGAAGTTAACTATACTTGCATAAGAAGCGAGAAATAAGTCCAGCTGCAAAGCAATTTCATGGTAGAAACGCTGGGCAAAATATGATATTATGTCCCCGAACTCTTGAGCCAATTCACAGCTAAATTTGCTTGGAGGACTGTACACGGCAGAGAGGATGCATTTATTATCAAAAAAATACAATTCAACTTCACCAAACTCAATTACGCCGACAACCGATAAGAAAACCTATCTCGATTTGAGACTATCTTTGACGTAAATTGCCTAAACACGTCATAGTCCAGTAGTGAGATGTGCGAAGTTGAAATGGCGTCCCTTAACCATGTTTCGTGAACCAGCATTACGTGTATGTGTGTCCAGAGAAAATATAACGAAAATCATTAATTTTCTTGTGAAAGTTAAGAGCGTTTAATGAACACACATCTAAATCCTGAAAACGACCACTAATAATATTAAATAAAATCCTTACCCTGTCCAAACCTAAGTAATTATCCTGGAACATCGTTAATAAATTATTGCTCTGTCATTGCATACTTCTAAATACACTAGTGGAAGGAAAAAAGTGTGTTACGAGCGTGGCCTAAGTTCGTTATTTAAAACAAAATATTTGAGAACTAACTCGCAAATTCTTCTTTATTTAATTATACTATTTACTTTTAGAAATTCACAAACAATTACAAACGACTCTACTTTAATTATCGCTAGTACTGTACTTCCAATTATCGCATTCCAAATAGTTTACCACTTTCACTTTACTGTCTGAGATAAGATTTGCCTCCTGGAGGGGACAAGTGCCGTATTGATACTCTACAACTTAATTAATTAATTAATTCACTTCGCAGCAAATCTATTCTATTGCACTTTTTGTGAAAACCAAAAAAATATCTGGAAGCGTTCAATTTGATAAGTTTAAGAAAAACAGGAAGTGCTTTTCTCGGGGTGTTGGAGCAGAGCCTATTCGGGTAAAATCCATGGAAGGTTTGTTTTAATTGATAAGTCGATAAATCATCGATGTAAAGACGTCTTGTTAGAACATTAACAAAGCGAATATTTATTTTATTTATAACCCGTAATTAGAGAAATTCATCGAAACTACTGTTGTTGTGAGTTATTCCATTTAAAGCAAGAAGTTTATTTTGGAAAAAAAATGTTATTACTATATCTTTAAATGTGCAATAGTTTTACCAGAATACTTAGCCCATCAAACGTTAAATAAAAACAAAATAAAACTGCTGATTGAGAAATTCTCAAACAGTACCTTAGAGAAATTGATTGGTCCGTCTGTTTTGTTTCAAGGGATATTGATGAATGCACATTAGAACTTCGTAACAAGTCTTGGCAAGCGTGAATACATTCCGTATTCCTACCAACAAATCTCAACAACAGTAAAATTTCTCTTAGCTTAACGATAAGTACAAACAATCAATATAAGCGAAAGATGTAGAACAGAAGAAATTTAAGAAATTTTATTTTTAACGATTCTCAATTAAATCATCAATACAAGAGGAAACAACAGGCGCCTCCTCCGGGGTTTGAAACTGGGACCTTCCGCTTTGCGGGCGACTACTCTTACTTCTGGGCTAACGACACTGATGCTTTCCCTCTTGTATCTGTCTAGTTAGTTCAGAGGTAAGAGCAGTCGCCCGGAAAGCGGATGGTCCCGGTTTCAAACTCTGGACGAGGCGGTTGCTTAAATTAGAAAAAAAATTTTAATTAAAAATAAAAGTTCTTAAAATTCTTCTATTCTCCAACTATGATCGCTTCTAAAAATTGTGAGTTCCATTCATGCATGGGAAAAATAAATAAAAGCGAAAGAGTCTATTTTCCGCACCTATCAATTGCATCCATATCCAGAACTGAAACAAGTCTACAAGACTGCAGATAGGAGAGGGTAGTGATACCTCAAATTATGGATCAATTGCAATCACTTTGATTCTTTCAAAGATTTTTGAATCTATCATTAACTGCAAAATAATGAAATATCTAGAAATCAATGAACTCATCGCCAATTTGGCTTCTGGACTGGATGGTCATCTGGAGACTTGCCGACTTTTCTTCCGGAACGTTGGAACCGTGACCTTCACAAATCGCTGACCTACGTATTTCTTTGATAGAGTCTCTTCTAGCCAAACTAAAAGCACTTTGTCTCTCCCCACCTTTTCTATTATGGATTGAAAGGTTTTACTCTGTTTGCTAATACGGGTTGTGCTGGATGGGTCTCATCAGAGCTTCACCCTATAAATGCTGGTGTGCCCGAGGGCTCTGTAATCTCTCCGTCTCTCTTCCTAATTTTCGTTAATGATATGATATGAAAGTAAGGGAAGCTTTCAATCCCACCCATGGTTTTGCCGATGACAGTACCCTTACTCCATTGATATTATTCCAGACTCTAGAGGGAACGCCAGATGTGTTAAACTAGATTGCATGATTAAATCATTGAATAACGACCTTAGGGCAAAGCGAATCACATCGAATACAATACTTACATCTAAGTCCCAAAACTGTCCCATCACTTTCAAAGAAGATCATAATTTCATAATTTTTTCACTTCCGTTTCTTTTGATGGAGCACTGATTTAGGATACACCGACTTTATGCATTCTTGTCATTAACATTTCCAGTACGTTAAACTGGACTGATCATTGTTTCTCTATTGTTAAGGAAGCTTCCAAATGTTTTTGATTTCTGAAAAGGTGTAAGAAATATTTCAGCCCATCGGATCTAGCGTTTCACTACAAGTTTTATTTCAGACATAGAATGGAACGCAATTCCCATATCTAGACCGGGGCTGGTCGCACAGCCTTAGCTTCATTGGATATTGTCCAAAAGAGAGCATTCAAGCTCATTGCCGATTTGGCAATAACTTGTCATATCGACTCACTCGAGCACCGCCGCAATGTTGGATGCCTTTCGCTCCTTTATCGCTACATGCATAGTCAATGTTCCGATGAAATATCTAGTCTGATCGCTTGTAGAATTATTCCTACACACAGTACTCGCGCAGCAAACCGCACAGATCCTTTTACCATTTAAATTATTTTCGGAAGTACAGTCAAATTCTGCGATGCTCTTATATCCTGAACGGTCCGAATGTGGAACAGTCTACCATGTTCTGTCCGCCATACAATCTGCAAAAGTTTAAGTGTCACATTTCCATGAAGTTCGAGTCGTAGAAGGTATGTATTGTATCTGTTCTGTGACTGCTATTTTAAATGGACGTAATGTATATGTCGTAGACATTTGACGGAATTCAGCATTTCACGAAAAGTCTAGACACTTCATGAAAAGTAGGCAGATAGTGTACCGGTTTTGACTTAGTCACTTTTTACATTATGTGGCTGAAATTTCTAGTCAATTCATGAAATGCTAAAAGCGTTTACGCCGATACTGTAATACCACCCTATATAACCAAATACTAGTAGTGGGAGATGGGTGGTGGAGGGGGAGGTCGCACCCAAGGCTGCGACACACACACCCACACACCGCGCCTGTATGTGTGTGTATGTGTGCATATGTGTGTGTATGTGGGTGTGGGTGTATGTGTGGTGTGTGGGTGTGTGTGTCGCAGCCTTGGGTGCGACCTCCCCCTCCACCACCCATCTCCCACTACTAGTATTTGGTTATATAGGGTGGTATTACAGTATCGGCGTAAACGCTTTTAGCATTTCATGAATTGACTAAAAATTTCAGCCACATAATGTAAAAAGGGGCTAAGTCAAAACCGTTACATTATTTGCCTACTTTTCATGAAGTGTCTAGACTTTTCGTGAAATGCAGAGTTTCGTCAAATGTCTACGACATATATACGTAGCGCTTTATAGCGAATGGTACCCACTCACTTATCTGTTGGACCCGTATTTTTAAAATGATATATTTCATGTATTTGATGTTTGCGAGTGGTGGCGAGTGTCTCTGAACTTTTGACCTGTTTCTAGCTTATACCGTTTTAACCCATAGTTGCGCCCCCCCTCACAAGAATCCTGGATCCGCCACTGTCACCAGATGTCACTTGTCGTTTTCTATTACACATAACAATATAAAATAAATTAAGTTCTCGATTTTTTTTTGGAAAACCGCCACACATTTTTGGAATAGCCTCAAAATTACGCCGAACTAAATCTTGGCATACATTATTTCAAATATCTTAGGTATTATTTCAATTCTTTGAACACAAAATGCTGGAGTATGAGTACCAAATCCTGACAATCTTCCACCTAGGTTCATTAAGCTTTTATTTCCCTATACTAGTAGATTTATTTTGCTTATAGTTAACTCATGCTTTACGGCAACTTTCCAACTGCCTTGAAGATAACAACAGTCTTTCCAATTGTAATGAATCTACGCCTGAATTACCAGCTGACTTCCGGCCAATAAGCATGTTATGTTTCATACCCAAAGTCTTAGGAAAGCTATTATATAAGCAGATAGTCGCATTTTTCGAGGCCAATAATTTTCTTGCAGGTTGTTATTCAGGTTTTCGACACTTCCACGGCTGTGAGATTGCAGTTCTGAATGTAACCTCTGATTTGAGAAAGCCTTTGGATCAGAGCAAGTTCAGTGTATTGGTACTTCTGGACTTCTCGAAAGCTTTCGACAGTGTGGACCATCGCATTTTTCTCCAGAAACTTGGTGCTTCTTTTAATTTTAGTAGTTTTGCCATTGCTCTGGTAAGCGATTTCTTGGCACACCGCAGCCAACGAATATATATTAATAATAGTTCATCCTCTGTCTGCACATGCTGGGGTACCTCAAGGTTCATCAACGCACCATTTAGTTTTTTTTTTATACCGCACATAAATACGCTGGCACTGTGTATGCTCATTTGATACCTTATCCTCCAATATAGATAATATTTTAAAAAAATTCCCTACTTCCGAAATCGTTATTGCTGACGATTTCAATGTCCATAACATGCAGTGGCTCATACATTCTTCAACCAGAAGTCCAGCGGGGAGACATATTGAACTATTTAGCGAGTCCCTTAACTTCCAGCAGTTAGTTGAAAATCCAACTCATTTGCCTGATATAACTGAACATAGCGCCAACCTATAAGATCTGTCTCTAGCATCTCATCCTGACAAATACTCACGTCAGTGTTATCTGCTCTTGGTGTCACGTATCATTGTCTCGTTTCGGTCCAAATCTCCATATAATCACTGAAACCCGCCAGCCACCTTTGTAAAAAGCGACTGGTGTGCCACTATGATCAAGCTGATTGGGCTTCATTCAGTAAATTCATTCATCAGAGAGATAGACTGGTATACAACCATAAAAGATCAGAAAGCTGCAATTTAGGCACATAAACTGGGGCATTCGGTGGAATTGATACAGATCTATAAAGAAACACGTAACACCTGTAAGTCTATTATTCACCATGCGAAGTTCAAATTCGACCAAAGCATTCGACAGAAAATCTTTACTAGTCGAAGGGGTACTAAGAGTTTCTGGTCTCTTGTTAAGACAGTCAAGAACAACATCACCAGATCTTCGGTACTGTCCCTAATTCACTACGGGGATGTGTACACGGAATCAGTGAACAAAGCCAATTCGTTGGCATCTAAGTTTTCTGCATATTCTTTCTTATCACCTTCTTCGTAAGCTCCTCTTTATCTCCCTACATGCAACTACAGTCAAAAATCGTTGCATTTCCGGACAAAGGAGGTTTTCAAAGTGCTCGCAGTTTCAAAATGTCTAAGGCTGTTATGCCTGATGATATTTCGCCCCTGATACTCAAGTGCTCTTCTTTAGCTAAACCTTTAACTATTTCATCTATCCAATTCAACAGGAGTCTTTCCTTCGGCATTTAAACTTGCACACATTCAGCCAATACCTCAAAAGGATAGACTAGCGATCCCTTAATTTATAAACCAATTGCCCATACTTCGATTCACGCATCAAAACCCGATTGATTAAATATCTAGAAAATGGTAATCACATTATTAGCGATCGCCCAAACGGCCTTCTTTCTGGCCGCTCTGCTGGAGATACTAACATTCCTCATCGAGCGTTGGTATCAATGTGTCCATAAATTTGGTGAATCTGAAATCATTGCTTTGGATATCTCGAAGGCCTTCGTTAGAGTCGTGTAGCGAAACTGCCGGCATTAGGGCTAGAACCTCTTTTCTCAAAATGGATTGAAAGTTTTTTCTCTCAATTCAACTTATATTGGACGGACTTACTTCGGAATGTTTTATAATTCATGCCGGTGGTGTACCGCAAGGTTCTGTTATCCTTCCAAATATCTTCCTCATTTTTATTAATGATCGTCTAGCTCTCAATTTCAATCCTATTCATAGTTTTGCAGACAACAGCCCCTTGATTTCGTATACTTGTTCGACTCTATAGCTGATTTCTGAATTCTACAGTTGACAAACGAAGCCACTTGTTCAGTACACTAAACTATGACCTGACAGCAATACTCGCTTGGCGCAGAGCGAATCGGGTCTTTTTTAATGCTTCCAAAACGCAATGTTGTCTGTTATCACTCAAACATTGGTACTGCAACACCCACTCAACCCATTTCCATCGATGGAGAAGATATCTCGAAATCGCCATCCCATAACATCTTAGGCATTCAAAACTGAAATATCCAACAATCATATTTTTGGTATCGCTAATAACGCCATGAAATGTCTGGGCTTCTTGCAAAGATGCAAGAAATATTTTACTACATCAGACTTGGTGCAAATCTACAAGTCTAACAGCAGGCCTAGATTAGAATATAATTCACTGCACTGCATCCTTCGCGGTAGACAAAATCCAAAAGAAGGCCCTCCAGGTTATAAGCGACGACATATTAATAATAACTATTGATTCCCTAGAGCACCGGCGTAGTGTTGGCTGTCTATCTATCTTTTATCGCTACTTCTACGGCTATTGCTCTGACAAATCTGTGCTCTGATCTCTTGTAGAATTCTTCCTATGCGCATCACACGAGCTGTCACCTGAGCTCACCCTTACACCCTGAAGTCAAATTTGGTTGTACCGTGAAATTCCTCGAATCCTTCATAAGCAGGACAGTACGAATATGGAACAGTTTGCCAGCATCTGTTTTCCCCCTTCGCTATGGGGCGCATAAATTCAAGCGCAATGTACACCGTCACCTCCTTGACTCGACCCAATAATTCCCAATTACTTACCCCTTCTTCCTTTCCTGCCAAGGCTGTGCTACGGCATCATAGGGTATCCTCTGAGCTTTGGCATCATCATAAAAGAAAAAAAACAAGAAAAGATATGAACTCTTGTGTATAATAACCGTAATTAAATATTCCTTTAATTATTATTATTAAAGCCAAAGTAATATTTTCTGGGATTTTGTGTCTTCACGATTTTATAATGAATATTTGATAATCCGAAAGTTCATCTCCAATCCCTGGGATTTTGTTGTCCAAAATTTTTATTTTCTAGACTGATTTTTTTTTTACGAAATTGTAATTAAAAAAATGCTTTGCGATATTGTAACATTTTTCGAACTTAAATTTTATATAAATCTCAAGAATTTTGTTGTTCGGAATTTTCTGTTCAAAAATTTTGTATCCCTTTAAGTTTTAATATTTTCTTTGGCATAAAATTCGAAGCAAGACATAAAATTGTATGGATCGAAACGTTTCTTTGAGAGACGGAAATTAACCGTGGAAGCACAACACTATTAAAAAAAAAAAATGGCAACATTTTGTCAAAGAGTTCTTTTTCTGTATGAGTTCTATATAAATGCTGTTGACTGGATTTCTGCTTTAATCCTTTTCCCCAATTCCAGCTTTAGAGCATGCTCACTGTTGTTGCCGTCTTTTATTGTATCTATAATGTAAGTGTATTGGAAAATTGAGGAAATTATCCATTATCAAATTGTCAAAACCAGAAAACGTTTTTATAACTTCACTTCCATCCAACATAATGCAATTAATATTTACAATTTTCTCAGTGACAAACAAGCAAATTGAAAATTTCTTGGAAATAAATTACAATTATCGCGGAGATAAATTCATCGACTTGACTTCATCAGGGTCTAATTATCAGTTATATCGTAAGATCGATAGTAAAAAACAACAAAAAACAACAATTAAGCTCTCATAGAAAAAAAAAATTAATTACCTCTCTCTTTAGGTTTTATCTCTCTTCCTTTGGGTTCATCTTTGAAATCTCTATGAAATCTCTATAAGCACAAGCTAAACCAAACAGGTCAAAGGTCTATCTCAACTCAGGTCTTTATCTGTGTACTTCATCTAAAACCAATTTTCTGAAAAAACCACAAAAAAAAAACCAAATCAAAATGTATTTAAGGAAAACATAATTATCGTAATTATCTTTCAACTTTTCCCCGTATCGTATAGATACCTAAGTACTTTGGTAAGTAATTGACTAATAAATTATTAATTACCTTCCCCCCACCCTTTTCGGACTTGTTTCATAGAAATATTGCATTAAATGAAATAAATTTTTAAACCAATTACGCTCCAAATTAAAACGTAATGCCTTTGAATTTCTTTGAGTTGAGCAGATAAATACTAATTTAATATTGCCATCGCAGAGAGTGGAATTTTTAAATTCCAAGCAAGGAAATGGAACGCCCAAGACATTCCTAATTAGACCGTTCCTAGGGCAATATCCCTGTTATCGTCTTTCTAACGATCGAATTTGTCAGAAGTACGCAGGCATGTCAATTATCCATTTTCCTCCTCGTCCTTTTTAGTATATTTATGTGTGTTTTTGTCGTCCTTGCCGGCATAGCTCTCGCGTGTTTTTCTATAATAAGTATATATACATCTGTATACATCAAATAGGTGTATATATGCATGTAGTATATATATAGCCTACTTATACGGACAAAAAATTTATGTCGGCATCGTTTCTTGTTGGCATCACTCTATATCCCATCCATCCATCCACCCACATATTATTATTTTGCGTGCAGTAAAAATCACGTTCTTCACATGAATGAATGGAGGACACCACCGACATATATAGTGGCGGTGGTTGGTGTTTTATTTATCTCGATACTTTGGCAGCACAGACCAATATAGAGACACTATAGAAGGGCCGCAAAATTCTATGAAATTCTCATGTTCATATTCATGGAAGGTACGTAGATACAAAGCCCATAATGACAAAACTTTTATTGGTTTCCATTGGTAGTAAGCCGATTTCAAGCCCCAATTTCATTTTTTCCATTTTCTGTTCTTCGTCCTCGTCCCTTATAGCACAGAATGGGGATTTTCACTCTTTAATAAGTGCCTGCTTTCGGGCTCTGTTCGGTCGTTCAAAAAAAAAAAAAAGAGGAGTCCTCGTCGTTTTGGTGATGCAGTAAAAAGCTTTCAATTTATTGAAGGAAAACACATTGAAAATTGCGCAAAGTGCTTTCATTTTATTAATCGAAAATAATTAAAGTAATGAAGTTTTGTCTTGTTAAGCGCTAGGTATGCTCTCAACGAAGTGCGGGTTATTATAAACCTAATGAAGAGCACCCGTATACACAAGAGGTGGCTTGTCTACGTATATAGAAGAGAATTTCTCAATTGAAATTTATTTCAGTAAATTTTGCATTTTCCATGGATTAACGTAGCATTTTAGTGCAAGAATATTTTTGTTAGAAAATTTTGTAAGAGAAATTTCTCTTTAATATAATTCGTACTTACTTTTTATAATTACAGCGTCAGTTTATAGCACCTAAAAGAAAGTAGAAAATGGAATATAAAAAATAAAAATATCATCACAGAAGAACAGATTTTACTTGGAAATCAAAAATTTTGCTCCAATCGAAAAGCGGCATTTCCCAGAGGCGTATCTAAGTTTAAACATTTGGGGGAGCGAGAATATTAAAAAAAAGGCGCCAATACATAAAATTAAATGTTATTTAATACAGGGTGCGGCAAAACGATCTGACGGTTTTCGCCACCGCTGTGTTAAGCGAGTATGTGGTGGGGAGTGGTGGGGGATAGGAGCTTTCTAGAGCCAACACGCGGATATTTTTAGTAGTCATGGTCGGGCGAACACCGTGCGTTTGTTGTCGAGGCGTTTTTTAAAAGTGACGATTCCTGCGTTGCTGCTCAGCGGCAGTTCCGTACGCGTTTTAATTTAAGTCCAAGAGGAAGAGTTCCAACTCGTAACACAATTCTGCTATGGTTGAGTAAATTCAGAGCTACCGATTCAATATTAAAACGGAAAACGATAGGACGTCCAAGGTCAGCCCGGACGACAGAGAATATCCATTGAGTAATAGAAACTGTGGAAGCCAGTCCAGATGTTGAAGCAATTCCTGATCCCTGAACTCCAGAAAAATCGTTTAGTGCCCCCCGGAGGCTGTGGTTCCAAAAGGATGGGCCAACTGCCCATACAGCCAATTTGGTAATGGACTTTTTGAGAAGCAAGTTTCCTGACCGAGTCATTTCGCGTTTTGGGGACATTGCATGGCCAGCTCGGTCACCAGACTTTAGCATTTATGATTTTTTCTTGTATGGGTTTCATAAAGTAAAAGTTTACAAAAACAAACCCCGCACACTGGATGAACTGAAAGAAGCCATAAGCCAAGAAATCGCCAACGGTCTTTCAATGAAGAGTAATGGTACCCATTCCCTTACAGTCTACCTGCAGGCCGTGGACTGAAGGCCAGAGGCCTGCCGGCTGATTTCTACCATACACGTACAGGCCGCCTGCATATTCAGGCCTGCAGCCCAACGAAACTGATAAGTGACTGATAGTGTGTATTGCTGTATCGTCGTCCGCGGCCGTCGCTTGGACCTTTTATTTCCGTAAATATTTTAGCCGCAATCGAGCATACAAAAATTTAAAAAATGGCCAAAAAGGTGGATTTTATTACCGGCTTTATTAATATTTGTCGTAATAATAAGGCGTTATGGCAAACAAATCAAAATGCAGTAATCCTTTTTCAAAGCATTGTAAATGCATTGACATCTCTCCGGTAGAATGGTTCCCAAAGCTTGCGTCGTCGAAGCTACGTCCAGTGCCTAAAAATTTTAAGGTTGCGATAAGTCTCCCTTCTGCGGCTATAGAAAGTCTTAAACTGGTATTTTTTTTATATCCTGGATGAAATCTTAGGGTGTTCTACGTTTGTCATTCTGATGAATCAGACAACAAAAAACCTTTGAAAGCGTTGACTTTATCTTGGTACAAGTTAAGAGTTCTTACCACTTAATTGCACTTCTTTCTAAATTATAACTGCCATTATGATGATATTACTCTATTTATATAATTAGTTACCTGCAGTACTTCGTATTCTCATTTGTAGGAGATTTTGCGTTCTCACGATAAAATTGCTGACGTGACAGCTGAGCAGTCTGGAAAATAATTTCCAGACTGAAATGTAATGCCACCCGTACTTTTACATAATGTAGGAATTTGAGGTAGAGGAAAATATTTGTGAACGTTCTACAAATAAATTCCAGACCAAGATGTGAATGTAAATGAAATTATGAGAATACGAAATACCTTAGGAAAATATAAACTTTTGCTCTTAGCATGTATAGGCTTACACATTTGCGATATGTAAGCTTTTTATACACATTCCGTTTGCAAAGCGTAGAAATAATTCTGCTATAACAAAATAGATTGAACACCTACCCATAATATGAAAAGTTATTTTAATTTTTGCATGTCCGTCTGTCCGTCCGTCCAGAACGCGTGTACTTAGAGAGATGAAATTTTGCACACGGGCTTTAAAAAAAAAAAAGAAAGTAAATTTTAGTTCGAAAATGGATTAAATCGGGTATCTCCTTTGTAGGGTTTCCATACAAAAATTTCGTTTTTCACTATATTTTTGGTCACTTCCTAATAACGCGTCAACGTAGAGAGCTGAAAGTTAATACATGGCTTTTTTGTAAAAATAGTAAAAAAATGGACAACCTTTGTTTAGTGTAGTATATAAAAAGTTAGGGTTTTTAGATATACTGTGAACACGGTCACTCCTAGGCGTAGTGTAGTACTGAAAACTTCTTCAGAATAGAAGAATTTAAGAAATATATCCGAAAAAACACCGCCCATACGAAATTACATACGGACGGGCATTTATCTACGGTATTACTTATAATTGGTCTTAAAGCAATTCTAGCTTTTTTACTTTTGTTTTAATGTAAGGATTAACCAACTTTAGTAAAATTTCAATGCACCGGTCATCCATACAAACATAATTCTTCAAATCATTCCTGTTACTGCTTCTTAACATTTTCTTATGCGAATATTTCTGGCATTCCAGAAGCGAATTTATCACCCAAATATTTTTAAATTTTTGTCGGTTTTTTGTTGTAATAAAACCATATAATATATTAAAAGCACAACTTCGTAGTTTTTGCAACAGCTATTTTATCGCTTTGGAATGTTAAGTTGGACTGTCAGGCGAACTGATATTGTGTGGCGAAATTGCAAATTTGCCAGAAGGCTACGGCCTGACAGACATGGCCTGCAGGTATAGACTGTCAGTTAAACTGAATAATGTGTGGTCTACATCAGTTCTCTACTGTAGTCCAGATATAAGATTCCACGGTAGGCGGACTTTAAATGAATGGGTAGGCTAACTCAGACAATCTGTCTTTACAGATCGCAGGTAGGACTTATTAGTTTCAATCTGCAGATTTTTCAGATCGCTCGCACCTACACTATACTTATTTATAAAGCCAAAAAAAAATTAATACAAAATCGTGAGGTTAGACTAAATTGTATTAAATAGAAAAATCATGAATTTTAATACACTGTTTATGGACAGTTCCTCGATATTTGAAATACTTTTAATAGTTGGAGAATAGAAAATTTTAAGGTCTATCATTTTTAACGATTCTAAATTAAATCATAAATACAAGAGAAAAAAACGATCGCCTCATCCTGGGTTTTAAACATGGACCTTCCGCTTTCTAGGCCTGCTCTCACCATTGAGCTGACGAGACAGATGCTTTTCCCTCTTGCATTTCTTAATTCTATCTAGCCTATTAAGCCTCAGTTACTTTCAGCTGATATTAAGAAGTAACAATACAAATTGTACATTTCTAAATTTTATTTATTTTTCCCATATGGGAATTGATCTCGTAATTTTTAGAATCGATCATAAATAGAGAATATTCAAGTAGTACTGAAATGACGTCGAGATTCATCTTTTGGTAAATTTTTAAAACATTAAGGAAAGGCTGACAAAGGCATAATTCAAGTAGAAGACGAATTAGATCAAATGACATGGGTTTATCTCAATTCAAATTTCGATCTGTTTGATATTCCCTATTTGTGTCAATTATTGGACGGACATTTACTGTAAAAGCTGCGTTCTCTGAATGATTTACTGCTGAAGTAAGCAGTTTTTCACAGGGCGTCAATTCCACCATCCATGAAGCCGCTGCTGTAGAGTTATCCTTAGCTTTATCAATCCTCAGAGTATTTCACATCTAGTACAGGTACTATTGTCGAAACACAGCGTTCAGCTGCGGATCTGTAAGTAGCCAATAAGTCTTCGATATGTGTCACAACTGGTTCAGGTGAAATGTCCAAGCTAAAAACAGTCAAAATTTCGTCCTACTGTTTGCTAAACCTTAATCTGTTTTGTTATTTCATAGTAGGTCTTACATATATACATACAAAAATTCTGCAGAATCGCAAAGACTTTCTGCGGCAAATACCGTTTAAATTATGATGAAATAAATGTGCTTTGTCTTTGGAACTTTAGTATATTAGATATAAACTGCTTCACATGAAAATCAGAGATTCCGTATATTAATGATTAGATTTGTACAATCTTTGTTTTCTTGTTACGTGGCGCCACATTTGATCCAGGGGGAGCGGGTTCAGCAAAATTATGCCATTATCAAATTAAGTGAATATCTTCTAAAGCGAATATAAGCCAACATAAAAATAAATCTGTACACATCCCCAACGGCGGAAAGGTAGTCTGTGTAGCAGAATGTGGTCCGGACAATGGCATATACCAGAATTTCTGATTTCTAATGAATCCAGGTGGATTCGAAGTTACCAGTCCTATTTAAAAATGATTCTGCATGGAGAATCTACTGGGAGTATTCATCGCCTTATGGCCTTGCTATTTGAAGCCAGGTCGAGAACTTGGATTTTTGCCTAATCTGGTACCCGCGCGGTCGGGTGCCCGTGGAAAACTTATGTTCCGGCTCAAGGAAGGGAGAGGAAGTGCCCGACCTGGGTATTAGGTCAGATATCTCATTCTGCATGATCGCCTTGTACTCGAGAGCCTCCTGCAAGGACACATGCAATCCCCCAGTATCTTAGATGTTATCCGAGGGCCATTCACAGCCATCAAGGCTTTCAGACTGTATCAAAGGATTGCAATGTCCTTTCCCTTGATTTCCGTATCAACGACCTGGAGGGCAGTGGTGTGCTTTCCATATGAGTACTCTAACATTATGCAAGGTCCAAGGAAGGAAACACTAGCACAGTCTCCCCCATTAGGTAGAAAGCCGTCGGTGAAATTTTGTAGAGCGGACCCGGGAAGGCTCGATAAGACTCTCAGCCTATGACTCTCTTTTAAGAAACCCCACAGAGAAGCGATGTCCAGCACGAGGAGCTGGTACTATCGTATCAAATGTCGTAATGGCCAGAGAGTTTTCCCGTTCCAGCACACACGTCAATGAGCAATAGTAAGAACCAGTCCAGTCATCTTCCCAACTTTCCCAGGAGCGCAATCTACACCCAACCCTTTTGGTATTTGCCTGAATGAGAAGATTCAGCGGTGGCAGATTAAATAGGAAACAAGATCGCATTGAGCCTGTAATTTCCAAGCAAGCAAGCCTTTTCAGCTCTGAAGCTTCCGGATAGAAGTCTCCACTAGCGTCCTCAGCCACCATATACATTCACCTTGACGCCCCAGCTTTTAGTACAACAACTTAAGATCAAATTTCGTACGACATCACCAATAATATCACATCATTTGATTATAAAATTCCCAACATCTAGTAAGACATTAATGAATAAAGTAAATGCAAGTAGAACTAAAACAGAGCCTTGCGAAGCTCCATGTAGCATCGCTAGTAGAATATAACTGTAGAATATAACTGTTAAATATTTCAATTGGGAAAATAGTTTATTCTTTCTCTGATTTACTCTTATTTAGGGGTGCGCTGAAACCAGCCACAGTAGTTAATGAACCTTACCAGATCCCCTAATCCTTATCTTGGCAAGATTAGGGCATTCCCACTGGGAAAAAGAGCGGTAAGAGCACTCCTGACGTGCTTCCCTGGAAGCTCGAAACGCTTCTTTCCATATCCCAATTATTTTTTTTAACATAGGCATGTCCGCAGAGGAAAGCGCTTCAATGCTACTCTTAAAAAGAGCGTTCTAAATGATGGTCGAAGAAGTTTTTTTGAATGAGTCATTTCGAAAGCTTTGATGAGTTTTTTTTTTTTTTAATTCATCGCAATGCTTCTTATAGTTAATCTCATAAGAGGCCTTCAAGAGTGCTTCCTGTGAATAGCACTGAAGCGCTTGCGCTTGCTTGTGATTATTTGTGGTATTAAATTGTATGTAACTATTGTAGATTTTGGTAACAGAGAAAGTAACAACTCTGTGGAAAGTTACTGCTAATTTAAATCTAGAAATTTTGAGAGCATAGAAAGAACGATACATTTTTTTGATTTTTAAATTCATTTGTTATATAACATTCTATTAATTATAATAATAACTCACTTTTATTACCTAACAAAAATAAAAACTTCACTCTACACACTGAAGTTCACACTCAAAATGAGAAATGAGTTTCTCTACTTTTCATGTCGTCTCAACATAAGCTCTTCATAGAAAAACTTACCAGTCTTGAGGATATAACTATAGATCACAAGGTGACCCTATGCTAGGTAACTCCTGGTTATATGGAGATCCAAGGTAATGAGCTGACTTATGAGTTGATCAAAAAGGGCTCTAAAATGGAAAGCTCCACAGCACTAGCTTATGTCAGAATCCCGATCGTGGTTCTTAAAGAGGAATTCATCAGGGGGGCTATCAAAAGCAAGCTTTCGGTGGGTCGACAGAGAAATCTTCCGTATTACGAGGCAATTATGTCCTGCATATGTCAGGAAGAGAGCAAAGGAGCTCCATAATGGTAGTAGATTATTGGGCCATAGCAGACCATACTAGTAGACTGGGAAAGCGGCAAAATTCTGCCGGAGATGTAAGAATTCGAAAGAAATCGACGCCATTGTTGATAACTCAATACTCAATGGAAGGGGTTTAATAACATAAACGGCTTTTTAGTTTACTCAACTTTATTATTATACGTTTCGAACTCAACTACTATATTTCATATCAGAAATTTCTACAATTATCAGTGCGACCTCAAATATATTTATCATGTTAATAGCTTTTACACATTTCCGATTAGTAAATTATCTTACCTAACCTAGATAACAAACTACTTAACTAAATTAATCGCCTGAACTCAATTTATTATAGTACGAAAATAGTTAAATATGAATGGAGTAAGCAAAACAAATACCTTATGGGGCTTGCTTGGGTTGTTGGATTGTTGTGAAGTCTGAAACCTGCATTGACCCTTATTAAACTTCACAACACCGTCCAACACGTACTACTTTGAGATTGGCCCGCTCTGATGAATAAAAAAGATAGGATTTTTGGTAGCTACTTCTTTTAAAATCTGGGGAGAGTTGCAAATTAAAGAGCTCAGATGTCTCCTGAGATTCCGATGAGTTCAAGGGGCCCAGTGGCCCCGCTGGAGGTCCAAGTGAAGCAAGCTGGATACCTCTAGCAGCACCCCTGTTTCCTAACCTAACATATACCAAAGTCATATTCCATGCTTTGCTGACAACATAATATTCAACTCAATTACTTCATTTAACTTGATCAAAGCTATGAAAAATATTCTGAAAATGTCAAATATATGTAACAAACTGAAAAGTAGTAAAAATATTTCATCGTAAATATAAATGAAGAAGTGTAAAACCCTCAACGTCTAACTCTATCGAAAGTTAAAAATAATAAAAACGAATGTAAAATTGTAACATGTCCAAGTTACTATAAAATTAAAACTTTATACCTGTTTGCTTCTTGTGCAAATTGATATCTTCACCTGAAGCTAATTTCCTAAGATAGCAGCTGGCAAACTTTCCGCAAAAGTACATAGTAGGTAGGTACCTCTATATACATATATATATATATCCCGAGTAGTCTCAATAACTGATGAACGTCAAACATCATGAAAGTTTAGTGGTATGCAAATAGTATAAAGCCACTGCGTTATTAGAGCAGTAACTTTGTGCGCCCAATACCAAGTTTGTATTCGGTATGCATCAGAGGCCCCAACTAGAGCCCGAAGAGCATACAAACCCCACTCTATATAATATTGATATTGACTTAACAAATATTTAGTTCTCACATTGATTTCAGAGGGATCCTAACCAGCACATCAGGAATACTCTAACATGCCACATTGTAGCCCATAATATCTGGGGCTGAATGTTCAACATAAGAACACAAAGTACACAGAAATGGTACACACATCCATTTATGTTCCCTATAAAGTACGCGCAGACCATAAAAAGGTTTTGAAAGCATAAAAAAAAGGAGAACGATGACTACGACGACCATCACCATCACCACCACCACTACCATTACCACGACCATAATCACTCAACCATGTTTTCCTAACTTGAAGGCACAAACGTTCTCTATGGAGAAGTTTACTATATGAGGAACCGTCCGTAGTATCTATACTATACTAGTATAGTCATACCAAATGGAATATTTACCCAAGAAAAGAGGAGAACCTTAAGTAAACATCATGAAAAATCGCTGGAATGATTTTCGTCCTGCCTTACGGACTACAACCGGCACCGATCCGAACAGGCTAACTCTGCACATCCTTCAGAGTTAGTATGGGGTCCGATTCCCATTCCACTAATCTACCACATCTATACCCACCCCCATCATATACTATACACCCACCCCCATAAAAAAGTTGGACTTATTTTCAACTGGGACGTTTCTCAGCTATACAGAAAAATTATGAACACTTGGCTCGGACATCCGTTATCTCTCGTAAAACATTCCTCTTGCCTTTCCACGTATCTATGGGCCTCGACTGCAGTAAATCCTTTTTAAATATTTCTTGTTTCAAGATATTTGGGGCAAACAGTGTATTTTATGACCGCACCGGGGGAGCGTTCACGGGATGTGAAAAATTTTCGACAAATTTTCACAGCAGCGAAATACTGCCTTGGTGAAGTTTTATAGTTGAAATTTACAATTTTCAGGAAATTTTTTGTTTGTTTATTGTTTGGTTGGTTTATTTTTTATAGGATCAAGGAAGGATGGTTTGTGGTGGTATATGTCAGATATATCTTTTTGTCCTTTCCCATTATTTGTGGTGAATTTCCTTCAAGTAGTATAAGTAGTTTCTGTAAGAAAATTATATTGAAATTCATGAGACGTTGTGAATTTTAAATTGGTAACTAGGATTACGTATATAAATCAAAAAGGGATAAATTACTTTCTGAAAAAGGAGCACTTGAAAATTGAACTGAATTTTAGTGAATATAAAATTTGAATTTGAAATCAAATCAAATATTTTATTTTCTTCTATAAATAAATCCAGGCCCTTGCGATTTTTGTAGACCGTTATAAATACTTTAATTAATATCATGCTCATCATGACAAAAAATGTTCAATACATATCCAAATTGTTTTCTACTTTAATTGTTCCCAAATCGAGTTTATTGCGTTTTTCCCGTGGATTTCCTTGACGACGATACACACTTAGACCTGCCCCAGCAAAAATCTCGTCGTCGATATGATGATTTATATCCTTTATAAATAATAATCACTTAACAGTTTTGAAAATATTTCCTATTATTTGTAATTTTAACAGCTGTCACTTCGATTTCTCCACATAACACTTACGTCAGCTTTTTACTGCCCTTAAAAGGAAACCGCGTTAAATTTCACCAATACCCGAATTCCATACAAAGCAAAAGATGTAAAAAAGAAATTTAACTGTTAATTAAAAAAAAAACGTCCTTAATTTGAAAATATTATATAAAAAAGTTACATAAAAATAAAAAAAAAAGTTCTATTTAAATTTAAATTAAATTAATAAAAATTAAAAAAAAAGAAAAGTCAGACTTTTACAAAAATGTTAACAATTTTGTAAAAAGTTGAAAACTAAAACGCTAGAAAGCCTACTAGCTGTCGCAGATAGCAATGAATGAAGCGTTTCGTATCAGCATGAACCAATACTCTTCAGTACGGCTACTAGTGCCTACTTGCCGTAGACACCAGAAGTAAAATGCTAAGCAGACCTCACAAATAATCTCCGTTAAAACTCTGAGTTTGAATCATATTAGGTGAAATACTAAGTATTTACTTTAGCGCTTAGCTAATTAAGCCCTTATGCGGGACCAGCCAAGCTGACCAAAAGAAAAGTCATAAAGACTTTTACAAAAATTTTAACATTTTTTTAAAAAAATTTATAACTAAAAGGCTGCAAAGCCTACAGCTGGCGCAGATAGCAATGAATAAAGCGCTTCGTAATAGCAGAAATCAACTGAGATTATACTATTTGAGGTTTGCTTAGCGTTTTTCTTCTGGCGTCTACGGTAGGCAGGAGCTAGCCGTACTGAAGGGTATTGCTAATACGAAACGCCTTATTAATTGCTAATGAAAATTGTTTGTATTCGAGTATCGAGATACAGGTAATAATGTGGTGTTTTTGGAAAACCATCCCTTTAGATCGACACTCGATAATGATCTTCAATTGTGTTAGTCATTGCATTGCACCATTTGGTTTGATAAGATGTATAAGCCATGGCTTGGCAAATAGTTTTCATTTTTTCAAAAATCGCCTTGAAACTCTCTTTCCTCTAAGTATACTCAAGTTCGTCCTTTGCGTCATCTACCATTGTGATGGCTTCCCTCGTGTCTTGATTTTGTATTCGCAAAGCTCACTCAACGATAAAGCCCAAGAGAAAACTGAAGAAGAACGGAAATCATACTAGAAAACTCACAGTTTTGATAGTCGAAAGCAATTGAAAAGTAGCAGTTAACGTGGTTGCATCTTTCCTTGTTGAAATAATTTCTTTAAATCGACGTAAGTTGCTTTTATACCTTTCTTGTCTCAGAAAACTGTTTTAGATTTTTCCTCTTGCTTCTTCTACACAAAATTCGAAATTTACTAGCTGTGCGCGCGAGCCCTGAATAAATCTATTCAATGCTAAATTTAGTTTTCTTGTACATTCCAAATTGAGTTTTGGGATAATTATATTATCTTACGTGAATGAAGAAAAGCATTTATAAGCTTTGAATAAGCTTAATATGAAAGATATAATAAACTTATAGTGAAAGCCAAAGATGACGAAGGCTATTAAAAATTGTCTGAACCGACTCGGATAATTAATTAGCTGCAACATTTGATTCACGATTTGAGTTTAACATCTTGATGGGAAGTAAATACAAAAGAAGAAAGTCGCTGAAATAAAATGCCATATATTACAGTTTGTTCGGATTTATTTAATATAATCTCATTACTGATGGAGCACTCCAAAACTCCATTTAAATGAAAATTGAGTCTTTCGATTTTATCATCTTGCAGGTAGATGAGTCGACTCACTTTTCTACCGATTTTTCTAATCACCAAGTTATTCCTGGGAGTTAGTTTTCTGGACAAATGTGTAGTTATAGCGTTTTAAAGAATAGGTGTAAATAAAATAAGTAAAAAACGAGTTTTCAAACAAAACTGAGGCCAAGCCGCATGAAAAAGTAGAAAATAAACTTTTCTTCACACACAGAGGTGGACTCAGATTTTTTGATTGGGACATTTCTCTTGAATATTCTTTCTCTTCATGAATCAAATCACTTATTACCTCTGATTGATCATACTGAAATATATCGGTGATTGTCAGCGAATAAAATCTGAGTCCACCTCTGTGTGTGAAGAAAAGTTTATTTTCTACTTTTTCATGCAGCTTGGCCTCAGTTTTGTTTGAAAACTCGTTTTTTACTTATTTTATTTTCTGCCTTTTTCACGTTAACTAAATTGTTATTACATGCTGCATGGAGATATTTTAAAACAATTTTTAAGTCATGTTTGGTGCCGATCCGAAAACAAAAATTTTTCGAGTCTCAAATCGTTGAAGTACTGGAACGGTTTTCTGAAATTCAAATTATGTTTTAAACAGCGCTTTTTAGCTGTATTCCAACTTGATCCCATATATGATGAATTTTCCTGATTTTCCATTTTTTCCACAGACTTTTCCTATTACTATGAATTTTTTTTAAAAATTTGCATGAATTTTCCTCGATTTTTCATGCAAGTTTTCATGATTGTTGAAGAGAAAGTATTGATGCCAGTAGGACGGAAAAAAAATGATTCTGCATATCTTATAAAACTTTTTTGTCGGAAAATTTTCCGGAAAAGTAGGAAATTTTTCCAGAAAAATTGGAAAATTTTGCATTTTTCCTGAAACAGATTTATCACCAATCATATCAATGAAAATTTTTCCGATGATTTTCCAGCTTTTCCGGGTTTTCGACGGAGATTTCCACAAAAGCAACTTTTTGCAACTCATTTCGCTCTACAACTTTGTCTTAGGTTGCAAAACGCTCAAACGCTTCCTTGCTCTGAAAAACTCCGGAAAAGCGTTTTACATGAATTTTCTCGATTTTTCTGCAAGTTTTCACCATTGTCGGAGAGAAAGTAATGATGCCAGTTGATAGGGAACTTGATCCTGCATAATTTAAAAAACTTTTTTACCGGAAAATTTTCCGGAAAAGTCGGAAAATTCTGGAAATTTTTTTCGAAAAAATCGGAAAACTCTGCATTTTTCCTGAACGGATTTATCACTAATCAAATTTGTACCAAATTTGCAAATGATTTTTCCCGATTTTCCGGGATTTCCATGGAACCCCCCACCCCCATTCCCCAGAGGTTTGGACGGGGGTCGTACCACTTAGCTATAGCAATTTTTTGTTTTTATCGGTTTAATAATGCATTTAATTTAGCTCTGTTAATATACCATTATTTCCTCTTAGTAAATTACAAATGTCCAAGGTACAATACCCCACTGTACCTTGGAACAAAAGCAGGACCTCTATAATTCCTTTCATATATCCTTAAATATACATTTTTAACTTTATATTCTACCGTTAGTCCGCTTTTGTTAGATTAACATAGTTTTCTAATTTCAATATTTGCTTGTATGTAGTTTTCATTTTGTTATGTATTGGTAATGATGATTGGTTCGATGGCTTCAAAAGCTGTATGTATTAATTAGTCCTCTGATGATGAACTTTGAGATCGAAACGCGTTAGGCATAGATTAAATTAAATTTAAATAAACTATTTTATATATTTTCTGTGAGACGTACGTAACAAGTGTTTTATTTTTCCTTAACTGAAATGTTATTAGTTAGAAAATCTATAATTATCGCTTACTTAGGATTTGTTTCATTAGTTAGACTATTTCAAAAGTGGTACCAAGATACAGCACTTTCTACTATATGAGCAACTCTAGGAGCTCCTTACTGAGCTATACTCTGTGTAGATAGTTTTTGTGATGTTTAACATATGTTTTTAACAAAATTAATTTTCCATTAAGTCATAAATACATTAGCATTTCACATAACCTTTAGCACAGATTATTAATATATAGAGAGAAACAGAACAGGAAAGGCCCATGATTGTGCCTTGAGGAACACCACATATGAATATATAACTTCCGAAATGCTGCTGTTAAGTCTTAACCTGTTTATGCTACAAACGAAAAGCCAAGTTCAGTATACTTCTGCAGTAAATTGATATAATTGAAACTTCCAACAGACCTCCGAGAAATCTTAACTTACAACAATGTAGAACAATAACTTGACATAACTAAATTTAGTCGATGCCTTTTTACTGGATGGAAGGACAATTGCCTTTTTTTCAACTCATTGGGAGTCTTGATGACATTAGTGCAAGACTAAGTTTGAGTAAGAAAAACTTCAGAAAGAACGGATGATTATTTCATCTAAACTTTATTTCAGTGCTTTAATAACCCCAAGTGAATTATTACAAACAAGGAACTCAGAAGCTTCTATAATTAATGAGACTTACAGACCTCTCATTTTCATTTAGAGAAAAAAAGACTTTAAAAGACTTTCCTTTAAATTGACCTATGACATTCTGTGTGTAAAATCTATCAAGTTTTTCTAGCCAAAACACTGCAGGGCTGTGCTTTTGTTAGCTTACCAGTATGACCGACCCTTAACCTTATCATGAGATTCCTTCGTTGGCTGGTATCTATATAATGTAACTGCCGAGAGGAAATTAGATATACTCATTGGCTAGACAAAACAGAGTTTTTGGCTAGCTTACAACTATACCTTTTTCTGGTGGTGATGCGCAATGCGTCCAAAGAAAAAGACATGTACGGGAAATATACATATATATGCTTTATGTGCTGATTAACAAGCAGCTACTGATAACTGATGAAGTGCGTGTTAAGAATAAGTCTTGCATTTATTCTTACATGTACTAGTACCTTGGCAGCTATAGAATTACTAGCTGTAATCTCTAGCCTTTCCAAACTTAAAGGGCGGATTTTAACCTTCCCGTTGTCCGCTGCTATCACTTCACTTAGGTGCAAATAGGATTAAGCCTGAACGAAGTGTCCAGTTTGGTCTTATAAGGATTTTGCATTTCTAACATGGTACAACGGGGTCGAGGAGCCCTAGAAAGCTTATACTTTCCACCTCGACATGTGAGACCCCGTGATGGGAGCAACGTATTTTTTTGTGGTGACCCATATTACGGACTGATAGACAGTGCCTGAGTCAAGTGGACATCCTCCTTATAATTGAAGGGGTATGCCACTCTTTGCGTACAGCTACCTAATATTTGAAGGTATCGTCGCTTACGTACGCGCTTAACGATCGGGTATTGTGACCCACAGATCGGTTAGTGATTTTAAATGGCTCTTGCATCTACCAGTAAGAAAGCGAAGCATGCACTGGAATAACGTTAACGTTAGACCATGGTACTCAATAGAGAATATACTCTGTCTCATGGCGGCAGTGATTGTCGCATAACTATAATCCGTGCATTAAGAGTGCTGTGATATTAAGCTACACTTGGTAGGTGCTCACGTTAAGCCACATAGAATTATCTGTACCTTTTCCTATTCATTTCTCTATTGGTATTCCCTCTCTCCCTTAGAGTTTTTCCTGCTCTTCCCAGTATCCCTATTTATTGGTTTTGATTACCAGTGATGGACGAATTCATTAATACGTCTACCATAACCATTAACATTGTTTTTGTGTTTTTGTTTTGTTTTGTTAGTGTCGCTCTAACGAACAAGTAACCCTTTACGTCACCTTTACAGAAGAGGGTGAGGAAATATAGGAAATTGACTCTAATTTAACTTGAACCAACATAAATAATTAACAATTCAATATCATAAATCAAATCAGTATGGAACAGTTTGACGTCACATAACGCTCAGTCAGCCTCCTCTAGGAACATACACAGGCATACCACCACAAAATCCCATTTATTGATGTCGAAATGAACTTCAAGGGACTTTCTTATCCTGCCACAGTGAAACTATTTCCTATAAATCATTCCTTAAAATAAACGTAAATGTCCTTTTTTGTTCAACATATTTGAAGTCACATCTGCATTTCTAGGCATTGTTTAAACTTCCTAAACGCATAAAAGTAACAACGACCGCGACGACAACGACAACAACACCAGCAAGAACATTATATGAAAGTTGCTTGGACTGAATCCAGAATTAACGCAGGAAGTACGTTTGCTTTGCAGTAGCGAAATGTGCAACATTATTCCCTGATAACCATAACTCAACAATAGCAGGCTTCATCGTCGTCGTCGTCGTCGTCGTAGAAGTAGCTCATGTATAGAATGAACTGGTTTCCTTTAGGGACTACAGAAAATTCTCCTCTTACTTGGCCCCGAGTCTACAAAAAACAGCTCTAAAATGAAAAATAAATGCTTCGAGTATATCCGGGCTTAGAAAGCTCTGCAACAATGAAAAGAATATGCTAAAGCAGGAGCAGCAGCTAACTCTATACAGTTTGCTGCGTTACTTGGTTCTTTTGTCCTGTCTTCGCCTCTAAATCGCTTTGTCCAGGGATCAAGTTAATTCCAGGTAGACACGCGAGGCACTTCTTTTGTGATGTTAATTATAGTACCGTATAGACTCAATAGTAGAGACTCATAAGACGACAGCGCAAAAAGAATCGGATGTCGTGGCCCAGGAATTCGGACCCATTGAATTCTAGCTAGCCTTCGAGTAACATTAATCACTGTTTTTGCTGCCAACACTCTGCTACGGTTGTCGTAAGTAGTCACAGCACTATACCGCGGGATTTATACATATTATGTAAAGTAGTGAACAAAACCGCTAACGCATTCCCCTAGGCTTTTATGCAAAGTTTTGTGTAGGAGGAGAAGGAAGACTCTATAGTAGTCGGGATGAGCCAAAAAAAAAAGAGCAGTCATTAATACGAGCATATAAAGGCTGCCAAGATTCCTGTGATAAGCATGTTGAGTGGTTGTGTCATAAAGTGGGACTTTGAAATGTGCTTATCAATTATTAGGGCTCTAGATGGTATCTGCCATAATTACATTGTTACTTGCGAGCATTAATGAGCTACACGCACTCCAAATGTTCTCCTTACAAGGGCATTAAATCCTGGGAATGTTAATTGACAAGTTGCCGGCAATTGTTGGTTTACGAGCTTACAAGGGCATTTTTAGCGCTAGCAATTCATATTAATTAATCCGATGATGTCACACAATAAATATTGTTCACAATTGGCCATGTTTGTTCCGATGAGTTATGGTGCTACAGAAAGTAATTGCTATTTACTGTGCGGGTATATAACTGGAGATTGCATGGAATCATTGTTGCTGCTCCTTTGTGGATATCCGTGTAATGAGGGGTCGTTGAGAGTATAATTGAGGTAATAATGCGCAATCACTTATGTAAATTATCGCGAAATCATTTCCGGGGTTGTTTTTTTTTTTTTTTTTTTTTTGACCAACAAAGTGATTTTTACAAATTCTCACGCGATTTTCGTGTTCTTCATTTAAGGATAGAGATAATGATGAATTTTTTACCTTTCTTTTGTGTTTTAGACTTTGGTATAATCTGACATAATTGATTTATTATTTTTATTTTATTATTTTTTTTTTCTATATTATTAGTCTCAGCTCAGGGGATACCCTGCTACAAAATACAACATGGTAGGAAGGAGATAGGGAAAGGGATTAGGGAATTGACTTTAATTGGAAAGTTTCTTGGTTTTTTGTTAGAGTAGTATTTTTATGATTCATACATTGTGGAGCAAAATTGCAAATTTAATATAATTTTTGCTATTTAATGTTAGAAAATCTAGACAGCTTTGGGATTATATTAAGCCAACACAGAGACAGAACTATCTAAGATCTATTTATGTGGTTTGCAGTATTTAGGATGCATTATTGGAAAAAATCACTAAAAGTGTTTCAAATTCTGGTAGCCGTTCCGTCGCCGTGTGGTAACTGAAAATAGTCAAGTTTTCCAAATGTCAATATTAAAAAAAAATCGAGAAAGTATCAGTCTTTAAGCATACATACCTTTGCCCAATACCAAAACCCTCGAGAATACTTCACAAGCCATGAAACAGACTCCCTCCGTACCACATGCGAAGCCCTTCGGAGTCCTTACATTCTAAAATATTTGCAGTGTTCTTATGTAAAACTGACAAAAGTTTGATTTGAATAGCTCTTCCGCCCGAAACTACTATTCATACAGCAAAATGGTGTTCTGATAATCTTAAGCTTGCTTTCTTATCTTCCAAACCGTAATAAAATTTTCATACCTTTCCTAACAAAATTATTTTAAAAAATTAATCTTAACCAAATGACTACGATTTCTCAAACAAAACTGCTCAGCGGAGTAATGATTGTAATGTCGCTGTGCCGTCGTGGGATGCCGTGGGCTGATGATATCGAATGTAGCTGGCTACAGATTCAGACTCCGGCTGCACATACACACATGCAATTATCACTCAGCTGAGAGGTATGGAGCGTAAAATGGTAAGGTTACTTTGTAATCAAAATTATTTTATTACTTTGTTAAGGAAGGTATATAGGAAATGCATTCTTTGGGAAGGTAAGGAACGAAGCTTTAAATTACCAGAAGACTATTTTCCTTTATGGATAGTAGTTTAGGCTCTATGGCATATATAAAGCCAATGTTCAGCACTTTTCCATAAGTATCAATATAGAACAATTTTAGAAAACGGACTACGAACGCACACATATAGATTTCTGTTTCATGGCTTGGAAGTATTCTTGAGGGTTTTGCAAATACCCTTCTTTCGTGTTATTCTGTGCACGCTATCCAGTTCACTACAACCACTACTACAAAAGTAAACGCATCACACAAGCAACAAACTATATTTTTAAAACCTCCCCACACTTAAGTAGCAAAAATTTTATTAGGCCTCTATGGAGTATGGAGGATTTCAAGCATAATAAAATGTTAATTGAAAAGAAAGAACATGAATTTTAGTAAAGTTCAGATAATCTTTGGGGAAGGCTTCGGTCTTGGTCGAGGAATTCCCCAGTCGGTTTGCTGGACAGAGTGTGAAATGAATGTGTCTTGATGTATCTATTCGTCTTAGCGTGACGCCCACCCTTGCTTTAGTTCGCTAGTTTAGGGGATGCTTCTATTTTAAAATCGAGGCATTCTTCAGTTTTGCTACAGGACCGATTGTCGGATGATTGAGTCTTGCTGTCTGGGATGGCTGATGATCCTTTATGGTGAATAGGGAGGGCTTGACGCGTTGATAAGTCTTAACAGAACACCATGGAAGTTTGTATGCCGTTCGAGCAGGAACTGACCTCGCTGATGGGATTGTATATTGACATCGAGACTGGCGTAACAGATGGAACAGTGGACGGTCCACAATGTGCGCTAGAAATAGCTGTATCGCAACGAGTATGCTTACTCTCCCAGTTTATTTAAAAGAAATACAACCAGTGGTGTCATAGATAATTGGTAGCTTATGGCAGGAGCCTTCAGTTACGGATTTTCGCTTCTTTCGGTAAACTGATGCGTAGCTCAGTTCAAGCAAGTATTGCTCTACTATTGAGGCCATAGTACTGAGGCCATGCCAACCGTATGTCGAATCGGCAGGAGTATGTGTAGTAGATGTAAAGCTGCTAGTATCACCTTATGGACTCTGAAGTTGCACCTCCTGCAACAGGACAGCCCTATGTTGATCTGATGATAGCGAGAGTGACAGCTGTTGTGGGCGTACTATGTTTGAAGTCCCTACTTCTGTGTAAGAATGTGCCCGTCAGTTAGTAGCGGGCAACGAATAAGGCACCTGAAATCAAAAGAAGCGAATGGTTGCCAGCAGTAGTAAAAAGGAACATCAGTCATCTGGTAGAGCATTGGTGAGTTCGGAATTCGACTTTATTTTTATTTTAAATATAGCTCTTAAATACGTGTTTTTTGTGAGACAATTAATTAGCAGTTGACTCTAGAATAAAAGCAGAAACACATCCACGCAAGCCTCAGGCCTGGACTCTCCCCCCTCGTAGCTCGCTTCAAGGCTTACCTAAGAGAATTGAAAACAAAATGACACCACAGGGCTTGGTACTGTCATTTTAATTTTGATGGTATGTTATGTAGATCGGTCTTCAAAAATGCTAATTATAAATTTCAAATAATTTTTATTTATGCCAAATATATCTTGTTTGACAGTACAAAATTACAAAAAAAAAAATAAAAATCTGTTGACAGAAGTAGGCCTGAGAGAGAAATATTTCTAAGAGTGAACAAACCGCGCCTTGCGGCTAGGCTTGGTTTTATGTTGGTTCATTTAACCTTAGAGCCCTCCACGACTTCAAGAACTTAATACCGTCTTTTGCCCTTAGTGTATTTCGTATGATATTGTTTTATTTGGCAATATAAATATGTTATAAATTGAAAAATTATAAAAGATAATTTTTATAGATTAATTACTGATCTTGTACGAGATCTTGTTGATGGCGTTTCACCTCGCGTCCCTTAAATTAATTCAGGTAACACGTTTCACAAGCTCAAGTTTAGTGGTTGGTATACGTTGAGTCCTTACACAGGCAACATCTGCGTTTCGCATTGCCTACCTGAAGAAAAAAGTGAAACAGCAATATGTATTGCATGTATGTTTTTGAAATTGAAATGAAAAATTTATTTATTACCTGAATTGTTGGCATCGATTGCCGTACAGTAGAAGAAACACATTTGATTCCGATTAAGCCCATATCAATCTTGACTGATGGTTTCACTGGATTTTTACAGTGATTTTGCATGTGCTTCTGCACCAATTCCAATATTAGTTCGTTAAGAAAAATTTTTCTTTTCTCCGATTTGTTATTGCTCCACGCCGGATCACACGATTCGTACAAATGAAAAGCAGCAAATGCAGTAACATCAATCATGTTGGATCGAACAACCATTGGCCAGCGGTTGGTTCTACTTGTACATGTGTAACCACGCATCAATTAATCCGAAGTGGGGACGCCACCTTTGTACTTGTTGCAATTATGTAAATTATGTATTATCACCGGTTTTCGGGTTGTCGGATTTATTTCTTCAGCGGCATGTGCTGTCCAAAATAGTAGCACATTTTTTTGAGTCACTTGTGATGCTTACAAGCTCACAAACCTCTGAAAAAGAGAACACCTTCAGTGATTCAAACACTTTCGGCAATTCGTGTTTGTTACTTCTGATAGTCCCCACTATAGTTGTATTGTATTCACACAAATCATTTCCCAATGCAAATACCGTTCAGCAAGTCGCATTACAAGAGAATGCGCGAATCCTTTTGAATGATCTTCATTTGGTTGTGTGCCCAAATATACTTCAGTTGCAAGTGTATAATTTGTTTTCGAATCAACAAGCCACCAACATTTGAGACAATTCTTTCCTGGTATTGATGGTATATTTTTTCGAAAGCTGCATATCTGTCGTATTGACAGCAACTGCTCAGCAATCGTAAGTTCTTTTGATAGAACGAAAGCCAATCTGAAGTTCGCTTGAATCGGAGCCAACTTGTCTTTTCCTAATCGAACCATTCACGTTGTTGAATCATCGAAACGCAGGAAGCGACATAACTGCATAAGTCGTTTCAATGACATATAACTGCTCTATAAAATGGCTTATGCGACTTGTAAAATAAATTTTTATTTTGCACTAAATCTGATTTTTCAGTACCAGCAACATGAAGCATTATTGCAATATAGGCATAAATTTTATCTACAATGGTGTGTTTCCATGGTCTTTTTTTCCGGTGTCTCTTTTAGTTTATTCACTCCGAACGTTTTCTTAGATTTTTTGTTTACTTCGAGAACAATGTATTCAACAATTAAAATAGAAAAAATTCACATGAATACCCTTTTTCAGTGGAATACTGAATGGACGACTGTCTGTTTTACTTCTATTTCCTCCTGCCCTTCGCAGCGACCCCAAGCAGCAGTTTACGTCCTTGGTACGTAGCTGGTACAAAATGTAGAGGCAATGACTTGGATTAGGAACGCAGCGGGCACTTAACGGGTACGTGCCCGGTTCCAAAATGGGGAATGATTTTCAGGGTGTAATTTATGTGTTTGTTTTGTGGCTATAACTAATACAGCAACGTTGCGATAACTTGCCCGATACGTTTCAGCATCGTCCCAAACACGCCACGAAGACTTTTTTACCAAATAACAAACTACCACATTTGCAAATTGCATATGGATTGATTTTTTATTAAATGAAAATATAAATACTTATACATATAAATGATGGATGATTTAAGCTTTCAAGTAGAAAGTTTCATTTACTTTTAAAATACAAGATATTACAATATGTACATATGTACTTCGATTAAAGAAAAATTAGTCTGTATCGAGTCGTCCAACGTAAGGCCGATACCTCGAAAAAGTACAACCCCCGCACATCAAATATAAAGCTTTTTATTTCAAAATTAATATTTAGCCATAAAACATTTTTGGTAAAATTCCCAAAAATCAATGAAAAAAAATCTAAAAAACTGCTAAATATATCTTTTTAAATTTTCCCTTAAGCGTTTTGAGTTATTCTAATCTAATCAATTTATCCCGAATATAATGACAAAAGGGAGACATTTCATGTTAAAAAATGTGTTCCATGAAAAAACACCACCTTATTGTCCCATTCACTAAATATAGCCACTATATGGTCGTGGCTCAAAAAGTTTTTGTAGCTGGAACCATGATTTGCTAGTTTGAGGAGGCAGCTACTTCAAAGCTCCCAGAATGACATTTCATCATCCCAAAACGGAACTTTATTGTAACTATCGGAACCTTAAAGTCCCTGCCACAAAAGTGTGACAATAAAACGGCCAAGTAAAGCTGTCAAAAGTCTATTACGAATATGGGCGTAGATGGAAGTTTGCAAGATGGATTTTTTTAAAGTGGTAGCAACAAAGGAAAAGAAGGGGTTTTATTTTACTGCGGTACCCAATAAGTGGGAATCGAGTTCAATTTTATATTGGCCAGAGAACCTTAATCATTCGCAAAGGGAATTGTTACGCTCAAATGCAAAGAGTTGTCCAGAAAGTGAATGGAGTCAATTCCATTGCATTTTAAAATTCTCAAATATACCTGCTTCTGCTGAAGCAAGTCTAACAACAGTTAAATGATTGTGCAGATACTGATGCCGAAGAAATGTGTGTTAATGAATGTTCCTATATTCTAACAGGATCGTAGCACTTAGTTTGTAGTAACACGCCTGAAAGTTGACCACACTATAAAGTCTAGCGTGAGAGTTTCTGCCACCAAGTAGATTTTTTCAATAAATTGGGAATCATAAAGTACCAATTGAAGGTGACACAAGCTACGTCGCCACTAAAAAGGCCACTATAAATACTTCTACTATAAAGTAGCAGAGAATAGTTGTTACAACGTCGCTATATCTTTGCAATGTTTCCTCCACGAGGTAGGAGCCTTGAGGTAGACAAATAAATGTCCCTGGGATGATTTGGGAACCTTTTGAGGAACTTGTTCCACGCGGGACTGCAAAATGGCTTACTGAAATGGCGTTTTTGTTCCAAATACTACAGAATGTGTTTAGAAGTAAACCATCTATACTGAAGTTAGTCATTTTGTCACTGTAACGTTATTGAAACTTTCTTTATGTCCCAGTCCAACTTAACTTAGTTGTTGCCGGCTTAAATGCTACTTGGGACCACCAAACAGTTTTGTCATTTTTACCTTGACCTATGTATTTTTGACCACATCGTCTATAAGCTGTTCTACGTGCACAACATCGACTTCGACTTCTTGGAAATCATGAACAAATGAGTCTAAAACTGGATCTCGAAGCAGTTCATTCTCCTCACACTAATCGTTACCTTTTACATAATCCGGACCAGGCTCATTAACAGATCTATTTGCACGTTCGGTCAGTTCGAAACCTATTTCAGCTATTGAATTATCACGCCCACCAATCGCATCACTATCCCCACCTTCACTGATATCGTTGTCACTAACTCTGATAAAATAATCAGCCAATTCTTATTCATCTTCTTCGGTCAAATCACGTCGAATATTTGCCAAATAACGAGCTTTGTCAGTATATTTTTCCAAGATTTTTCAAAATAAACCAAACTAAAAAAAAATAATAAATTTTGAAGACAAAAAAATTATATTTCAAACGTACAAAAATATAACAAACACAACCAAGTCACACCACGAATGAATCCAAAGTAAAACTACAACGCCTCCTCTAAATCCGAAAGGATAAATAAAAGGGAAACAACTGATTCAGGTAAAAAAATTACATTAAAACACGATCGAAATCATTTCTAGTCGTTTCTCATACAAAATTTATGTAAGACATTTTCGGGCACAGAGTGCCCCTAAGGACATAAATAGCGATCGTTTCGGTTTCGAGTGCCTAGAAATAAAACGAATACAAGGTCATTCTCAAATTCATGTTACTCAAGTAGCCGAAGGTTCAATACAACGAAAAATTCCACATTTAATGTTATATTTGCACTGTGTCTTCGTGATCTAAATTTTAAAATTCGCTCGGGTACTCGGTGCCCCAAGGACGGTTCTATGATTAAAAAATAATTTTGGAAGACTCGAGGAAGCCTCGAGATTTTGATGTGTTTCTGTCTTAATATTTTTTTTTTCTACATTAAGCGAAGTGTTAGAAGTTTTGAATTACATGTTGGCCGGTTTACACGGTAGTTGCTCAAGCTTTCAAAAAATGTACGACCCGACACAGACGGGCCGCCACAAATCTCTGTTAAAATCGAAAAGAACAGGAATTATCAAATTGTCTTTGCCTAGAGGATCGTAGATATCAGAAGTGGCTATTGAGTCGAAAATTACACATCTGTCTTTTAATCAAAATTGCCACATTATCGACAAAATTCTATGCCACTCAAAATATATTTACTCAAAAAAACTGTTTTTACATTATTTCTATTTCTATCACATGGCGAGAGCTATTTAATGACTCGAAAAAATCACTTAGTTGAGAGTGCAGTAAATCCAAAAATGTGTCTAGTCCAATCTAAGTTTGACTATATAGCGCACATAGACTTTATATTTTACAACCATACATACACATACATTACATATACATCCCTACCAAGTACCTACCTACTATTTTAAAGGTTGTTTTGAAAATTTAATAGCATTACATTAACTTAAGTAGATCAAACTTTTATTACTTTGGAAAACTTTCGCAATTAAATTTGAAATTCTTCTAATAAAATGTTTCAGTTATCCCTATTCGAGGGAAACCACCCATTCATCCATCTATCCATCCATCCATCCAGCCATCCACTCTTAGTAGAACAGTTTTACTATACCAACGAAAATCATTAGTACAATAAACCACCCCGGACATCCGCATCCGTTTCTAAGCCGAGGCACAAAGTGCTCCATTTCGACCCCAACAATCAGCATTCCTCTGTCTAATTAAATTGTATAAACAAAATTCGCCATCTGTTAAAATATTAATGCGCGCCTGCATAGATAAAGTAGACTAAGGGTGCTGAAAAAACGTAGGGGGGGGGTGGTAGGGGTACAAATGAGTTGTAGTAACCGTTCGTCCGAGATAAAAGCATTTAATAGGAGGCTTAAAGAAAATAAAGCGGCTGAATGTAAACTGACAATCAAAAGTCATAAAAATCGATCGACGAGCATCGGTGGCTTACACAACCAGTAATATATCCCTTTTGTTTCCTTGCACAGACACGGATTTCTGGGTTCGCCTTCTATGATACATATATATACACCTTAATACATATAGGACCAGAAGAAATACTACATATATATATAGATATAAACGTGAAACACATTTAATGGGGGCTATGAGCCTCTTAATGTCCTGATTTCCCCAGCTGGTTCCTTCCTGAAAGCGTATCTAGATATTATACCTTCAAGCAATTGCGACGATTGTTCTAATTAAAGTATATTCACCTCGGGTATATGCACTGTGCATACTATACTCGTTCTGCCGGGCATAAATAATGAATCCCGGCCTTAAACTTTTACTCACTAGGGATTTATATTGTATTTTATTTCATCCTTGGTTTTATCTTTGTTTTTAGGGTCACAAATTCCTAGAATCATCGAGCATCCGATTGATACAACAGTTCCACGTCACGAGCCAGCAACGTTGAATTGTAAAGCAGAAGGATCACCTCCACCAACAATTCAATGGTACAAAGATGGAGTACCCTTGAAAATTTTGCCTGGCTCACATCGGATAGTCCTGCCGGCTGGTGGGTTATTTTTTCTGAAGGTAAGTTTATCCTTACTATATTCTACGTATTTTCGTTTACGTACATATACACAATATTCACCACACCATTCACAATAAATAACAAAACAGACAGACACATAGGTACAAGAGTGGAGAATTCATGTCCTTCATTAGCTTATTTATCGATTTTCACCAATGGCTCTTCGGGAAATTGTCTGAAGTTGAACCCGCAATTTATTTTAATAATTTGTGCAGAGTATCCTCTAAAGGTATTTAAGGTTTCGTTCGACGAGGATATATATGTATATCTTTTCTCTGTATGTAGCCGCATTTATCCTATAGAATTTCTATATTTCAATTGGTAATTGTCGACGTTGACGTTTTTCACAATGATTGTCCGGTAAGATGCTATGAAGTTTTCCAAGAGGAAAATTCTATAAAGGATTTTCGATAAGATTTTCTTTTTTGCAAATGTGTACAGAACATAGGTACATTATTATCGTAAAATAATTGGTGAAGTGGACACAATTTTTGGAGTGGGGTTTTGTGTTTAACCTTAAAAATTATTTTGATTTCAAGTGAATTTTTTAAGTTTTTTCTGATATTTTGTTTTGTTGTGTTTTGAATTTCTACTGTAATCAACATGCATACATAAATTAGAATAATGAATTTGTATGTAGTAGTAAGATCAGAAGCTGTTAACTATTTTTGAATAGTTGAAATTGCGGACATCACTGACGTACACGCACCTGCGTCTACTTCCGCTTGTATGGGAACATTATTTATATGAATTGTAACGTAATGAGGTGTCTCTTTCTTTGAAACAGATGTTGTAGTCGATGATTCCACATTATTTTTGTTAGCTATTTGAAATTTCTTTTTTTGCACCTTACTTAAAGCACTCACCATTTCAGTTCCTCCGGTAGCATATATTCCATTAATAGTACCCCCCAATACATCTTCAAAATCTTCCTCTTCTGTATTGACAGCAATTCCTTCCTCACCAATTAATTGACTATCGCCCTTACTTTTACAGCACCTACACGTATGTCCTTTCTATTGACACTTATAGCATGTCCAGTTCGCAGCGGGACATGTTGCGGGTCTATGTAATCTACCACATCATCTGAAGCAAGGTTTATTTTGTGACGTAAAATTTTTCCTAAAATTATCTGGAGAAGATTTAACGTTTTTTTCATATTGGATTATACTTAACTTCTGCTTGCATTCGATTATACGCTGCTCCAGACGACGATGGTTTAATTTTATTTATTACCAAAATATCGCTGTGTAACATTTTTGTTTCCGAAGATGCCAGCTCCATGCTCATTGCCTTTGTACACGCATCCTCAAATGATATGTTGCTTTCTGCCAATTATTTTTTTTTAATGACATCACTGTGGAGACCACATATGAATCTGTCTCGTAAAGCTGAATAAAGAAAGTCTCCGAAATCGCATGATCTTGATAACCGCTTCAACTCCGCTACATATTCACTTATGCTTTCGTTTGTCTTTGATCACGTTTATAAAACCGCAACCGTTCTAATATCAGAATTTTCGTCGGACTGAAATGTTTTGTTAATAAGTTCACACATTGTTGGTATGTTTTCTTTAAAGGAGAGTCCGGCACACATAAATTCTTTAAAATTGAATATGTTTCTCCTCCAATTAGTGTTACAAAAAGCGGGAGTTTTTGGCTTTCTTCTACCACATTAACTAGCAGTAGCTGTTCAAACCTCTCGATATATGTAACAAAATAATTTTTAGACTCATCAAATGGTTCAATCGATCCGATTAGTGCCATACCGTTAGCCAGTTTTTAATTAATTTCTATCCACAATTCTTTTTTTACAATTTTATTGTTCAAGTCCACTGCACTTCGCTTTTGTTCGCAATATTCTCGTCGCCAAATGTTTTGTTTGGGAAAAGGTATGGTTGCAGACTGATTCTTGATATATATATATATGTAAATAGGGCTGACTGACTTTAAAAGGAAACACGACTAATTAGTTCAATGACTGATTAAAGCCAGTAACGGGTCAAACTCTTAATATTTTGGGTCAGGTAAATGTCGCTATCGCGTTTAATGGAGACAAAGCCGAGTTGGTCCTCACGATACTTGATACCAGACATGATTTTGTTATGCTACTAGGTCGCAGTTCGCTGGGAAAGTTATGCCCTGCGTGGAAGTCTGCTTTTTCTCTATGTAATCTTACTCAGGCATGTCAGCAAAGCAATGTTAACCGTACAATAGAGTCATATAAAAAACTATATAGGAATGTATTTGATCCAAGCATAAGTCCAATCAAAGGTCACAAAATCTACATTTCAGTCAAGGAAGAAGTTAGCCCGATATTTTGTAAGCCTTATCCAGTGCCGTATGCTCTGCGTTCCAAAGTAGAAGCGGAGCTTCATAAACTTGAAACGGAAAATATTATACATAAGGTCAGAACTAGCAATTGGGCGAGCCCCATAGTAGTTGTCGCAAAAAAAGATGGGGGTATAAGGATATGTGTGGACCTTAAAGCAACTTTGAATAGGGTTATAGATACCAACCATTATCCACTACCGCACATTAATGATATTTTAGTCGCCTTAGGAGGTAGTAAGGTTTTTACAGTCTTGGACTTAACAGGAGCTTATCAGCAGTTGGAATTGTCATAACAATCAAAACATTTTTTTACAGTCAACACGCATATCGGTCTATTTCAATACAATCGTCTAACTTATGGATTGAAAACTGCTCCAACCCTTTTCCAAAGCAAGTTGGATGAGATTTTTCGAGGTATAAACGATTGCCAACGTTACATTGAAGATGTTATTATCGGTGGAAAATCATTCGAGGAGTGCCAGGCTAACATCAATGAAGTCTTAAGTCGTCTGTCAGCAGCTAATGTTCATATTAACATTAACTTTGTTCAAGAAAGATTTTTTTGGGATTCTCTGGCATATAACAAAAGCTAAAAAAATGTTCTAATTTGTTATTTCATCACACAACCCATTAATTTTTGGTGACAAGTTTCAAGTCTTGGTTTGACTCATCAACAGGTCCCAAATAGCGAAATTGGGTGATTTAAAATACAAATAAAAAAATGAAAAGAAGAAAGAAATGAAAAATTTGAGAAAAATAGAAAAAACAATTTTTTTATTTATTAAAAAAAATTTTAAAATTTGTTTAAAGAAACAGATTCATTCGAAGCGAATCGAACCTGTATACGCCACGCAGTGGGCTGGAAAGTAAAGAAGAAAACGGAAGAAGAAGAAGCGTTTCGTGTCAGCAGAAAACCTTCCACTCATCGGTGAAGCTTGGTTTTCTGCCTGCTGCAGACGCTTGAAAATAGATCAAACTGATCTCTTCTCATATAAACTCAGAATAAATTCTGGGTGTAAATTATATGAGGACAAAACACTCCTATACAAGCCCAGGAGGAAAAATAAATAAAAAGATTACTCTTTTGGACTTTTTACCGGGTTAAACTTAATTTTGTTCAAGAAAGAATTTTTTGATATTCTCCAGATTCTCTCTCTCCTTCTTGAACAAAATTAAGTTTAACCCGGTAAAAAGTTCAAAAGAGTAATCTTTTTATTTATTAACCTTAACAAGTGTACATTTTTCTCAAGTCGGGCTGAATATTTGGGTCACATTGTTATTAGTCAGGGTATACAGCCCAGTCCAAAAAAGGTTGAGGCGATTCGCAATGCACCACGTCCAATGGACCTTACTCAGCTAAGAGCCTACCTAGGTCTTCTCAATTTTTATCGATCTTTTGTCCAAATGCAGTCTTCATTACTGTCGCCATTATACAACCTTTTCCTTAAAGGAGTTTCATTCGAATGGTCACCAGCTTGTCAAGAGGCTTACGAAAAGAGTAAGGAGTCCCTATCAGATAAAAGTCTTCAAATCCATTATGATCCAAGGAAGCCTCTAGTCTTAGACTGCGATGCCAGTTCTACCGGAGTAGAAGCCGTGTTAAGCGAGATCTCCAATGATGTCGAGATGTCAGTCGCTTTTTCTTCAGCTAGTCTTTCAGAGGCGGAGTGAAATTATTCTCAAGTTGAGAAAGAAGCACTAGGCATTATTTTCGGAGTTAAAAAGTTTCACAAGTATTTGTATGGAAGATAATTCATATTATACACTGACCATCAACCTTTAAGGACTATATTTAATCCAAAGAAAGGAATATCGTCTACTACGTCATCAAGACTTCAACGTTGGGCCATCATACTATCAGGATATAATTATCAAATACGATATAAAAGAGGTAAGGACATGTTTGTACCAGATGCATTATCCAGATTGGCTTTACCAAATCAGCATACACAAGAGTTATACCATTTTCCTTTAATAACGTTGCTACCTACACCAGTAGTGAAATTACCTTAAGAAAAGTCTTATCCCTTATAAAAACCGGATGGCCGAATGATATATCTGATGCTTCTCTAAAACCGTACTTTGATCGAAGAACTGACTTATCTATAGAGCAAAACTGCGTGATGTGGGGTATTCGTGAAGTTATACCACAAACGCTGCAGCACTACGTTTTAAAATTGCTTCATGAAGCACATCCAGGAATCGACAAAATCAAGATGTTGGCCAGGTCCTCCTGCTGGTGGCCAAGCTTGAACACCGAAATCGAACAATTAGTTCACGACTGTGAGGAATGCGAAAGAAATAGGCGAAACAACCCAAAAAGACAACAGCTTCATCAGTTGGCCAAGGTGTGAACGTCCCTGGAGTTGCGTTCATGGAGATTTCTTACACTTAGGTGGGAAGCCAATCCTTCTAGTAACGGATTCAACTTCAAAATGGATACACTTGTATGTAATGGAATCAACCGATGCTGAAGAAGTAGTTGCACAACTACGGAAATCCTTTTCAGTTTTTGGGTTACGAGATCAATATTTCACCGATAACGGACCCCCTTTCAACTCCAGGCGATTTATTCAGTTTCTATCCAACAACGGAGTGGAGGTGCTCAAAAGTCCGCCATACTATCCAATGGCGAATGGGATGGCAGAACGGATGTTGCAAGTAGTGAAGCACAGTCTAACAAAACTCATCGAAATCCGAAGGATTACGAAAAGAGAATTAGAAAAATACATCGACGATTTCCTACTTTTCTACAGGAATACACCGACCCCTTTCACAGGACAAAGTCCATCTGAACACCTACTTAGGCACTCACCTCGAACTATTCTTGCCCAATTAAAACCAAAATTTGGAATGAAGATGTCTTTTCGCCCAGCTAAATCATATGGTATTAAACAGCCAGGTAAACTATTTGCAGAAGGAGATACTGCATTCTTATCGACTAACAATAACTGGGAACCAGTTAAAATTCTTCAAGCGTTATCACTTAGCCGGTACTTAATAAACTTCAACGGGAGGGTGCGTATAGCACATAGTGAGCAACTTCGAGCAACTTCGAGCGCTGGACCTCTGAAAGCTTCTAAGCAGCATATAACGTAGGTCATGGTATCAAAACCTACCCAACCAGAGTCTCCGGTATTTCATCAACATGCAACACGTGAACGATAGATGAGAATTGATCCGGAGACTGATATAGAATCCACTGTTCAGGAACTAGTACAACAAGATCCTGTAAGGAATTTATCCCAACACCCTAGCAATGCTAAATCTCTTGCTCCTGAAGTGTGATCCTCGTCAAAGACAACAGCCTGACAGATTAAAGTACGAGTCCTTGGGTATTCCATCTTAAGGAGGAAGATAATGTTCTATTTTGAATTTCTACTGTAATCAACATGTATACATGAATTAGAATAATGAATTTGTATGTAGTAGTAAGATCAGAAGCTGTTAACTATTTTTGAATTTAATACAGCAGTTGGTTCTCATTCATTGAGCTAATCAGTCCTGTTTCCTTTTAAAGTCAGTCAGTCCTATTTACATATATATATATCAACAATCAGTCTGTAACCATACCTTTTTCCAAAAAAAAAAACGGTTTTATATTCTGAATACTTTAAAAATATATTTTAAATTTAAGAAAATAATCAATTTACGGACACATACAAGTATATAGGGTGTTCGGTAAATAAGTGGAATGTAGTATGTCAATGGATTTCTTGGAGTGTTCTGATCACTTATTCTCTTTAGTGTCCGCCGCCCCTCCTCCCCCAATCGCTCCTTCCTCTTCTGATGCATTTGAACACTTTTAAAAGTAACTGTAGTCACTTAAATGCTCATAAGTTCTTTCAGGGATATCGCAAGATCAAATTTTAGCACCTGTCTCAAAAAGTACTTTTTATCCTTTTTAACGATATCCAACATACTACGATTTCCAAATTGTGACTCGTTAACAGTACTTTAAAACAAAAAGAGAATGACCTCAATATCGAATTCGGCTCAATATAGTTATTAACATTAGTTACCGACATCTTTGTATTTATTTATTTATTCAAAATTCATCTAGTTGATTGCTACAATAGTTATTACAAAAGAAGAAAGCAAAATCAAGGAAGCAGATAAACTTAACTGATATTCGATTTGAGCTGATTTTGCAGTTGCACTCTTTTAAAATTCAAATTAATACTGTCGAAATGCTCATCAAAGAGGAGGGACATGGCAGTTAAAGGCTTGTTCGCACCGTAGGTTGTGCAATGGTAAGAAAGGTGGAGAAAGTTGTGGCTTCTAAGCGAGAGGGTCGGGGTTGATATACCAATTGAGCTTAGCAGAAGTGAGGAATTCATTGTTCCGTACAAAATATCAAAAATAGAGAGAATTCTAGAGATATTACGTCTACTTTCCAGCGTGTACAAGGATAACAAGTTTAAGCGATCTATATAGGCAGGTAAAATCATTGGATTACTCCAAGGAAGGCCACGAAGTGCGAATCGGAGGAATTGAACAGCTTCAATGCGAATAATCTGTACTTGGTAGTAAGAGAACCAGACAGGGCTGGCATATTCTACTATCGACCTGACCAAGATGCAGTAACGAATTTTGGTAATGTAAGGGTCGTCAAATTCCTTAGACCATCTCTTAACAATTCCCAAAATCGAATTGGCCGTACTGTTTATGTAATCGATAAGACAGGCAAGAATTGAGAATCAAACTTAGGTCCGTGGTTTTGTCAAGCCTAGATAATGAACCCCCTTCTAGGACATAATTAAAGTGAATAGGGGACCTATTGCTAGCGAAGGTCATAGTTCTGCATTTATCAACGTTTAGAAGAAGACAATTATTGGTACACTACTTATGAAAATTGGCTAAGTCAACATTTAAAAGAGCACAGTCATCATTGTATATACATAGCGTCCCAAAAAATAGTGATAATCGGAAGCCTGAGGTAGAGCGTCGATAGATTATATCGATCGAAAATTGCAAATGGCAGCTGAAACTTGTTTTGCAGAATACTCTTAAACCAATTTTGATAATGACTTGCAGTTTTATGCAGATGAAAGGCAGTAGATTATAAACAATTTTAGTAGTAATAAAGATTAGGATAGAATGTGTGGAGAATATAGTAATTGGGGTATATATGACCCGAGGTTATGAGAATTTATATGCGGTGGAGTAAAATGTCTCGATAAGCTCGATGAAATTGGATATTACTCGGCGAGACCTTCAATTTAATATGCGACATGCCGCCCCGCCGGGTGTACCTTGCCCCTGATCACGCCCACCAACAAACAGAAAAAAAGGGGAAAAAGTTCTTCAAAATTTCTACCAGTGGCAGCTTTCATTTAAGACTTCAAACACCCCGCTACGTCCCTTCCTTCATGAAACATAAGCAAAAGAAGTTGAAACTTTGCACCATCCATCGGATGTGAGCCCCCCCCCCCCCCATTGTAATTGCGGAATTGAAGCACCAAAATAAGACTAAATTATCCAGCAAGTTCCGTGATAGCGGGTTCCAAACCCTCCCCCTTTTCAAGCCCCCCTCATAATTCTCTTGACCCATGGAGAGTAGACAATTTAGTTCCAGTTCCGACAAAATTTGTTTGAGGCAAAAATATTAATAACTACTGGCACTTTTGGCCCCAAAACTTTTACCCTAGGTTTTTTCTTACACCTTTTTTGATAGAAAATGTATCGAAAAATAGAAAAGTGGATTGGATTATATAATCGTTCGTGCATTTTATCCATTACGAAAGCAATCTTTTGCATCAAATTTTCGTAAAAATAAGTGAAATTTTAAAAATTGGAAAATGCTTTATTTTATTAACTTCAAAAGATTTTATTTAACTCAAATTTAGTTCGAATTTGTAGCAGCCCCGTTCCGCAAATCAGAGAAATTAAAAAAACAATCCTTGAATTTTCATTTTTAAATCATTTTCAATAAAAGTTGGGGAACCAATCTAAGAATTAGAAAAAATTATAAATAAATAAATAAATATTCCATTAATCAATTTACGATTTTTTCCAAAAATCTGGACGCGACGTCCCAACTTGCAGATTGTGTTCCGAGCTGTCCAGTTTATGTCACAGACCCAACCTTAATAAATGTACATGGACGAACCTGATACGCATATTTTAGAGACATTTTAACTGTCAATTATACGCTACAAATCATTACGCTTGCCGAGAATTGCAATTGGGATACAACACTGGCTGATGCAGCACTTAGTTCTTCTCCACATCAAATTCGTCAATTATTCGCCATATTGTTGTTGTTATGACAAATAAACAATTGCTGTCAAATGAACGAAAGTCAATTTAAATTGTTAATTTTTCTTGTCCTTGCCATAGTTAGATCTCAAGGTAACATCGCATTAACAGTTGCTTCATCTGGCATCGCTGCAACTTTATTGAATGGCGGAAGAACAGCCCATTCGGCTCTAAAACTGTCAGTAAACATGCAAATCAATTAAATTGAAGTATATAGCACGAAAAACACTCGGGCATAGCTAAAGTAGGGTAGACTGGGGATCATGCAACACTTTTAAGGTTTGGTTACTATGTAACTTGTTCATTTATACCATTTAAACTTAAATGAAAACTGTTCGGAATGTCTAATGTCCTCCAATGCTGGGGTAGCTTCGACATGGGAATGAGGAGCATTTGACACCAATAAATTAAGATAATGATTGTGTTAAATAAAATTAACGTTTCGTAATCACGTAAATCAGCCTCAAAGATGTAAAGTGTACTTGACCGGGATGTTGCAGGTAGTTGAATAGGTGGTGGCAGTTTATGTTCAATATTCTCCCTTAAAATCATAGCAGTATCTAGAGCTAGAGGCCTGCAGAATGCAACGGAATTTTTTTTGCAAAGAAAGTCAGCTTATTTAGCTGGCTGTACTACTGTTATTCTCAATAAATTCTCCAATATAGTATTTAATTACGTGCTTTACAGTTAAATTTTACTAGGACAAAATCGCCACATTTGATAGAATCGTCGAGACAAACCTTAACTTGCATCACTGGATTGCTATCATCGAAATCATAATCCTCGTGTTCTTCTTCTCCAAAGGGTCCAGTCGACTTATTTGTGTCCACAACTCTGAATTATCCTGATAAATCCGACGACTCCAATTTAATTTTTGTCGCTGCAACTTTCCTGTCAGCTGTTTTTGTTTTAATCGATCGTTGTGTTTCAAGTTCAATTATACGGTTTTTCTCTTGAATGTCAGTATTTACTCGCGATTTTCAATCTTCTTTGATTTTGTTGCTGTAACTTTAGGAATAGGAAGCAAAAATTCTGGGCTCACGAATTACTTATTCGCAATGGCAGAAGTTCCACCGCTATCACAACGTTCTCCAACTTCTGTTTGCTCAGTGAGGTTGTTGGTTTGCAATGAAAACTCATCTTCATGAAAAATTTGTGTGTTTCGCGGATAAATACCAGTGGCTCTAAAAGCTTTCTCAATATTTTCTAGAGTAAACGATCATAAAAATGATGTTTTTGAAATCTGTGCTATTTCATAAATAGTTATTATTTTTTGGGAATTATTTATCAAGTAATCAGTTTTGCAGTAATTCTTAAATGGTCCAAAAATAACAAAGTCCAACGTCTGCAGTTTGTGGTAGGTTTGAGGCGGCAATGACAATAAGTGTACACCATTCTCTCTGGAAAACATAATCGCATCCAAACTGCAATGACTGTTATGGTCGACGAGGGCATACTACAAGAGAAATTTCTTGAGCAGCTGTTCAATACACCCTTATTCGCCAGTGTGTAAAAAACAACAGTGAACCACTACATCCTTATTCACCAGTGTGTAAAAAACAACGTGCCTGCTTATTGAAAAATGTAAACATTTCTACTTCACATAAAACAGGTATATTTCTCTTTGTCACACACATGCTCAATTTCCTTAAAGCTACATGCAATTCTTTCTTTCAAATATTATAATCATTTTTTTATTTTATTTTTTCAAATGATGTCCTATTCTCGTGGGTAATCTCTTTCTATCGATCAGCTGTTCAAGAAATTTCTCTTGTAGTATGCCCTCGTTGGTTATGGTTATCCAGTAATAGTAATATTGGCTCTTCATTGGAACACTTACTGTGATACATGATGTGCTTTAACACATCAACAAATAATTCACTCATCATCCATCCACTTTAGAGCTCAGAGCAATGCACCCATTTACGCCACCCAGTAAATATTATTAAGCATTCCTTTTCATTGGATAAATATATATTGGTGGAATGGAGTTACCCATCGCATTAATTATTCCTATGACAGTAACGAGAGATCCTCGCTCGGCTGATAAAATTTGAGAAACAGATCGCTTACATTTTTCTGTAATTACTTTAATTACACTTGGTGATTGCAAGACAGTTGTAAGTCCTTCTCATCGATATTGTAAATATCCCTGGCTTTGAATTTATACTTATTTAACAGACTGGTTAAATTTTCGAAAAATTCTGTGACAGCTATTTTATTAAATCCAGAAGTCCGAGCCAGGCTAGTATTTTCAGGTTTGCGAAAGCTTAACTTATTGTTTCTTTTCATGAATCCATACACCCAATCTGCACTTACAGAATTATTTGAATACCATTGGGCAGGACATTTAATTTTATTTATTCGCGCATATTCGAATGCAAATTTTCTAGCAGCTGTGTATAAGTAAATCTGTATTTAAGGTGTGCACACTTCCTGAAATATTCACCAAGCTCACTTTCTAGATGGGTATTAAAAATTTGGTTTGAAGCGTATTTCGATTTATATTTGTATGACACGGCATAACACATTGACCCGAATCGCAACCACCTGCTTTTTGGCTTCTTTTAGGTTTAATGCGTGTGATAATTGTTGTCCTTTTTAAACTATACTTCAATGCAGCTGAAGTTGGCGTTTCTAGCTTTTGAACGACATCTTGAATAGCAGATTTCATGGCTTTCTCCGAAATATGACCACGGTTTGTCTTTTGAATATATTTCCGTGGCATGTTTCTGTAGTAATAGTAAGAAAGTACGTATAAATATATTTGCAATCACAAGGAGAGAATCAGTCATTGCAAATTTATAACTAATATATAATAACATCAAAATTTCAAAAAATATACAAACAAAATATCGATTTATGGGGTGGATTCGTCAATGTGTCGAATGCAACTCAATATGAACCGTCTAATGCACCCCATACGTACTTTTCTTCTTTAAAAATTTGTCCACCTTATAATGCATTACAAATGAGTGATGAGAAAAATATCGATTTAGTTTATGTTAGTGGAAAGTGTCACTGAAAATTTTTAAATAGTAAAATGTTGAAAATTTATGAAAACTTACACAATATCAAAAGTTTCGGCTACACTCCACAACTTTCACAGGTAAACTGAATCTTTCGTGAATCGCTTGCTTAGGCTAGCATGTTTTGTCATGAATTTTCCTTAAATTTTAGAAATGCGTCTTGAGGGAAAAATTTTAAGTATCAAATGCACCCCATTGTTGAATCCTCCTCAGTCTACCCTACTGCAAAAATCTCACACTATTATCTGGGGTTCACAAACATTCACTTGAAGCATTAAATCGAAAATCCTAAAAGATGGCAACGAACGATTATTTGGTGGCGCTCTAGTTTTATTGTCAGGTGATTTTAGACAAACATCACCGGTTATTCCACATTCAACGTATGAAGTCAAAGCATGCTTAAAATCATTTATTTTGTGGCGAAATGTCCACTCATTGCAACTCACAATAAACATACCTGTTACACTATAAAACGATTTATCCGCTGAAGTATTTTCCAAAGATTAGCAGAATATTGGTAATGGAAAAATTTTATGTTATTAAAAATACACAATTAATTAAATTGCTGAAAATTTCTGCAACATTGTTGATTCGAAAATTGCATTAATAGAAAATGTAATTTCCAAATATACGCGGCAATTATCGTAACTGTCAATAGCTCAGTGAAGAAGTAATTTTGGCTGCATATTAATGTTGATGAAATCAGCTTCGAAATACAAAAAAAAATTGCCTGGCGAATTAATTTTATTTAAATCAATTCAATCAATTCAATCTTCTTTCTCCATCATTAAATCAATTGACACAGTGCTAGATGAAAATGAAAGCGTAAGTTAACCCGGAATTCTTGAATTCAGTCGATTTACCAGGATTTCCACCACATAAATTACGTTTAAAAATTGGTTCACTCATAATTTTGCTTCGAAGCTTAAATGCACCCAAACCTTGCAATGGAACGAGATTAGTTTTTAAAAAAATTATGGGAAATGTCATTGAAGTACAAGTACAAGTACACACAATGTTCGTAATATCGGTTTGGATCTAGAAAATCCATGTTTTTCTCACGGAAAAGTATATGTTGCATGTTCAAGTTTAGGAAAACTATAAAACCTTTTTCTTTATGCACCTGATCGACTAACAAAATAGATTGTTCATGATTTAGCGTTAAGATAAACACAAAATAAATATTAATATATCTGTGGTTTTTTGAAATAACTCGTTTTCTGGAAAATTTTATATTTTATAATCCTGCGTACTCTGTTATAGCAATGATACTATTATTAACAAAAGAATAATCACTAAATTACCCAAAAATCTCAAATTATATTTTCAAGAAACAGCACAATTAGACATGCTACCGAGAAGTTAAAAAAAATTGGTCAAACAGCAATGTAAGTGCAGATAAATTGTTATTTTAAAATGAAATTCCGACTTTTTTTTTAATTTTGAATGCATTGTTTAATTTCTTTTCAATTTTTATTGGTTTTTATATTAACAACTATAATAAAGGACATTTATCAACATTTATTTTCGTTTCTAGTCATTTTGCCTGATAAAATTCATGGCTTTCGTAATTTTTCTTATTTTCGAGTAAACCGTAAATCGATGTGTAGCGATTACTGATTTCAAATAACTATTCATCTTCAATTGAGTCGTTAATTCGCACACAGTATATAAAAAAAAGTATTACAATTGAGAGCGAAAAACATTGTATGTGCAACTTCTTCGCTATATTTAACATTTTTTGAAAAATAGTACCAGTACTGTTAATAAAATTTATTTCAAAACGTCCTGTGAGAAAAAGAAAAAAATCCACAAATTAATGATTTCCCAATACTTTTCTCACTTTTTTTCCACTTTTCCCTCGATTTCTGAAAATAGGCTTTTTGTAGATAACGAGCTATTTGAAAAAACCTCTAATGTACTTAAAGTTGTACACATATACAGGGTGATTCAGATCAAGATACCTTCCGGTATATCACCACCCCCCCCCCCCCCCCCAGAAACCTTCCGTTAGGAGTTGTGGCCAGTTGAAGCTTTCGACAATATTCGTGAACCCTGATGGGAATAAATGAGTATAACTTTTGAACCACCCTATAGATTTTGGTTATTGTTGGCTTATTAAATAGCCAAGATTACTAGCTGTCGAAAAGTGTATTCCTCTGTATTTGTTAATTAAGCATCTTTAAATAATTCTCAAATATTTCCAAAATTTTGATTTATTTTACACACAAATTGCATAAATACCGTTATTTATTTCAAAAACTTTCTTGCATGTAACCCAAATTTATTGCTTCTTATAAATGCCCCTACTACCCTCTATCACTGGAAAAAACCGCATGACAATATCTGTATCAGTTTTAGCACTGGAGGGTTATTGGCACATTCAAGCCAGATCACAAAATTGCAAACAAGTAATAAACACAGGTATGTAGGTACGTAGGATCTTTTATGACTGGACCCACAATAGCTTTGGTTATAATTTTCTGATAATTTTTACTTTATTAATTTAAACTAACAAACCCTATAAAATATGTTGGAAGTGATGTCCCCCATACATAATTGTGCCTTCGAAATAATGAGTGTTTTACTCTAACAAAATTATTACTATTATTTCTAATATGGTTACAACCATTTTGTATCCTATTCCATAGATCTTCCTTAGAAGATAACTGAACTATAAATCATACTTTTTAAATAGACGCATAAAACGAAATCAAGAGGAGTTAGATCACGTGATCGAGAAGGCCAAGGAATTGGTCCTCCACGTCCTATCCAGCGCGCAGTATAGTGCTCGTTAAGGTAACTTCTAACCTGGGCAGAGTAATGCGGCGGAGCGCCATCGTACATAAATTATATCTCGCTCCTAAGGGAAAGCGGAATATACTCATCCAACATATCTTCTAAATCATGATTTAAAAAGCTTGGCTTTTTATTTTTTCTGCTAATAAATATTCTTATTTTTCAAAATCTTGATGCTACTTTCCATTGACTGATAAAATAAGTAATTACGAAACTCCTAAGATGCTGCATAAATACTAAATAAGAGTACTACTACCTTCAAAAAAATATTAGCAAAGCAATTGTGGGTCCAGTCATACCTACATACCTGTGTTTATTGCTTGTATGCAATTTGGTAATCTGGCTTGAATGTGCCAATAACCCTCCAGTGCTAAAACTGATACAGATATTGGCATGCGGTTTTTTCCAGTGATAGAGGGTAGTATGGGCATTAATAAGAAGCAATATATTTGGGTTACGTGGAAGAAAGTTTTTGAAAAAAATAACGGTATTTATGCAATTTGTGTGTAAAAACAAATCAAAATTTTGGAAATATTTGAGAATAATTTAAAGATGCGCAATTAATAAATACAGAGGAATACACTTTTCGACAGATAGTAATCTTGGCTATTTAATAAGCCAACAACAACCAAAAGTTATACTCATTTATTCCCATCAGGTTTCATAAATATTGGCGTACAGCTTTTGAAATTACTTTAAAAAATATCAATTCTGATGCCATATATTTAAATCTAGGACTTTATTGTCAAAATTCAATGTACAACTTAAGGTCTGACTTTTCATTACCAATCTAGAATTTTAAACATCGAGCAGTTTATATAGGTACAATTTTCCGCACTTCTATGCCCTTGATCATTGGTGCGACCATTTTTCGTTCTTATTTCCACGTCCAGACTTTAACCAATTCAAACGTATCGAGCCACCTACTATATATATATAGTATATAGATAATAATAATAAGTTTCATTACAATTTCATCTTTACCCAACTCAGTTACTTAATCTACAGTTGATATTAATATTATAAACATCAACAATGGCCCCGAGGCCGTCTGTCCTGTTTGCAAGCTTCCTGTTCTGCTTAAATAAATTAAGTATATGAGTAACATTAAAATGAAGAAAGACAAAAAACCTAAATGCAAACAAAAAGGAAAATAAATAAATACTAGTCGGAGAGCTACAATTTGTCTGAATTCATTATTAGAACTTATATTAAAGATGAAACTCTTGAATTAATATATGTCAGGGCATCAAAATTATTACTGTTCAGCATCGCGATAACTTCACCCTCCGCGAGACATGATTTTCCAACTTCTATCAAGACTGGTCATAAAGTCCTCATCCTCTTCCAAGTATCAAAGGGCAGTGCCGGATCTAGGAAAGTTTTGAAGGGTGGCAAAGACGTTATTTACCGCCCGCTCTAAAAACGATCTTTATTTGGGGCAAATTTTATTACAGTCCCAATGTATACTAGGCATCATATGTATATGATAGATGACTTATTTATACTGCATACCTTGGAACTGAACCAGAATTGTTAAAAACAATTTGTATTTGAAACAAATGATTGTTAAATATAAAGAATTTGAAATTCAATCAAAAATTAGGATCCATTATGGATCTTAAATGTCGTTTGAATCTCAAACTGTTTTAAAATAAAATGAAAGTAAAAAATCGTATCATTACAAATACAGTTTATTTTATACCAGAGATAGACTTGCAATTTCAATATTGATATATTGATAATGCAATTATGTCAATTGCAATATAAAATTTCTGAGACACACTTGCGACTTACGATACTAGGAATTTAATTAGAGAACTTAAATTTGATTTATCATTTAATTTGTCGTTTGACTTAAGAAAGTTCCGCGCACGTACAATACGCGAGCAAATATTATTGTGAAATTGCTTGTCTATATGAAAAATAAAAACGAAATAGACACTTCAGTTTGACAAGTGTCAAATATTAAATGTCAGAAAAAGTTGTAACATTGCAGTATTATATTCGGTTCTAAAAGGTTCGTGTATTAAATGATTATTATGGTTTATAACTAGGCTCATATTGCAATAAACTCGTATGCCACGTACGTTTTTCGCGATTTCAATATTGAGCTCCAATGTACTACATACTGAGTGTACACCGAGCGTATACCGAGCTGTTTTTCAGTATATAGAGACTAACTTCTGGTTGAGCACAAAATGCAATATTGAAATTGCAAGTGTGTCTCCGGTATTATTAACACAAGGATAACAAAATAAAAATTTAATTATGCTAGAGCTTAGTTTTTTATTTTTGCGGCTTTTCAATATGAATCTTCTCGGCTTAATCTAATAAAATTTGAGACAGTTTCAAAAACACTCTGGTTGAAAGGCTTTATCCAATTTTTTACTCAGATTCAAAGGCCTTAGTTCTGACTAAAATGGCTAAATTTAACTGGCATATTAATAATTTTCTGGTTACTCTGTGCTTGTGCCTACTGTCTAATATTCTATCTACATTCGCGGTAGGATTGATGGATGATGGGGAACATAGGGTTGCCAGCCAAACTTGTACAATTTTTGAATTCATTTCATATGATACAAAGGTACAATTTGAGAATTTAGGGGAATTTTTAGTTTAATTAGCTTACAGAGGCTTACACACTTAAATTTAATAGACAGTAAGCTGATTGACTGTAGAAGAATAAGCACAATTGAAAGTATGATATCAGCAAGGGAGCTTCTGGATTCCGGAAAGAAGACTGAAGTGTTAAGTATGGTCTGAAAAAATTTTCCAATTCTTGTAATTAAATTTTTTCTCGTTTAGTTATGGGTTCAGAAGTTCGTCGAATTGCCGCCGCCTTCAAACTACGACCCCCCCCCCCCCGCCATAAATCCGGTCCTTTCAAAGGGAACACATTGACCTTCCTTCTGTGCTCCATAGACTTGCATTTAGCTCTAACATACCACTCTTGTACATTAAAATTAGCTTTATATTCACAGTAGAATTATTGACCTTAAAATAACCAAATTCCCCTAAACTGTAATTAAGCGTATCATACAATTCATCATATACAGTCAGCCTCACTCGTTTCTGGGCATTCATCCAATCCTCTTTTTCTTGAAAAGTATGCAGAATTGACGGAAGGTTTTCTACACTTTACCATGTAGTAAAAATTTATATATCGTGCTATTTAGGACCTCTCGGGATGTGCTTAAACGATCAGTTATTTAATAATTCGATATTTCTTCCTTGACATTCCCATATCTCTCTATTCGCTCTTCTTCCATCCCTCTTTAGAAGAATATTATTTTGGATTTATCTAAATTAACCACCAGATTCCAACATCGACAATATTCCTCTAACTTGGATATAAGTTCAGGCAAGTCTGTTCTCAGGTCTTCAGACAATGAAACCAAATCTTTTGCGCTTTAATGATAAATCCATCAATATTCATCCCTCCTCCCATGTCATCCTGAATGTCATTGAATTATTAGTGAAAACAGTAAATGGCCTAATGAGCATTTCTGCCTCAGCCCCGAGCTTGTATAAAAATTTTCAGATAGTTTCCCACCATTCCTCCCACCATACTCGTATTTCTACAGATGTTCTGAAGGTAATAAATATTGTTCATACTTCAAGTTTATAAAGTTTATAAGGAAGAGCAGACTTGTCAATAGTAAGATAACATAAGATAAGTTAAGATAATTATTTATTAGTACAAATAATACTTTTATAAACATAGTTCCTAAGTTACATACCAATTCCTTAAACAGCTCTATCCTTTACAAATTGCACACATTTTCTCTTGAAAATCTTACAATTACTTTTTCTTTTTATTTCTAATGGTAAATCGTTAAATTTTTTAAATCCTTTATATATTAGTGAACTTTGAGTCCTATTTCTATTAAATAAGCCTAATCGAATATTATATATATATATATATATATTATCTGCTCCTCTCAAGTTATACGGCTGAACATCAGATACCATCCTAATTATCTCCTGTAGATATATTGGTAGACATCCCTTTCTAATTTTAAAAATGAAAAGAAATACATTAAGATGTATCTTTGGCTGCAACTGATCCATTTTAAGATTTCTAGCATCATTCTAATTGGCGTGAGTTTATTACATCTTAGTATTATGCGCATAGCTCTATTTTGAAGCTTCTGAATTCACTCTAACTTTGTCTTTGTGCACAGAAATACGAGTAGTATTCAAGAACAATACTCAAAAGAGGTTTTATTAAAACATTATTTATCTTAATTGCACTCAATGTCGATAAATTGCTTCGAATTCTTCTAAAATAGGCGACTTTTTTCCAATTTTTTTTACAAATATAATCAATGTGTCCATTAAAGCTTAATTTGTTGTCAATAATAATCCCCAAATACTTAATTTCACTCACGCACTCAATTTTTTCACCATCAATTTCTAAGTCGTCATTATACGTACTATTTACTTAGGTATTTTTCTAGTTGGATTTGTACTACTTTTTCCAAAATCTGCTCACATAGTGGTAGCATATTCACTGGTCTGAATTCTTCACATTTCTTCGTACTTTTTACCTTATGAATTGGTATTACTACTGATTCCTTCCAAGCGTCGGGAAATTCTCCCGTTATTGATGAATCATTAAGAATCGAATCGTTAAGATTGCACCCAGTTCCGACCAATGCTCTATTACCATTTTAGCACTTAAATTGTTATAGTCTCTCTTTTGGTTTATTACACTACAAATATTTTTTATTTCTTCACCATTTAATATTTTAAAACGAAATTTTTTATCCGTATGATTTAAAAGATCTGTATACTGCACTGTTGGTATGTCTCTATTAATTTTCTCTGCACTTTCTATGAAATATTTATTGAATTTATCCGCTATGCTCTTACTGCTCGTGCTTTTACCATCTTCAAAATAGACTTCAGATATATCTGCTTTTGATTTCTTTAATATAGATACTTTCATGACACTCCACATCTCCTTTTGATCTTTGACTCCATCGATCCTTCTTATTATATAGTTCCTTTTAGCACACCTAGTTTGTTTTTTTATGTTTATTCCGTATCGTTTTGTAACTTGTCCATTCACTCTCATCATTAGTTAATGTAATTCTTTGATAAGCATTAATCATATGATCCCTTAGTATTGCCGATTCTCTATTTATTCTACTTACACACTTCTTTTCAATTAGCTTTGATATTACCTCTTTCATCTTGGCATTTGATCTCTCGTACGTATATCCATATCCTCAATTTCAACTAACATTTCTATATTAACTTCATTAACCACACAATTAAATTTCCTTTTATCATAGCGCATAACTTCTATCCATTTATCTACTCTAGATTCATTGACTTCATTATATTCAATATTAATCTCTAATGACTCGTGATCACTAATAATTTTTAAAGTATTATTCACTTTCACGCATAAATTATTCATATCAGTAATTACGTGATCAATAATAGTTTTAGTCGTTGCGGTTGTATATAGTATGGAATGCAGCCCTAAAATTTACAAACAACGCATAGATCTTTTCCATTTTTTTTTATATATGTAGCTTAATCGTTATAACATTAAGTAAATTAAAAATGTTGTCGATTGTGGAATAGCCGGGCTGAAACCAAGCTTGACACTTGTGTAAAACGCCCCTTGTCTTAATCCCATAAGCTATAGCCTGTTGTTTGCAATACCAGTTAATAATTTCGTAATAGCGTCCATAAATGTGATACCTCTGAAATTTTCTGGAATTGTTGTATCTCCCTTTTTATGTACAGGGTGTTTCCTCCATGGTGATCCATAGAGCGGGAGGTGATAGTGCTCACCTATAGGCAAAGAAAAAAAATTGTATGACAGGTGGGGGAGGGGGGGGGGGGGTATATCAATCTGTTCGGAGTTACAGGGTGATGAAGAAATTTTGCTAGGTTTTCACAAAACACCGTGTTTCTTAAAAAGTACAGTGAGTACGGTGAGCGTATAATGCTGATTGTATTCAGAACTTCATGGCCTTTCCAGCGGCTGCTCAACCAGCGGCCAGGCGCTCAGGTGCTCAGCCACAAAGTTTTTTAATCAGGGGTTTGTAAGTTGGTAAAAGTTATAGAGAAAGACTACTCCAAAATTCACACTAAAAAACAAAAAATAATTTTTCCCTTCTCTAGAGTTTTCGTTCATTTTGCATTAAATAAAATTTTGAAATTATATTTGTGTAACTTTTTTTTAAATTTTAATTTAGACAAAGAAAAAATTCTCCGTTCTCAATTTTAATATAGAATAAAAAAAAAATAATGTGGCTTTATTAACTTTTTGTAATTGGCCTCACTTAAGTCACCAACATTTTCCTATTTTGAATTTATCACAAAAATATTCATAGCCACCTTACATGGTCTGCCAAATTGAAATGTACGATCGAATCTTGCAGAGAATTGAGTCCAAGCTAATCAAGTTCGCCAATATTGCTTACTGAATTAAATACTTATATAATAACGGTATGTATATTTGCAGGACGAAATTTCACCACCATACTACCAGTAGTCGGTAGGTAGATTTAAGGGAAAATTGATTTTTCATTTATAATGCAACTAAGTACCTTCACGCATATAAACGATAATGCATAATTATTCGGGTGGTAATGCTGCACTTGTGGACCAGTATCGTATTCAGACTTGTTTACATTCAATAATTAAATAGTATTTTTCGGGTATTAAAATTTAAAGAGCCCGAAAATTGCCAATAATCAGTGCAGGTTCATAATTTATTCCCTGCACACAGTGTGCAAACTCCATCCAAAACACCCTAAATGTAAGGGATGGGATTCAAGCAACACCCATGTTAATGATGGTAGGCACTATACAGCATCAATTTGTGATCCCCTTTCCAGAAAAAAACTAATTATAAGAGCTAACTTAATCTCCTTTGCTAGGAAGGACATTGGTATACAGAATACACACATTCACATACATACAACACTTCACATAGACTCAGCGTTCATTGTTTCTGGTACTCGGGATATGTTGAAAATAAACGGGATTACATACCTACTATAAGTATTTATATAACCCCCTCGTCCATCCTATTTGCTTTTAGAATAGAGGTGTAGGATCAGAAAGAGAGAAGGAGACACTCACCATTTTCCCCATATCCCATACCTCCTCCACAACACACATAAATACCTACCCATTGCTAAGGCTCTCTCTATAAGCCCTTCATCTCATTTATTATTGCAGGTTGTAAATTCTCGCCGGGAAAGTGATGCTGGCGTCTACTGGTGCGAAGCGAAAAATGAGCTGGGGGTATCACGGAGCAGAAATGCCACTTTACAAGTAGCAGGTGAGTGTTATTTGCTTTATATCGAAGCACCTGTACGTCAACTGTACACACATAGAATATTATGTAATTCGACTAAATTTTGTGGAATTAGTGCGTTTTAACGCTACACTTTATAACTGTATTATTGTATATTGGTCTATAGAAGGATTTGCAGTGACTTTAAACATATGCTTAGGGCTCTAGTTTTAAGATTTGTCACAATAATCATGTAAAAGATAAACTTTGTTCTAGATTAGCAATGCAGTGACGTTGTTTACTTTGGTTAATTGGAAAGGGGTAGTTTGTTTTTTTTTTGGGATGATTAATTAGAGTCATAAAGTCATATTGAATTTAATTGAAGGTTTGTAAAAGAAAAAGAAAAAATTATTGCGTATACTAAAACTATATTCGCCGCTAATGTACACAGCATTCAAAATACGAACGTATGATTACGTATCTGAAAGTTATTTCAAAAGTGAGGAGATTATAGTGAAGCTTATTATATATGGGCTTTGACTAGTCTATAATGAGAAATTTACAAGAGTTCTGTATGAACAATGAAGTGATAATTTTTTTTTGTACTGTTGTCAGAGCTCAGGATCACATTATGTATGTAACGCAGAGCTTTTGAAGAAAAAAAATTGAGGTATTGAGATTATATGAGATGGTAACTTTCGAATAAAAATAGAAACGATATAGCATTCGCAGATTTATTTAACCCAAGCACAAATAAGTTTAACCCAAGCACAAATAAGTTTAACCCAAGCACAAATAAGTTTAACCCAAGCACAAATATGTTTAACCCAAGCACAAATAAGTTTTCAATTTGCATTCAAATCAACATTTGATTATTTCATTTTGTCATTAAAAACAACTTCTTCAAACATGACGTTAATATGAAAGATATTATAAAAGAGTCCCTTTTTAGCGAATGCCTTCTTTTGCCGTGGGATGACATCTTTCACTGCATTGAGGTGGATGGTCAAATAGCTATTCTAGCTTCATTGATCTCATACCTGTTCGAAAAATATGTCCCGCTAAAGACAAAAACCTATTATTGGCTGTCCATGGTTCTCTTCCACAGTGCGATCCCTTATTACAGAAAGGGAATATTTATACAAACGTTATAGAGCTCTAAGAACCGAACATGCCCGCTCACTTTATAAGCTTGCTCGAAATCGTGCCAACGTTGCTATAAGCAATGCAAAACGTCGATACTACAAGACGAAGCTTAACACCAATCTTCGACCAAAGGTTCTTTGGCAAAACCTGAAAGAGGCATTAGTATGTGGCAAGGACCAAATTAGCTGCAGCTCTAACCCGGATGAATTAAATGCTTACTTCACCTCCATCAGCTGAAATAGGTACTTCTTGTGCTCATAGCGAGGACACATTATCCTTAGGACGAAACAACAGTGCTTTACATCCAAATATATCTGATCTATTTTCTTTCCGCGGGGTCTACTTCGATGAGCTTATTCAATCGATATGCTCAATAAAATCCGACGCCACAGGACCAGACAATCAATCACCCCGTTTCTTTAAACTATTATTACCAGTAATCAGCAAATATGCCCTACATGTCATGAATTCATCCATAACATCGTCGTGTTTCCCCAGCAGCTGTAAAATCGCCACCGCGGTACTTGCTATTCCAAAAAAGCATTCTCCAACACAACCATCCGACTTTCGTCCAATTAGTCTGCTGTGCTTTTTATCAAAAGTATTGGAAAAGCTTATGTACCGTCAGATGCTTGAATACATCGGTGATAATAATCTTTTGTCATGTTGGCAGTCTGGTTTTCGCTCTTCACATAGCTGTGAGACCGCAGTCTTAAAAGTTTCCACTGATATTAGACGTGCTATGGAACGGGAAGACTACAATGCCCTCGTTCTTCTCGATTTCTCTACGGCATTTGATAGTGTCGACCACTTTTTTCTGCTTCAGAAGCTGTCGACCAGCTTGTGCTTTAGTACGCCAGCCATCTCTATGATACGGAATTTCTTGTTGGGGCGCAGCCAGCGTGTAAAAATAAATGATTCTCTTTCATCCTCTTTACCATTAACATGTGGAGTACCCCAAGGATCAATCCTCGGCCCACTGCTCTTCAGTGACTATATAAATGATCTTTTAAGCGTACTAAAAGATGTGAGGATTCATATGTACGCTAACGACTTGCAAATGTATATTAGCAGACCAATAGGTCTTCTTGAGGATTGCGTGGCCCGACTAAACGGCGACCTATCCCGAATAAGTACGTGGGCCCAACATAATAAGCTAGTCTTAAATCCTGTTAAGTCGCAATGTATATTTTTTATTGCAGCTGTAATAATCGAGATGTAATTGATTTTCCCACAGTAGAGTTAAACGAATTTACGATACCCGTTTCAAAAAAAGTAACTAACCTGGGAATTGTGCTGAATGCGAAAATGAATTGCTGCGACTATATCAGCTCTATGCTGCGAAAAGTCTATAGTGGCTTGCGAAGACTCTGGTTTCAGCTCAAGCTAAAACTCGTCAAGACACTGATCTTCCCTTATTTTACCTATGGTAGGATCATTTTTCCCAAACTAGATAGTGTCTGCCACCGCAAGGTAGATGTGGCATGTGACGATTGTGTTCGTTTCATTTTTGGGCTGCGAAGATTCGACCATGTCTCGTATCTACGACCCCGAGTACTAGGTTGCTCGTTGAACGATTATATAAACCAAAATGCGCTAATATTCTTATATAATCTCCTAAAATCAGGCAAACCCGATTATCTGAGAGTATTTTTCGAATTTACAACGTCTGTAAGAAATCAACACCTAGTGATACCTCATTTTCGGAAATCTATTATGGAAAGTTCTTATCTTTTCTATACCGTTCGTTTATGGAACGCCTTACCATCCAATATTAAATCTGCGAGTACTGTCGGTGCATTCAGGACACTTATTAAATCTCATCTAGCTTAGTTGTCTCCATCAATTGCTTTTGTATCATCGATTCTATTTTAATACCTTCTTATCCCCTTTTGAAACCACAAACTTCAAAACTTTAAAATCTTTAAAACTTTACAACTTCGTAACTTTGCAATTTTGTATTTTTGTAATTTCTGTAATTTAGTTACATTCAACTCTTCTAGTTTTGATGAAAATTCATACATTAATATAAACTTAAGTAATTAGATATATACTTGCTTAGTACGTTATATCTAGTGCTAATTATAGTAACTAGTACTCTTAAAAGATTTCAAAATTGTGTGTACTTTTCCTTCAATAAACGTATTGTATTGTATTGATTGGCAACTCCACATCTTGGGCAGCTTGGGTTCCCATTCAGCAGAACTGCCTGCGCTGAAATATCTGTCACTGCTCATGTTATTGAATTAAAGAAAATTTTATAGAATACCACTTTAAATCTGCAATCGACACTGTTGATTCAAATAAAATGAGCACTGTGATGAGTGATGGAATCTACACAAACTAATTGAAAAATACGTCACTCCATTTCTTAGCGATAAGGTTTTGCTAATATTTATGCTGACAATTTTTGGGTTCGCGATGCTTTATTTTTGACGAATTTTGCTCTAAATTTTTCCCAATATGTGAAGCCTAAAATTGTTTTTAATGACAAAATGAAGTAATAAAATGTTGATTTGAATGGATATTGAAAGCTTTTGTATTAAAATGTCTTATTGAGAATTTAGGATAAATTTATTTGATCTTGGGTTAAACTTATTTGTGCTTGGGTTAAACTTATTTGTGGTTGGGTTAAACTTATTTGTGTTTGGGTTAAAATTATTTGTGCTTGGGTTAAACTTATTTGTGTTTGGGTTAAAATTATTTGTGCTTGGGTTAAACTTATTTGTGCTTGGGTTAAACTTATTTGCTTTTAGTTTAAATAAATCTGCGAATGCTTTAAATTGTCTGAATATACTAAAGAAATCGAAATAATTTATGGCGACTTTAGTTAGTAATTTGAAAATTAAGCCTATTAGTTTACCTTGAAAAGAGTCGTTGTATAGGTTTCTAAAGGTACGGTGAACGGTACGGTGTCTATTGAAGAACTGTGGAATGAAATAACTTCGTAATATACATATACTGTACCAGGCAACAGTAATAATATTGTCAACAGATTAGAAACCACAAGGAAATTTTGTATAGTGAGAGGAGAAGCACTTTCAGAATCGTTTTGACATTAACAGTGATGTCGCCGAATGTATATTAATGTAATTCTGATTAGTGAAATTGAGAAAGTATGTTGGGAGTTCAGAATTTTCAAGGTTTTAATAAAATTATTCTTGAGAGGGTCTATGTATAATACCGACTTCTTCTTCTTCCTCAAATCCTACATGAAATTCTAAACAAAATTCTGCAGGGATAAACTGTATATAGAATCTGATGGTAATTTCTTGCAAGTGTATCCATATGGATCACTCTCCAAATCTTCAGTTATAACGAAAATCTTTAAGAAAAGAAAAACTGCACACAAACCAAAAGCTTCCAACTAATTAGATCGTTTTTGCTAATGCGCTCGATAGGGTTGTGGTACACACTCAGCAGATACCAACATTCTTATAAAAGGATCAGAGTTATGAGTTTTCTCTTAATAATCTGATTTTCAAAATCCAAAAAGTATTCTATGGCATACCCTTTGCTTTATGGATGTATTTTTGCAGGTTGAGCTCTTTGATAATCATTGTACGAATATGCCAGAACGTGTGCAGTAGATAGATACCATATTCATATAAATGAATCTCTAGCATGATGTCTTAAAGACTACACTTCGTATAGAGTAGGTGACCGCAGTGGAAATAGGAAAGGGCTGCTCATAATTTATATTAAAATGTACACAGCAAATCCTTGACAAAATCCAATATTCCTATATTCATTCGGTGATCTAATGAAATAGAACTGATTTTATAAGCTCTTGTACTGCCCTGATCAATTTCACAAGGAGTATGTTTCGGTGTTACAGGTGCCTTCAGAGTCCTGATATATCTCTGGACAAAAGAAAGCGATGAAAACTGAGAAATGAGTGCATGATCCATCTCATAACGTCCGGAATAAAAAGTGCTTGGGAATGTTGGTTACAACTGGAGAATTCTGCTGAGATTTGCGATTGGCAAACAAAGGGGAACGCCCACTTTTCATAGAACTTTAGGCCCGATTGTAAAATATATGCGAAATGTAGTAACTGGGGTGTACGTAACCCAAGTGCATGTGTCCTCGGTAGCTCAGTTGGTAAGCGCGCTGACTACCTTCCCAGGGGTCGTGGGTTCGAGTCCCACCTTGACACGGTCCCGCGCTATCCTTTCACCTAGTTTCCTGTCAATTTCTGTAGCTTTATAGCTTCTCTTACTTAGCAGGTTAGCACAATGGGCCCCCCTTACCCTCCGTGCCTGGAATCTTTCTTCCCCCCGCCTAAAAAAAAAAAAAAAAAAACAACCCAAGTGCATGAAAATGGGTTTTCCGGCGGCTATAACGTCCCGAAAAAGCTTTCTGAATCGAAAAAAGAGTACGCCATCAGATAGTACTCGGCGAGATCTTTAATTTGATATATACCGCATTGGAACCCCCCCCCCCCCCGGACCATAAAGTATGTAGAGATAAATTTTCTTCCATAATTTGTAGCTAGTAATGAGGTGGGGCGAACAGTGAAACCCGTTTTCCGATTGGACATAACCCTACTGAGTTAGAGTCGATCTAAGGTGCGAAATATCTGGTATCTCAGTTAGATTAAAAAAGAAGGAAATACTAAAAAAGTGAGTATGGGGATGGTTATAAATAGCTATTTAAGCCTCCGAGTATAGGAGTGTGGGTACTCAAACTTCTTCCCAGGACCTCAGCATATCGATTCTGTACTAGATTTTCCAAAATGTACTAAATCAAACTTTGACACCCTTCCGTCGCAATTGAAATAAACGTTGTTAATAAAATATGTTCACAGTATCATAATGCATCGTTTAAGACACCTCATGACCCAAAAATGTTTGAGCTCTATCTAAATTGGTATTTGGACGAAGAAGCCCAGTAATTCTAGATTCAATGTAAAATGGCGACATTCTTTGAAAGAGCGATTTTCTTCGTACTGAGAATATAAAGAAAAAAGTCGCCTGGTTAGGACGGACGTTTGGCATCTGTAATAGCAGACAGACTACTTTGTAAGAGCTAGAGTAAATCAAACTATGCACTAGAGATGTACGAACTTATCTCGGTTACCAAATACTTCGGTCACCACAAGATAGCGGATTGGAATCATTAAAATGAATGATCGGACGGTCACTGCACATTAGTTTCCATAATTGTAACTGCACTGATGAATATGGCATCAATTCATGGGAAGAAATGATCCAGCTTATCCAACTGCAAATACACCAAGGATTTTTTAAAGAGTTCCGATTTGGAGAACTGTATTATTCAAATTTTATAGGAAAGGTTGCAGGACTCTGGTGGTCATACCATAATATATGCCACCCCATTGGTTATCCATCTCCAATAATATATCAAATCCATGTTGTAAGATATTGAACAGTTCAAAATTCACAGTTTGCTCAATCAACAGCCCCGTGGCCCTTTTTGCCGAAATCATGCTGTATCTCGCTAAGTCCAAGTGCTTTATTAGTACGAATATCTACCATGTTACATCTTAGCTCATCGCGCTTCAATTCGCAGGTTCCAAAACGGAAATTAGAAAGTTAATCATCAACGCCTTTCAAAAAAGTCTTGAAGTAATTTTTTGTTGTTTCGGGAGTTTGCATTTTCGATATTTGATTTTTTCCTCTCGTTCTGCCATCCTTTCCGTATTTAAACGTAGTTTTTTTTCTATTCATGCAATTATTTACATTACATACAAGAAACTTGTAGCGATAACAATTCCTCAATAAATGCGATAAAAATTCATTTTTTTTCTCTTTTGTCAAGAAATCTCAACTTTGAAGAAACAATTTTCGAGTTACTGCTGATGATTTGAAATTTACAAGAGACACGGAAAAAGTTAATGAAAAAGTTTAAAAGCAAGGTATAGGGCGGCGGCCAACTGTATCTAAGGAAAAATGTTCCTGTGAGAAAGTTTTTTTTTGTGAATTCCACATCGACTTCAGTTCAAATGGGAATATATACATGAAATTGCCCATGAAAAGGGTTGAAAGATTTCTTTATTCCAGACCTAGCACTCTACCAGCTCTGTGCTGCTTAAACTATTTAAATCCACATTTAAACCTTTTTAATTTCAGGCGCTCTCTGTGGCAGTTGTTCACAAACGGGAAAACTTTTTACCCTTGCTAGGTAATTAGGAAAATGAGTTTTAAATGAGAAAATTTCCTTTATAGCCCACTTTTATAAAAGCAAGAAAAAAAAACACAGAAAGAAAATTTCATGAAAAGATTTCCGTGTCTTCGAAAATTTGAAAAGGCATACAGAGACAGGCAAAAATACATATGTATGTATATATATATACAATTCTATGGTCCTATACATATATGAGCTTATATTATAGAGAGTATAGCGAGTTTATTCCCTTCGGGGAATAAGAAATTTATGAAATAAAATATGCAGAAAGAGATTTCATTTTAAATTATAGTCCTGTTGGATAAGTTTTGCCCTGGACCTTTATTTTGCCCCCTGGAAATACATGGCCTGTGAAAGACACGAATTATGCAAACGTTAAGTTGTGTACCCTTGTCTTGTTGAAATGCTTCTGACCGTGAAATTGTATTAAAATTATTCTGTCTTTCGACTTAAGGACAAAAACAAATTAAGTTAAGCAGAGTAATTTTAGTCCTGTGACTTTGTAGTATGTACATTGTGATTTAATTCAATTCAATTCAATTTCATCATAAATACAAGAGAATTCTGTGATTTATTATATTATACAGGAAATCTTACTAGAATGTTACTAGAATATAGTGGGAGGAAGTATACAGCTATCTGTACACACATTTCACCATTAGACAGTCAATCTTGATAAATGTGGGTAAGTTGGTAATTTTTTAGTTGCACATAAATAGAACCAGCAAAAAATAAACAATTACCTATATATGTTCAGGAATTTCTTGAAAAGTCGCTACATACAATCCATAAATAAAATTTTCACAGACAGATATCGATAACTGTGGAAATTTTTCAGTTATTTCATATAAAATTTGAACGGTTAACCCTCTACTCCCTCGTTTTAAAGGAAGTATCAGAGAGGCGGCGCGCGTAGCGAATAAATGTTACTCCTAGCAATGTATGACTTTTCGAAAATGCGACACGCAGCAACCTTTATTTAGGGTACAAGAGCGAAAAATTTATGATCTTCGAAAATTCGAAATTTTAGCATTGTACCCATATAGAAAGAAATTATCATGTTTTTAAAATGTCCAACACGACTGTAGGAAATTTTCATATTTCATATATAATTTGCGCCCTCCTAATCCCTCCTCGTAAAGGAAAAACTCAGGAGGGTCCAGTTGATAAATGTTTGTAGTCTATGGCTTTTCAAAAATAGCAGTACATGCATCACGCGTTTCTGTTTATTAAAAACAAAAACTGTATGACTTTTGGAAATTGTAAATTTTTATAATAAAATTTTCGAAATTCGAAATTGATATTGTATAGAAAGAAAGAGTTATTGATATCAACGTACATATCTCACACTATCATTATATATTCACGCCACTGACCTCTGAACTATTCCCATTGGAAAGTTATTAATAGTAACTGTGTGAACAATAAAGGTCCAAGAATATATCCTTGCGGTACTCAATTTAATAAGGGAAGAAAATCAACAGATCACATCGTCTCTGTTGCAATAAAAGCGTGGAAATGTCTTCTGAAAAGATTTAATAGACGGAGAGCTGCCAACCAAAATACTTCCGTCATTTTATAAACAAAATTTTCCATCTTACTCTCATAATATCCGTGATAACTTATTCGGAAGTCTCCCCGCCTTCCAGTAATGGAAGGCGCTACGGGACAGCGCCAAAAGCATAAACAAAATTAGTTTAAAAACTTGATATCTTTGGTTTGGCAGCAAACAATGATTTTTCATGTTTAATGAAAAATATGGCAGACAATTTGGCTGGAACGAAGGTGGCCAGAGATGGCAATAAAGACGCACGAAAATGTGTATAACTTACGTCATACGCCGATAACTGGAGAACGCGTGTATGTAGAGAGTTGAAATTTTGCAAACGGCTTTTAAATTAAAAAAAAAGTAAACTTATGTTCGAAAATGGGATAAATCGAGTAACTCCTTCGTATGGTTGCCATACAAAAATTTCGTTTTCACTATTATATTTGGGCACTGCCTGAGAACACGTTCACGTAGAGAGCTGAAATTTCGTACATGATGTTTTCATAGCAATAGTAAATACAATTTCATAAATGCACTTAGCCGGGCAACCTCTTTTTGGGGTTTGCTATACAAAACTTTGGTTTTTAATTATATATTTGAAAACTGCCTGGAGATCTCAAATTTTGTATTTTGCGTTTTGATAAAAACTACAAATACAAGTGCAAAAATGGATCAAGTCGGGTAACGCTTTCTTAGTGTTTTACGGTGACATCAAGACAGAGTTTCCCAATTTAGCCAATTTTTGAAGTTATATTTACTATTTTTATGAAAACGCCGTGCAATTTCAACACTGTCCGTTAACGCGTTCTCGGGCAGTGTCCAAATATATATCGAAAAACGAAATTTTTGTATAGCAACCTACCCGATTGGTCCCATTTTCTAATTTGATTTTTTTCTTTTTTTAAAGTCAGGGTACAAGATTTCAGCACTCAAAAAGAACGTTTTCTCAAGCTATCGTCGTATGACATAATTTACATACATTTTCGCGCGTCTTTATTGCCGACTGACACAGCAAAATTGTCCACCATTTTTACCATTGATCATGAAAAATCATTTTCTGCTGCCACCCCAAAAGCAACCTTTAGATATGGCATCATGCTTTTCAACTGATTTTTTAAGCCTTCGTTGCCGTCCCGTAGCGCTCTCCATTACTGGAAGCCGGGCAGACTTCCGAGTAAGTTATAAACTATGTGGAACAGTAGTCGGCTCGCTTACCAACTCAGTTACAGATGTTGAGTTGAGATTCGAAACTACAATTTCTTAGGAGGGAGAGTAGTCAGCCTGCATAGAAAGTTATAATAAGATGGAAAACTTTGTTTATGAAATTCCGCAAGTATTATGGTCGCCAGCTCTTATATTTCATAAGAAAGATTTCAGCCCATCGAATCTAGCGCTACTCTAAAAGTCTTACATCAGACCTAGAATGGAGTACAATTTCCATATCTGAGTAAGCACAGCCTCGGTTTAATTGGATTTTGTTCAAAAGAGAGCCTTCAAGCGCATTGACGCTGTGGAAATAATTTGCCCTGTCGACTCACTCGAGAACCGCCGCAATGAAATATGTAGTCTGATCCCTTGTAAATTAATTCCTGCAACCAATATTCGCGCTGCAAACCGCGTATATCATTTTAACCTTCAAAACACTTTCGGCCCTACCATAAAATTCTATGATGCTTGGTATCTTGAACTGTGCGAATCTGGAACAGTTTACCATCATTTCTCATTCTACTCGCGTACAATTTGCGAAAGTTCGAGACTGACATACATCAGCACCTCTGCCTCTCTCCTCTTGTTTCCTAATCCTTTCCCTATCTCCTTCCTGCTATGCTCTGCTTTAAATCATGGGGAATCCCCTGCGGTTCGCTTAACAATATATAAAAAAAAAACATCTTCTCCCAATGACACATGATGACTGAATTAGTATGCCTAGCTTAAAAAATTTTAATGTCGATCTCAGTTAAATCCGCGTTGAACATCACCAGTGCATACTCGTTATCTAAAGAAATCCTGATATGATATTAAAAAGGGCAGTAGTCCAGCTACGTTTTGATCTGAACTCCGATTACATATGCGATAAGTTCTTTTCTCGATCTAACCTGATCACAATTTGATTATGCAATAGATCCCGAGATATTTTAGAAGGGGAAAGTTAATACCTAGATGAGTTTGAAAATTTCCAGGTGGAAAAATAATGACAGATAGTAGAATTTTTAACAGGATACAGATTATTAAGTCCAACTGTGTATAGAACAATGCCGCAAAAATTATCTTCAAGATAAATCAAAACCACTCGACCGAGTCATTATTCGTTTTGAGAAATCGTGGTACCATGATGATTAGACAATTGGCCTTGAGGGTTCGGATGTGAATTGATTGCTCTAGATTTTCCATATTCGTGTTAAATATTAATATTAAAATTGCCTTAAAACGAAAGATTTTGCTATTTTTATCCTATTGCATAAAGAATGGGGACGCTTGAGGAAAACAAGGTCGGTGGAAACGCTGCTAATTAACGTATCCTTTATTCCGTTTCGATATCAGGGGATTTCGGAATTTTCTATCGTTGGATTACTTAATCCACCCAAAATTTCCTAACGATCCATGAATTTCTTCAAAAGTCTAATTATCGCTGTCCATTAGAGCTACCATTAGAAATTTCTGGCGAATTTCGAACTATCTGAGCTTTGGAATTAGCTTAGAATTAGATGAGCGGTCATTTTAGATAACTTTCACGTCCACTCCTAAGTCAATTTACTTTCGAATCGATTTTTAAAAGAGCATTTCGAATTTCTTGCCTGACTATAGTTTAAACCAATGCAAGTTTCTAGGAGACGCACAGTGGTCCCAAATCGCAGAAAGCCGACCAAAAGTCGAAAAAGCAAATATTTCGTCTATGGATGTTTAATGCCGTATTCACAATGCAGAATGGAGTAGAGTAGCGTAGAGTAGCAACAGGCATCCGTTTTTCGCACGCAGTAGTGCATATAGCCCTACCTGTTTGGCTCAGAGTAGCGCAGAGTTTAGCTGCATACGTTCTAGGTTCTATTCAATTCTCACGCTGCTATTTCCGAAAGCTTACATACTGGAATTTCGAACTAATGGCATGTAGATGGCGTGGAAAAAGCTTCATACTTCTTTTTATCATAACTAAAATGTTTTCATATTATTTCCTGATTTAATATTTTTTATGAATGCTAATAAAAAACAAGAGGTATTTTTTGCAAACTTCTTGATTTAAAAATAAAAAAATAGTGCTATGGCATTTTGTTTTTTGTTATATTCATTTCAAAGTTCGTTGTTGATTTAGCGTTGTTATGGCGATTTGCTTCGTTTATTTTCAAAGTTCAAATTTCACTCTGCGCTGCATTCACTGACATTATAACATGGACTGGACTGCCCGATTTTCTATTTCATATGGGTCAACTTTTGTTGGCAGGGGAGCGACAATTGTTTTAGTTTTATCAGAACATAGTTTCTGGTATTGTTCAGATGATTCATATTTTTTGGAGAGTTTTTCATACAGGATTTTATTAGTTCTGAAATGACGCCTAAATTCCTCTTTATTATAGGAAGGCACTACCTGTTCTAAATAATTCCAAATGCATTGCCTTTTTTCGTTTTGTTCCACTTTCAACCAGCTCATCAAAAAACATTCTTTTTCGCTATCTTCGTCATTAAGAAGCATTTTTAATTCGTCCAAATCACTTTCGCTACTAGAGGCACTCGATAATAAAACAGAGAATATTTCTTCGTCATGCATGTTTATTATTCCAAATAAATGCACAATAATTCAATAGTTTAAATAATTAAATCAAGTAATCCACTTTAATTCTTTGACGTTACACAAGTTTTTACTCGATGACGTTTGCGTACATTTTGACGTTTTTCATGTTTTTAGTTGAAAAATTACGGGAACAGACTTTCCTTAGCCTAATTGTAATCTTCATTTCTAGATGTGATACTTTTTCTGAACACAAAAATTGCTTAGCTTTACTGGACCTTAAGCAAGCCTTAAGCAGCCTTAAACCAATATATTGGTTCCCCATCTAATCGTTTCTGACTTTCGTCTTTTTTAAGATTTAGTTCTCAATTTCAAGGTTCATCTGGAGGGTGATTCTGATCTTTTGTGGTACTTTAATGTCAAAATATACGCCTAAATGAAATGAACTTTTCTACTGATTTTTTCGTGTTTTTATTCAGGTCAGCAACCCATGCATGACGTAGATGAACTCAAAATGGCAATTCACAGTACCAATTCAAAATAATATTTCGAATTTAAGCACTTGTAATGCTCTAATTAAGTGTAGAATTTCCATTTACCAGTGTAAGGTTTTTGTCACAACCTCTGGGAGCAGTTGACTAATATGTCGTATATTTAGGCGTGTTTTTTGACGTTTGTTCACCGAAAATTATTTATAGTTGATTTTGTGGTAGATAATAGTAAAGACACAAAATGAACTGTGTTGAAAATGAAAGCACCTACGACAAAATATTTCAAAAAACACGCCTAAATAGTAGGAGAAAAAATCAGAAACACCCACCAGGGTGTCAAAATAAACGCCTAAATGAAATGAACTTTTCTACTGATTTTTTCATGTTTTTACTCAGTTCAGTAAGCCTTGCATTAAGTAGAATGAACGGAATATGACACTTCGCATTACAAATGCAAAAACATTTTTCGGATTTAAGCACTTGTATTGCTCTATTAATGTGTAGAATATCCATTTACCACACTATAAAATGTTTGTCACAACCTCGGGAGCATTAGTCAACTGTACTTTTAGGCGTGTATTTTGACATTAATTCATTACAAATTCATTTTAGTTTATTTTGTGGTTGATGAGAAGGATAAATCAAAATGAATATGGTGAATAGAAAAGTACGACAAATTTGAGGTGAAATGTCAAAATATGTGACATAAATATACGCCAAAGCTACGACAAAGAGATCAGAATCACCGCCCTGGGGCTGGATTCCGCAACTCACAGTGAGCGCAAGTGTACACTTTTCAATTTCAAGCGATTCCGTAAGTAGCCGTGTACACTTAAGTGCTGAATGAAAATTTGTCTGTGCTGAATGAGTTTTAAATTGTTGTTTGAGTGAGAAAATAGTCTTTTTTATAAAAGTTAAGTTTAGTTATAAGAAATGAGTATGAATTCGCTGGTATTAAGGCGAAGAGAAAGGTGAAAATAAATTCAAAAATTTTATATATTTGAAAATTTGTAAACATTCTAGACAGAATTTGATTATAGCAAGAAGAAAGTTAAGGGATTCCGAAAAACCTCTTGAAACAATATCTGAGGAACGATTTGTTGAATTGTATCGGTTTCCAATACATCTGTGTGTACAATTTTTGGACAAAATCAAGCCGTTATTTTATACAACGGAACGTATTTCTGGAATTCCTGTACATTTGAGATTTCTATGTGCATTACGTTTTTTTTTGCCAAACCTCTAATTAGTATGTTTACTATCCCGGGCAGCAAGAAGAAAATGCCATTTAACTAGCATCCTTCCCGGGAATAGTGGGTCTAATTGATGGAAGTCACATCAAATTAATTCCCCAAGCAGCGATCTAGAGCACGTGTATTATTGCCGCAAAGGCGGTAAACGTCCTAATAGTCTGCGCTTTTAATTGCGTCATACGTTATGCTAATGCAAAGTTCCGAGGAACATCGCATGACGCTTATATATGGCGCCGTTCTGCATTACAGAAATATTTAAGAAGGAAACATTCTCGTGGAGAACGAAATTTCTGACTTTGGGAGATAGTGCCATCCCCTCTTCAACCCTGGCTAATTACACCTATTAATTCATCTTCTAATCAAGGAGAAGAACGGTTTGATATTTCCCCTAAAAAAACACGTTGTATTGGAATTGTAAAAAGTAGATTCCGGTGTTTATCGAAACACAGAGTACTATGTTTATGTCCTGTAAAAGCAGGACGAATTATTAATGCCTGTGTTGTTTTACATAATGTCTTGCTAAAAGCGAACGTACCACTGCTTGAATTAACAGAGGAAGCTTATCAGCAAACTGATGAAGATCATATTATGATTGAAGACGAAAGTGGTGATAATACGTTATCAGAAGGAAGACGTGTTCGTCAAATAATTGTTGACAACAATTTTACTCATTTTTAATATCTTTTGTTATATGGAAAAAACAACCGTAAAAATTTATTGAAATAAATAATAATTATTATTATAATTTTTTTTCTTCTTTTAACTGCAATTTTTTAATTTTTACATCATATTCTTTTTTTTTTAATTCAAGCCAGGACTTGCGCCACTCTTCTTCAGCCTCAAATTATTATTAAATTATTAAATTCGTAATTCTTTTTTTTATATACAACAATTTTTCTTTCTCTCTATTTTATCTACTGTTTAATTAGGAGTATACCGAAGTAATTTCAAAAATCACACTCACTTTTGATCGACCCAAAACTTCCTCCACTTAGATCCAGCCTTAATAGCTCCCCTTAAACTATTTAGTTTATCTGTTAATTCACACCATTTTCTAGCTCCATCGATCGATTGAGCCTGAAATGGAAAATTTGTAATTTCAAAAATTAAATTAGAATAAAATTATCAAAATGTCATTAACGTATTGTTATAAATTTCTGCAATTTCTCGTTAGAAAAAAATAAATCTCACCTGTCCTTGGCAAATTCTACGTTTAATTTCCATAAAATTAACTAGAAATTTGTTCCTCGCTTGCCTTTTTCGCCTTAATTGCAGCCATTTTATCTACAAATTTTAAAATAATATTAATAAATAATATAACAAATAATTTTCAAAATACCGCTGGACAAAAACTTACGGTTCAATGTACTTACCTCTTCAAAATTCACAAACAAAATGCCCGTGAGAAAATATCAGTTAAAGTGTACACAATTTTGACAGAAAAACTTTTTTCCACTTTTGCGGACTCGGAACAAGGTTTTGTACACAAAATTTTGTGTACACGCGTAAACCCATAAATAGTTGCGGAATCCAGCACCCCTGGTCTCTAGAAAATATGCGCCGAAATCATCGCACACTTTAAATGGCTATGACGGAAAGCTTTTAGAGTTTGACCCTTCTAAGAAAACTTCCTTGATCGTATGTCTTCATACGTTTAATTATTTTCAAAAAGTTTTTGGTCACAGAATATTTTAGTTTGTTCGTCAATACCTACTAACTTAAGATACAATAGGCTACGTGTGCTGTGGTAGATATGTATATATGGTTTATAATTATCTGCAATCACTTTCTGAACCATCCCTGAACTTATTTTTCATAAAAAGGTTTCAATATAATTTCACTTTACGATATTAACATTGAGAACCATTTTTAACTGCGACCTACTGACTTGGAAATGAAACGCAATGCTATCCTCACACCATCTTCTCCTATACCCAATAGAATTTTTTAAAAGACAGTACCCCACTATTATCTATCCCCCTTCTCCTAGTTTTAGAAAAAAAATATTATCCATCATAGAATGACTACATAACTTTTAACGTTGTCCAATGTAACAAGCAAAAGCGATTAAAGAAATTTTTATTCTCTACTCAAATTGACGATCTTTGTACTTCCTGAAACTGTATAGCACAGTTTTAAAGGACTATTATGACAAATAACTTTGAAAATGTGAAATAAATATCCTTTTTCCTGCATGCTTGAACCACGTACAAAAAACGAACTCTATATATACAGAAAATGGAAGTTTTATCAAGTTTCATGAGAGTCTCATACAGCATTCAACCCCAATGGGAGAATAGTGTTAAAAAGCGAAAAGAAGCATTGTTTCGAAGGACTTTTATATTTTGCAAATTGCACTCGTGTTCCTTGATAAAAGTTATCAAAGCAAAAAAAAAATCTGCTAGCATATTCGCACCAATTCTGTGTATACGTACATATGTGTGTTTTGTGTGTGCTGCATATCGAAATATTGTCTTCCTTTTAAAAGAATATTGTGTGCAGAGTAAACTCTTGTATTACCCGAATAAATCACATGAATCAGCTGATAAGAAATGCCGTCTGATTCTACTTCCGGACTCAGAAACCTTTTATCCTTCCTTTAGTCATGTGAGCTTCCATCTAAAAATTATACTTATAGCCTTTTGCTTGCTCCTGTTGGGTCGTTCATCAGCATGCAAATGTTTTCCATGTAGGTACTATAGATGTGTATGGGTGTGTGTATTTTTAACTATATACATAAATAGTTGTATGTGTTTGTATATTCCAAATAGGTCGGAATATGAAAATGACTACCACATGAGATACGACCAACCCCAATTCCTGTTCTGTATATCTGCACTTAACTAAGGTACCAAGTTCCCATCGCCACTTTGGAAACCAGTCCTGCCCACCTTTTGAACACATTTGCATATTTTTGCAATTGTTTGTTTATAAAATATGAATGTGTACCTTTCGCCTGGTGTTTTGAATAGTGCTCCGGTGTGTATTTGGCAACTGGGCAAATGCTGTAATAAATCATGAATTTTCAAACGTGAATTCGCAAAGGATTTTTGCTCCAAGAGACAGACAGAATTATGGCTTTTAATTTCCATGTAGAGCTTAGTGGAATTCACCTACAAACATATATCTAATATGTACATACATACATATATTCGCGTTTATGTGGTGTCTTGAAAAACGGATATCTAAGTGGATTACACATCCTTTCATATATCATCCAAACGGATTTGTAATTTCTTATTCCATTTTTCTTTAGTGAGAAGTTGTAAACCAATTTTTGGTTTCTTCCGATTCTTCCCGGTTTCAGTCGTATTTTTTGTTTCATTTGTTTTTTGTTGAATATGGAAAATTTTCTTTTGAATAGCATTCAATTTTATACGAAAAAGAAATGAGGACATATGACTATATTGAAGACGTATTGAACAAAAGTTAATATCACAAATCTCTCCAGGTGGAATGCTTTTGACAACTGTCAAGTGAATTTCAATCAGGATTCAGTACCAAATTCAGGAAGACACAATTCGAAATACAAAATTCCTAAAAGCAATTTCAATGCAATCACAAGTTTGTGTGTGTGTATGGCTGATATTGTTTTTTGTGAAAAAAAAAATATTTTAAAAGTTGGAAGCATATTTTATGAGGCTCTACTGTAACCACTGGAATTTAAAATCGAATACGTGCGTAACAGAACTTTAGTCCAAAATATGTAGGCTATATTGAAAAACGTTTTTTTTTTTATATAAAAGCGAAAATGAATTCGTACAAAAACGAAACGAAAATGAATCCAACTGCATTTAATTTTTATTTCAGTTTCGAATTTGGAGTGGGATTCTAGTTTTTCGTATGGAATATGTACAATGGTAATTTCATTTGAAAACCTGGACAGAAATGATTATGGTAAACCACCGGTATATCAAAAAGTATTAAAATTGTAACCTACTTACGTTATGTCAAAAAATTACCGGGAACTATTAAGTAAAACGAACAACTTTCATTTACTTATCAATATTTATTTTGTTGAGAGTTTTGCTGTGAAAGTCCATAGCGAAATAAGTCAATTGAAATTGATTCAGTTTGCTGCTAAGTCTGCAGCTCAAGAATTGAGTGGAAAAACTCTTTAAGCAAACGAAAAAATTTTGTTTTAAAAAATAGAAATACGGCTTGGTTCCTGCCTGCCGTATATGCCAAGCTGACCTCATATATAGCCCTAAAATAGATTTTAAGTGTGAATTATATGAGGCGAAATACAACGTATATACTTGAATGCCTAGCAAGATTAACCCTATGCGGGACTAGCATTTCATAGAGAGTTTTGCTATGAAAATTCATAGCGAAATAAGTCAATTGAAATTGACTCAGATTGCTGCTAAGTCTGCAGCTCGAGAATTGAGGGCTAATCTTGCTAGGCATTCAAGTAAATACGATGTATTTCGCTTCATATAATTCACACTTAAAATTTATTTATTTTAAGGCTATATATGAGGTCAGCTTGGCTGTTTGCTTTGGCATATACGGCAGGCAGGAACCCAGCCGTACTGACGATTATACGGTTCCTGCTGATATGAAATGCCCGCTTTTTGCAAATGAAATTTCTTTTTTTTTTAAAAAATATTTTCGTTTGCTCAAAGAATTTTTTCCACATTTATTTTGTCGCCATGCAAACTCTTCAATACGGTCAAATATTGACTATCTGTCCCACTGGAATGAATTTGTAATGCACTAAACCACTAATGTCGAAGAAAATAATGAGCATCCACCATGACTTTTTAGAGACTTTGACGTAGTTTTTTCGATTTCGACTCTTATGTAAATAATAATTCGTACTTTAGCTTTCGATGCGTATCGTTTTTTCTTTCGCGTTTTTATTTTGTCTCCATCAATAACGGACATATTTCCACTGAACTGATAATATCTCTTTGTCCCATCCCAAGCAGCAGAATGCAGAACAGGTATAAAGTGACCAATTCTAAATTCAAAGAACCTACTTCAGTAATATTTCACCTAATTTAAAGTCAAATTAAGCTTGTAGTTTAAATTAAGGTTAACACAAATTTGTGTTCCAACAGGCGAATAGAAGTATTTTTTGGATACAAAGACGATTATACTGGTTTAAATGACATAAGTTTATAACACATAGTCCATAGGATATTCAGGCCAAATATTATATCAAATATTATCTAATAATTACCGGTTTATTAATTACCGTATTAATGCTTACCAATGCTTATTAAAATTTTAGCTAAGCTACCAAGTCTAAGAGCTTACCAATTTTTGATTAATAATGACACGACGGCATGCATATGTCAGGTTTTGAGCACACTATTTTCCATTCTTAAGTTTAATTGTGACCATATAGGTTTAAATGACTACTAAAATTTACCTAAAAAATTTTACGCGCACTAAGTGGGCAAAATTTACAACAAATTTTTACTTGCAAGTAAATTCGTCGTTTTATTCCTTTTATTATCTATCAATGTAAAAATAAGATATCTTCGGCGCTATTGTGCTTCACTGTAATTTAAATTTCATAAAACTAGTAAGATAATAAGACAAGATGTAAGCCATATCTTCCAATTATTACAGAATATTAAGGAAGGTAAGGAAGGCTGGTATTATTGATTTACCTGTAGAAAATATGAGCCGCTCACTTGCTTAATCGATTAACTCAATAAAAGAAAAGGTAGGAAACATTGATTCACTTTTATAAATGCGTAATGAAAAAGAATATTTTTTATTCAACGGCCATAAAATGTTGTTATTTCTCACAATGTGCCCCCCCCCGCCAAGCAACACGCCGCCCTAGTATTAACTTTGCCAACAAAGTTTTGATTCACTTAAGCCTTATGTGTTAATTCTTTGCTTAATCTAAAACTTTTGTATTCGTAAATTTAATAGTGTATTTATCGTGGCGTTCCATGATATTTTTTCTGGAGTCACGTTATCGCCATGGCTAACCACGATATCGTACCCCCACTTAATTTCACCATATATTTTAAAATATGGACGTATACAGGGTATTCTGTAAGTTTTGTAAAGCCCGAAGGCTATGGATAGGCCATACTTAGACGAACAAATATTTACATCTGAATGTTACACCCTATGATGATGATTTGACTTGTAGTAGATAGATAATCGTTGGACCTTTCCAGTTACCAACAAATTTCTAATTCTTCTCGCCGTTTTGAAGTTATGGCTTAACAAGGTTAAAATTTCGGAATTTTATCCCGTTTTTTTTTATTTAACTACTATTTTTATGGAAACAGACGTCATCAACACCAATATTCATATTGGGTTAAATAAGCCCAACAGCTTAGCTTTAAAATTACTTATCGCACTCTTTACCCAAAATGTAACTCTTTCTGGGTTTTTTGAGTCCACTTAGTGCCAGAAAGTATGCAATTATCTTTTGGGAATGAGATTTTTAAGACCTTTTCACTAGCTATGTTTAAGAAAAAGTGTAAAAACGCAGAAAGGGTAACATTTTGGGTAAAAAGTGTGATACGCAATTTTAAAGGGATGCTTTCCAGCTTCTTAAATCCAGTATGAAAATTTGTTGTTGATGACGTATTTTTTGATAAAAATAGTAGTGAAATTATCGAAAACGAGCTAAAATTCCGAAATTTTAACTTCAAAACGGAAAGGAGAAGGGGAAATTTATAGACTACGGGAAAGGTGCAACGATTATCTATCTACCAATGTTTAAAGCATTATCATACACTGTAACATTCAGAAGTTACAAGGTGATCAATAAAAAAATACCCAAATATCTTCAAGTCCCGTTATCTCGGAAACTGTTTGGGTCCCCCTCCGCAATCTACGATTTTTCGCTCGTTTAAGTATGACCAATTCATAGCGTTCGGGTTTCACACCACTTACAGGACACCCTGCCTAAGAACTCTTTTTACATCCGAATTTATATTTATCGTGAAACATTTTTTAAAAAAATATATAGCTGTTGAAATCAAGAGTACATATGATATGTTGGTTAGCAATGGAACAGACGTGACTCCAGACAAAATATTACGGAATACCACGATAAAAACACCATTAAATTTTGGATACAAAACTTTAATTTTAAGCAAAGAATTAGGACATAATACGCACATATAAGTACTATATCCTAAGTCAATCAAAACTATTTCTGTAACATTTTACCTAGACTGGGATGGAGTACGAAGTCGTGCGGCATCCCTCCCCCAAGTTAGTTGAAAAAAAGAACATTAAATTTTCGAACGCAAAATTTTTAGATTTGATAAATAATTAGCGCATAATTAGCACATAAATCCTGAGTGAATCAAAATTTATTTGGTAGCATTCTTACTAGGAAAACATGGTGAATAAAGTCGTCCTACATTCCCATTTTGGTTTATTAAAAACCCCTATTAAATTTTCAAGTATAATATTTTTCAATTAGGCAAACAATTAGCACATAGTTAGTACATAGATCGTGAGTGAAACAAAATTACATATTTTGACAGCATTTTCACTATGGCATGGTGGGCGACAACATCCATTAGCCTGCACCTTCCCCCCTCCCGCCAATTTGATTTGTTTAGAGCCCGATTAAATTGTTGGGTTAGAAATTTTTAAATTTAGTTAGCACATAATTAGCACATAACTCCTGTGTGAATCAAAACTTTGTTGGCGGAGGTAATACTAGGGCGGGTGGGATATAGCTTTGGCGTCGTCCTGCACCCCACTTTCAAAAAAACTGTTAAATTTTCTAGCACAAACTTTTTTTTTCAGTTTGACACATAATTACCACATAGAAAGCAAATAATGTTCTCATATTTCCTTATCCTGGGTTGTGTTGAGGGAAGGTGGGGGGAGGGGCGTGGCTAGATTTAACCAAAATAAACGTTTACCTATCCATTGTTTTTGGAATGTTCGCAGCGTGCGTTGTCGTCTCTGCAACAAGTATAGTCCAATTGCATCAGCATTCCAATGGAAAATTTTTCAGTTAAACTTCTTTGCTAAATCACATCCAAACCCAAAGGGTAACAACGGGAACCTTATTACTAAGACTTCGCTGTCCGTCCGTCCGTCACCAGGTTGTATCTCATGAACTGTAATAGGTAGACAGTTGAAATTTTCACAGTGAGTGTAGATATTTCTATTGCCGCTATAACAACAAATAATAAAAATAAATTAAAAATGTGGGTTTTTCGGCGTTTTTTTCCTCGTTTTATTCACATTCATTATTGTTATCATAAGTAGGCAATATTTTTTGAAATGACAGCAATACTTTTCCACATGACGTCTACTCTCATTTGAAAAAATAAATAAAAAGAACATAGGTAGTGTTAAATTTTGTACGATGGTACGGAACTCTTCGTGTGCTAGTCCGACTCACACTGGCCCGGTTATTATATTATCATTATTTCGCGTTATTTTCAATAACGAAAGCTAAAAAAAATAACGTTTTACATTTCGTTCTCCTCGGTTGTGCTGTCTGTTTTGTACGTGGTCTTAGTGACCCGGGATATAGCCGGGTTCCGGATCCAACAAGTGTGGGAGATTGGAGATGCTTACAGGGTCATTTTCGTTTCCCAGAGAATGGAATAAAATATGCTGCCACTCATGACTTTACATTGCTACATATACATATAGCTTTGAAACAGCAGTGATTATTAGCTAACTTAAGATGAGAATTGAATTTGATCTGAACTATATTTCGGCACTATATAAATATATATACATTTTCCGACAGTTGTTGATCAAAACATCCTCGCTTCACACTTTTTTTTTATAAATTTCTTGGATGCCCTGCAATCGATCTGATCGAAGATTTTCCACCACTGATCGAGTGCAGCGAGTATGTGGTAAAGATTCTCCTTAATAGTGTATTACCTCAGGGAACAATTCTAGTACCGTTATTGTTCAACATACTTATGAATCTTCATTTTTGAAAACATCAAACAATTATAAAACTTTTGCAGAAAACTACGACTTTATTTTAGAAATCAAACTTAATTACTAAAAAACAGAAAACTTTTCCAGGTTTCATTTAGATTTTGTTGATTTATAAATTAAGAAAAAAAAAACAAATCACCTTACCGCCCAGCATCCATAAACATTTTTTAATATCCACATTTTGTTCACAGTCCTTAGAGAAGAATTCCGTTTGGAGCCACAAAATACAAGAGTTGCTCAGGGTGATACAGCATTATTAGAATGTGCCCCGCCTAGGGGTATACCTGAGCCGATGGTATCATGGAGAAAGAGTGGTCAAAAATTAGATTTGGAAGGTTCGAAACGATTACGAATCGTTGATGGTGGAAACTTAGCAATTCAAGATGTTCGACAAACAGATGAAGGACAATATCAGTGCATAGCAAAAAATCTTGTAGGTGTCAGAGAGACACCGTTCGCAATGTTAAAAGTTCATGGTAACTAGTTTCGTTTTTTTTATTAATATTATTGTAAATGTATACACCTTTATACATTTTTTTCAATAGTTCGACCATTTCTTATAAAAGGACCACACGATCAAGTTGTGGTCGAAGGATCATCAGTGACATTTCAATGTCGTGTTGGTGGTGATCCAATGCCAGATGTTTTGTGGAGGCGAACAGCATCTGGAGGAAATATGCCTTTAGGTAAGAAGAGATGTTTTATTTTGTTTGTGTTTTTATAACCTACATGAAATCATCGAGTTTGTCATTTCGTTTGTAACGCACTGAAGTAATGCTAGTAGAGAAATATTGGTTGGACATCCACGCATAATATTAAAAGTTATTTTGATTTTTACATGTCCGTCCGTCTGTCCGCCCTCACCATAACTTGAGAACGCGTTCACTTAGGGAACTGAAGTTTTGCTCATGGGCTTTTTTAAAAAAAAAAAAGTTAGTTTAAGTTTGCAAATGGGACAAATCGGGTAACTCCTTCGTAGAGTTGCCATATACAAATTTTGATTTTTACTATATATTTGGACAGTGCTTTACAATGCGTCGAGACGTAGAGAGTTGAAATTTTCCAGACAGAGTTTTTAAAAAAAATGCAAATTTAAGTTTGAAAATTGGACGAATCGGGCAAATTTTTAGTAGGGTTGCCATACACTCTCAGGGTTGCCATACAAAAATGTTGTTCTTTTCTATATATATGGACAGTGCCTTACATCGATCGTCGATGTAGATAGCTGAAATTTTCCACACAGATTTTTTAAAAGAAATGGAAATTTTAGTCCGACAATGGGACGAATAGAGGAACTCCTTCGTAGGGTTGCAATACAAAAATATCATTTTTCTTATATATTTGAGCACTGCCTGAGAACACGTCGACGTAGAAAGCTGAAATTTTGTACACTGTGCTTTCTTAGTAATAGTAAATAAAGCTTCAAAAATCGACTAACTCGGGCAATCCCTTCTTGGTATTGCCATATAAAAATTTAGGTTTCTTACGTATACTGTAAGAACGAATAGTCCTAGACGTTTTTATTATATGCGAAAAACCGCTTCAAAAATCAAACTTGCAGAGATCGGTGACCATGCGAAATTACATACGGGTATTCATCTAGGGTATAATAAAAATTGATCTTAGACGAATTCTACCTTTTTTACTTGTTTTGTATAAATTGAATTGTCGTTTTTTTCTTTTCTTTAAATAAAAAATAGATCGAGTGCACATCCTAGAGGATCGCAGTCTTCGACTAGAAGGTGTTACTATGAATGATGAAGGTGAATACAGTTGTGAGGCAGACAATATAGTTGGATCGATTTCTGCTATGGGAACTTTAACAGTTTATTGTAAGTAAAATCATATTAACTTAATTATCATAATAAGAACTAAAACAAAACAATAATTTCAAATAAGTAGACAATTTTATATAATCTCAAACCCAATGATTTTTAAGTTCAACTCTTAAAAATTCTTTAGACAATATAGGTACTACAGGTAATAGGGTTCGAGTTTACCAAGACACTTAATAAGACAGTTAACAAGAACTTCATGTAATTTTATTGTATATTTCGTAAAAAGGTAGATATTCACCAGAGCAGCTCCTCTTCACTTAATTGCTTTCATTTTAATTTTCGTTTTATTATCCTTATTCATTCAAGTTTTATGCTCTTCATGTTTTGCGTTTCCAGAAAAATTTCCACCGAACTTTATGCATTAAGAGTTTGGCACAAGCAAAAGAAAAAAAAACAACTTCCAACTGGAATATTTTTGCATAATTCGCCCGTACTTAACGCATTGGAAAAATGATTTATGTTTTGATATAAAAATTTGGTAAAGCACGAACTTGCCTTGCCTTATTGCGCTGCTTCTTACGGATAAAGTTTTTCAGGTTCATTGCCTTCAATCATATCTTTCCTAAGCCCACCCGTCATTTGCATAATGAGTTCCCTTTTACAAACTCGAAATATATATATAAATATTCGCATATGACGAAATAAGTTTCTTATTGGTGAGATGTAAAAAGCAAAGGTTTTCATCTCTGTTTTTTTTTTTTTTTTTTTTTAATATGGGAGAGAAAGTTGCGTAATGTATTTTTGAAACAGCTTGAACTAATCTAGTGTGAGAGAAGGAGAAGGAGAAAATAATTTTGGTTTCCTGAAAATGTGTTCGTAAGATTGTAGCACCTAAATTTAGACTTAGGTAAATATTTATCTCTCAACCTAAGGACCAACAATTTATGCAGGGTTTTTCCTGATGAAATGTCCGAAGGATAGGAGGTGATATTACTCGTCCAGACAAACAAAAAATTCTACGGCAGGGGGTTTCACAAATCACCCCGCAACTTCCTTGTTATGCAACCTATGAAGGTGAAGCTTAGCTCAGATGATAGTAAATCGTCAAAACTTTCAAAAGAATGTCAGACCATCACGCCACATCGGGCGGTAAAATTTAAAAACCCTAGAATTTTTTTCCCAACTTTTTGACTTTGACGTCCCACAGCTAGAGATATGAGAGCGCGCAGTGATGCTTCGACATTCGTTAGAAAGATGAGACGTCATTTACTATCATCTTAGCTTACCCTTCATAGGTTGTATAACAAGGAAGTTACAAGGTGATTTGCGAATCCCCTGCCGTAGAATTTTTTGTTTGTCGAGGCGAGTAATATCACCGTCTTCCCATTGGACCCCTCACCAGAAACTACCCCGTACATAGACATTTTCGATTTAGTTATTTCCCTACCTGTATGTAGCATTTTTGGCGAAATTGAGTTACTTATACCAAAATGATCAGCAAATAGTTCTGCTTCGAAGCATTTTACTCTGATTCCCGTATCTAATCAAATGAATGAGATAGCCAACTGTATAATGCGGTAAGTAACAGTTGATTTTTGGAAGCACAATGTTGTAAGGATACTTACAATTTTAGTACACTCGCAATTTTAAAATCGGAATACTGTAACTGCACTTACCGTAACATGCTTCGTAATTTCGCAATAATACTTTAATGTAAGGCCTCAGGGGCATATTATTGTATGTATCTAAAATTTAGTATGATTTTCGCCACGTGTTTGTTTTTTATTAGTCCTGTTAGGTAACATAGAATGCTATGCGTTATTAGTCAGTTTCTCAGTCTTGTGATATACTTCGCAGAGAGAAATTGTGTATTTTAAATAACACTAAAGTGAAAAATGTCGCGTTTTACCAGGAGCCGGCAGCTAGTTAACATGGCTCGAAAGCTGAATCAGGACGAAGGTAAGCATAATGGTTTATTCACATTACACATCTAATCAACGAACGAATGAATTCTCTAGCTCCAGCATTAAATATAGAGAATGCGCTTACTCAAAGTTATGCTGTGAAAGTTTGTGTTCTTCCAGCTCCGGCAGAAGATAACGTTTTTCTTAATACGAGTCAAGCTACCGTTGTCCCATCTCCTGCATGTGCTGATCAAATTGTAACAAGCCGAAAGTCCAAGAAAATGGTTTGTAATCAACAAGGTTGGAAGAAGGCCCAAGCAAAAAAGAAAAAACTTATGGGCGAAGAGTACAAATCGGCCTCAAATAAAAGTGAGAAAATAATAGAAAAGAAAACTATTAGACCACCTTGTCCTAATACGTGCAGGTTAAAGTGTTACACAAAAATTAGCGAAGATGAGAGGCAAACACAGTTCCAGGAATTTTGAAAAATCCCGTCTTGGGAACAAAGAAGACAGCTTTTAGTTTCGTTGATTGATGTCGACGCTGTGGACAGACCTCGAAAGCGAAGTGATGGGTTGGCTTCGAAGCGCTCAAACACAAGAAATTTTTTTTTGTTATCAGTGGCAAAAAAATGTATGTTTGTCTCAAAATGTTTTCGGCAACTTTCTCCATTTCGGAGCAATTTGTAACCACGGCACTTAAGAAAAAAATTTCAAACACAAACATAACTGAACCGGATAAAAGAGGCAAATAAAACACCAGAGCCTGTTATTACCGGGATAAAAAACCACATTTCGTCTTTCCCTTCACACTCATCGCACTATTCTAGGGATCGCAGCTCGCGTAATTATCTCGGTCGTGAACTGAACATTTCAAAAATGTATTCGTTGTATATTCCGAAGTGCAAAGACACCAATCTACCGGGAAACCAGATTGGTAAGGAATGGCTGTACCGCAAAACATTCAACGAAAATTTTAATCTGTCGTTTCACTCTCCAAACAAAGGCACATGCGACAAGTGTGACCAATACATGGTTAGAGTGAAGCATGCTAATGATTCGGAATGTCGTGGTATCGAAGAAATCCCACCTTGATGATGCTTCACTAAGGTATGCTACGAAAAATATCGACAAGCATGAATCCAAACAATCTAATGGAAGACAAAGAGTTATTATGATGGATATGCAGAAGTGCCTTCCCACGCCTTTACTTACGAACTGCGAATCATTTTATTTGAGAACATTGTGGAAATTAAATAAAACAATCTTTGACGCTGCTTCAAACCAAGGTTATTGTATGATGTGGGACGAGACGCAAGGTGGCCGTGGCGCTAATGAAGTAGCTTGTTGCCTTACAGAATGGATTTTGAACTATTGGGTCACTGAAATACGAACTACTGCTGCTAACGAAACAGTCACTCCTGGGGGACAGGCAAATGAAGACATACAAACCGAAGAACTAACCATCTGGTCAGATAATTGTGCTGGACAGAATAAGAACATTTACATGATATATGCATTCTTTTGGCTGCTAGAATTCACAAATATCAAGGTAATAAACTAAAAATATCTCCTTCGTGGGCATACACACTTGGAAGCGGACTCAATCCATTCCGTAATAGAAAGAAAAAAGAATAAACCCTCGAGCTTCCATATTGAAATCCCACGAGACTGGGAGCAGTTTGTACGAGTGTGCAAGAGAAAAGATCCACTCATAGTACACAGCATGAGACTTGTAGATTTCCGGGATTTTAAGTCTTTGGAGAAGCAATTCAGCAGCCGGCGCAAGAATTCTGACGGAGAGGTTTTTTTCCATTTCGAAATGTGTATGGCTAAAAGTAGAAAAACAAAGTAATGGAATACTCTTCTACAAGGCTTCGTTTCAGCAAGATAACTTTTTCAAGATTGATTTACGTCGAAACAAGAGGCATAACCTCAATTTACCACGAATCATACCTGTTGTAAATTCAACAGATAGGAAAATAAGTACACTGAAATACAAGGACTTGATAACCTTAACACAATGGGTATCTGATCCTATAATAGAAAATTATTATAAAAATTTGCGACACGGATCCAACAATGAGAACGATCTTGTATTACATTAAGACTTATATGTAATGTAAAAAATATATAGGTATATTATATATAATTTTCATTTTATTTTCTCCTCCAAAAATCGCATATTAGCTTCCCGTGTTCAGTGCAGGTATTGCATTGACCAATGTCACATATTTGCCGCTGTTGCCTTTCTTTTTTAACAGGAAACAAGTAATACTATTTTCTTGCGTTTAAAACTTTCCTTATTCCTAGAACCTTTCTCTAGAAGATCCACTGCACCTTCCAATGCTTACATATCACTTATCGCGAGTTGGATTGGATGCTATTATCCAATTAGCTTTCACCGTCTTATGTATGGAAATATTAGAGTTGACTGCAGGAAGGGGAGGAGCGTAATTTCGGAAGGTATATTGCTTACTCAAAATATTGTACGATACGAAGCAATACCAATTACATCTAAAATATTGCAGAAGTATGTAACTGGCCACCGACTGGTTTTCCTTCTCACAATATATGCATGAGTCAGCTGGTCCATAGTATTCACGACTCTTTCGTCGAGTTATAATACAAAATGATCTCTTGCTTACTTTTATTAAATGAATCGAGTTTATTGAATGATGCATGGTTTATTTTTTTATTTTCTATTAAACCATTAAAAATCATTACTTTTGTTCTGTTTACTGATGTATGTTGTCCCAGTTATGACGCCAATTACGTTTAAGCTTAGAAGCATTTTGATGTAAGTGTATGCATTCTTTTTCATCATAGTAAAATAGTGAAAAAGACAAAAGAATTCTAAATCGAATCAACCCATCATGTTCCTAAATAAATATATGTATAATTAATAAAAATATTTGGTAAATATCTTGGGTGGTCTTAAGTTTATATCCTTTTGAATTTCACTGTAACCAAAAATTTGCACAAAAATAGCTCTCCTGCAAAATCATGATTGTGCACATACAGTGTTATGCTTCTGAGGTAGTGATTTGAAGTGCGTTAGTTTCATCCAAATATAGACAATACTGGCAGAGAATTGAATGCAACTTCTGCCTAGGTAAACGAGGTAGTTGCCTAGGGGCCCAACCTTATAGGTGGGCACCACCAGGCTCCTGAATTGGTATACATGGAGGACATACGATACCGGACATTAAAAAAAAATTAATTCACTTCATTGTTTCTGCACACCAATAGGCAAGGCAGGGCGGTAACGTCTCAATTGATAAAGTAAAATGAAACAAGAGTGACATCGCACTATTCGTCAGGAAGGAATTCAGAGTTACCGTTTTCAACATCATTATCGACAGGTTGATTGTAGTAGGTACTACAAAGACTTGGTTCTGCTTACGAGAACTGCTCGGAAAAATGGTCGTATTCAGCACTAAAACAATTGAGGAACTATTTAAGATCCACTACAGAAGAGATCAGGCTCAATTCTCTCTCTGTGCTGCACATAGGGTCAGAAATAGTGCAGTCCGTGGACTATAATCAGGTAATCTGTTTCTTTGTAGAGGAGGAGAAAGTTCGTCGAATACAATCTAAGCGCGTATGCTTACACGCAATGAACTTTCTTTGCATATAATTTCGTACTTGTTTGTGATATTTCTAAGTCTGCTTATTTATGTTCCAAGGCCAATGTATGTTAAATGAATGAAAAATAACGGTAGCATTTTTATTTTATTCACTTATTCATAAAAGGAGCCCACATTCTGTTAACCGCCTACGGCTCCAGGGTCTTCATGTCCGGGTCTGATTGTATGAACTCTAGTTCGAGAGCATTTCTATGATTATACATAGTTTTATTAAAGATGTCTCGTCAGAGAATGAAGAAAGCTGGTAATTTCTGGTTACAAGTGTTAAATACTGCAATAATAAAAATACATAGTATTGTACTGATCGCGCCGCCATTTTGCCAGTAACGATCGGAACGTCATCGAGAGATGTATGGCTGCTTGGAATTATAATTTTCGCCTAGACAAAATCATAAGTTCCGTTGTTTAATCATTATTTCTACATGTAGTAACTTATAATATTTAGTTTGAACGTTAAGTAATGTAGTTAATGATTTCGGTATTTATCTGATTAATGAGTACTTTTGTAAAGTCTTGTCATAGTTCTAATAAGGTCCACTAGAGTACTCACTTTTGTTATAGCTTTTCTATTTTTTGAGTTGTGCAAATACATAAACGTCACATAAAACTTGTTTTTATAGTTCGGTATCACGAAATACTTGATTTATTACATTTTTAAATTAAGCGGGCCTTATTTGCCGCAAGTAACTTATATTAAAAAAAAAAAAACTGCAACCTAAAAATAGCCAACCAATGATATCTAAATTGAATTTGTAAATACGTAATTTATTTATAGGCCACCCTACCCAAGGACCAATTATAGCAGCTATATGGTTGCGAAAATTGGATCTGAGTTTTTAAAAAGGCTTGATAATGGATTCACGTGGCTAAAATATTTTGTAAAAGTTACAAGATTTCCTTTTTGGTTTTTGACACTAAAATGTTTTATAATGCAGTGTTAGGAATGCTTTCCGAACTAGGTATAAAACTGTTTGGCTTCTAGAACTACTTGTTTATATAATGGTCTTATAGTGGTCTGCGATTCCATTTATCTGAACCCTATTAAAACACTTGGGCTCTGGATGCTATTTATTTGTATAAAGCTTTCGTAAAGCCTCGGACAACTGCAATGAGAGCCATTATAAAATAGTTTATTGTCGACAGCAAATCAGTACCAAGAGCAGCAGTTATAAAACAATTTAGCTATCCTGAAGCACTATTGGAACCTTTTTAAAACTTGGGAACTACCTATTTTGTTTCTGAGAAGACTTTATTTAAACCATAGCAATCTCTACAAAATTATTTCGCGTCATGCAATATTGTAATTTACGAAATGTTCAGAGAGAGACAATTACTTCGGATATCGCTACACAAAATTTTGCCTAATGTTCCATTCTCTCATACAGTTTTACTGCATCGCATAACTCTCCTAATTATTCTGATTGTAATTCCAGAAGTGATCTCGATATTTTTGTTGATAATGAAGGATAGAAATAAGAGATAACTGGGCTGTAAAGTTGGATGACATTATAGACGAATATAATTTAAGCGATGATTGTGGTATGATGATATTACAAATGAAAACGTTCAACAAGAAATGGAATCTTGTTTTAGGAGTTTCTTTCGGGATTTAGTGAATCAAAAATAATTTCTTTAAATATCAACGGATTGCCAGTATACGAGAACTCTAAAGAAGAATTTGGGCCTATCTTTTAATATCCATAAAATACTCTTTTTTCATCCTAGAGTAATTGCTATTTACAGTGGAAAGAACAAGCCTGGTGATTTAAAGGCATTTTTGTCTCCATTTTTTGATGAATTGAAGGAAATTATGGAAAATGGCATTGATATCAATAGAAAGAAAAATAAACGCTGTATTAGAATGTATTAGAATATAAATTAAAACCAATATATAAATCACACAATTTCGAATGGTAGTTGCGATACAATAATACTTGACGGTGACCTGTGACATGTATTGACGGTATTGCTTGTAGCCTGCTGTTGATACTGTTGCTGTATGAGAACTTATTTAGTTATTTGTCCCAACATTTTTTCAATAATACCTACCGCTTCTAAGACATCATTAAATTTATTTATTCGTCCTATTTGTCTCAAAAATGCTCAAAGTTAAACGCCATTTTTCTTCAATACGGTCGATGTATTTTATCTAAGACAAACGTCAAAGTCGAATGGGGGGATTAGTATGTTTTTTAGGAGGTCTATAATAGGTCTGTAAGACACCAAAACAGTTGTATCTTTTTATAGAGGTTATGAGGAAGCTGAAGTATTTTATTAGGGTTCTAAAAAAAGCATAAGAGCTGCATGATTTTATTAAGGTTTTCATATTAACTAAATAATTTTATAAAGTTCTCAAGGGCGAAAATCTGATTTAATGGTTTTATAGAAGTTTTCGAAAAAACTATTTTGTTCTATTAGAGTTTTGGAAAAGGCTATACTGTTGTTTTAACATCGGCCATTTGTTTTATAAATTATAGAGCTGCAAATGCCGCCATTTTGCGAAATCATAAACTTAATATTTTCTTATTCTATGTATATATTTGGCTCATATATGCATTTTATGGTAAAAAAAGAAATTAACGGTCTGTTTTGAGAATTTTAAAAATACTTCCAGAGTAAAATATCAAATTATCAAATAATCAGAATTATACCGGAACTTAAAGCAATATTATAAATTTTCATAAATTTACGGGCGCGTTGTATACTATTTCGAGCTATATTTAAAACTTTTACGGAAAAATCTGATTGGCAATAAATTTGAATGCATATACATATTTGGCGTAAACTTTATTTTCGACAATTTCATTACATTTTAATATATTTGCCATATATGATTAAACTTATAAGATAAATAATTGTTTATTTATAAGATGATAACGCATACCAGCAAGATTATGTGTATATGTTACAGTGAAAACACGAAATCCGTCAAAACCCGATTTTACTAGGAAATTCTAGTTCTAAGAAAGCGCTCTCGGTAATTCTAGTTTTAACTAATATAACACAGTTAAAACTAGAGTTACCGAGAGCGCTTTGTTAGAACTAGAATTTCCTAGTAAAATCGGGTTTTGACTGATTTCGTGTTAAATCTCTGAAATATATGTATATGTAAATTCGAAGAACGTTTTCACAGCAATAATATATAAGTTTTATAAACGCTGCTAGAATGTTTACGCAACACGCTTTTACAAAAACTCGTTCTATAAGATGTTTTATATGTGCTCCTAGAGCGTTCCCCGGAGGAGCTTAAGTATCGTATTAAGGTTCTATAATGTGGTTCCCGTTGCCTTTATACAGTGTGCCCAAATCGGCTTTATAGAGGATTTATAGAAACTGCAAGAGCGTTATCAATACTAACGTTATAAAACATAAAGTTTTATTAAAAGCTGTGAGAATAATCTTGCAACTCTTACAAAAGTTGAATTGCTCGTTGGATGTGGAACACATTTTTGCCATGTTTTGAATAAATCTGCGGCACAAAGATAGCAAGATTAAAACAATGATGAAGAATGAAATGTTAACCCCCCTCTCCCCCTCCCCTTTCATTTCACTCTGAAATTTTCAAATTGAGGGAAATGGATTGGATAAATCTCATTTGACAAATGAAATATTTTGCACTCGTGGGCTACATATTCTAAAATGTTGTCAAAACGAAAGTAGGCTTTTGCTTTTGTGTGCAAAATTAACCACCACACCCGTATTTTAAAAACAGCTTGCTTTGTTATTGGAAAAATATTAGCATTTTCCCTTCACTCTGTCAGATGCATGCTCAATTTCCTTAAAGCTACGGGCAATTCTATCTTTCAAAATTTTCATCTATTTTTTATTTTATTTTTCAAATGATGTCTTACTCTGGTGGGTAATCTCTTTCTATTAAACAGCTGTTCAACAGATTTCTCTTATGTATAGTCCAGTCATTATAGGGGAAAAATGGCATATATGTAAATGCAAGCGGACCGAGCAAGTTGATTTTTGAATATTGTGAGGGGGGGGGGGGGGGGGGGGGGGGCTTAGAAAAGCTTGACTTGAAATTTTCGACTAAGATTTCCGATGAGCTTTCTCGGCCATCTTGAAAGAAGGGTAAGTTTCTACCATAACTCGCCTCTCCGTTCTCCGTTATGATACGAAAATTGTGATTATATACTTTGTTGTTACTTATTTCACGCTGTAAAATTTATGTGGTATGAATTTTTCACCTAGCGTTGATCGTTGTTGAGATATCGGACGAGAAAGTAAAAAAATAGCGAAACTGGAGAGGAAATTCTTAAAGTACAATATAAATAATTGTTTTTGTGTTGTAGAAGATGGAAAAGAATGGAGGTCCGTTTTTAATATCAACGCTCTTCTTCGTTTCAACGGTCCTGGTTGACAGTCTTCATGCTCGGAATACTCATCGAATTGTGGAGATTTTTCAACCACATGACATGATTCTTCAATGACTGAATCATTCTCATCATCCTCGTTTAGTAGGATATCGACTTTGGCCAAATTGTTGCATGTTTGCTCACTGCAATTGAGGCAAATAATGAAACAGGGAATCCCTGCTTTTCAGCTCCCACAGGCAGCTTCGTATTTTCCCTTGCATTTGCACGATATGAGCTTTAAAAGCTCAGGTGGGTGGCGTGGGTTCAGAAGTGCTGAAAACTGGTTTCAATTCATGATTTCTCCTCGCCAACCCCATTCCGGAGTATTCTTGTAAAACCCGAGCCACGTTTGCACTTGCAGATACTTATATATGCTGGCATACTGCGTTTTTCGTTGTTGAGAGTAGTGAGAGGTGGTCACTGACTTATAACAATGGACTGAGCGATTTGGTTTT